>OZ010596.1:29918461-30398461 GCA_963932145.1 Acanthosepion lycidas
ACCTGCACACTAAAAAAAGAAAGAAAATGCTCTTTAGCAAGATTCAAATCTGCATCCACCTTTGTAGTAGAAACCAGCCTGATCAGACATACAGAGAACTTCAGTCAAATTTCTTATTTGCCTTTAATGCACATTCAATCATTCAGATTTTTTCAAAACCCACATCTTATGTCCGAAACATAAACAAAGCAATTTCTAAATTAGTTTTATTTTTTCGTTACTTTAACTTCACTTCCACAAAAGTGGAACAAGTAACATTAAGCATTCAATTCCTGATCCCATAATCTCTAGAAGCAATGCAAACAATAGCTGTTGAAACTCAAAGCCAGATTATATGATAATAAAAAGGGAAGATATTTCTTTATCCTCTTCAAGTTAAAGTTAACCTTTAACATACTGGAAGTGATTTTGTTTTCAAAGCAAAAATTTTATCCTGCCACTGCAAGTGACTTAGATGTTTGAATTTTGCAGTTGTGTTGTCATATCCTGCTATGGCAACAGATAATGACCATGACTGAAATAAAGTAGTGCAGTAGAGGAGCTTTGAGAAAAAAAAAAAAAAAAAAATGTCATGGAAAGGAAATTAGTGAATAATACAGTGTTAAAGATGAAAGGCTAGAAAGAATACACACACACACACACATTATATATATATATATATATATATATATATATATAAAAAGCTTCATAAAATTCTCATTACCTTTCCAATTAAATCAAAACCAAAAACTATGCATTAAGCTACAGTATGTGTAAAGAAGAAGTAACATGGAAAGAGTAATATTTAAATAATTCTTTAAAAAGAAAACCACGGTTGTCTTAATTAAAAAGGTAACCTTGCTTTATTTTTCAAATTAATTTTAATACAATCTATATCTGATGATTCATGAAAAGGCTTCAAATGTAAAGTGTGAATTCTGTACAAATAACAAAATTTACTTTATAAGACAGCCTTTTTTTCTTTTTCTCTACGAGACATTTTTCATCTGCTTTATAATGCATGTGATATTTATATAAAAAAAAAACTGACAGCCTTTATTTTCTGGTTAGGTTAGAGGTTACCTGTCCTGGCAGGAATTTTAATAAAATAAGACGTTTTAATATTTAAGTGGATTAGTTCAAACATTGTTAAATGAAAAAAATGTGGAGAAACAAGAAATAGCAAATTTTTCCATTAGACCATATATAAATCACTATATTTCATAAACATTCCATTAAAATTTTGGGCAAGATCTGAGCTTAACTCTTTTAAATATATAAAAGCATATTTATTAATTCAAATGCAGTCAATGAGAAATTGTTTCAAGGTTCCATTAATAGAATCTTGAAAATAGCATTATTTTTAAAAAGATATATAAATTAAAAAGGTTCTGTATAGAATCAGTTTCTTGCTCTGTGGCATTTCAAAGATAATTACTAATTCAATTCCAAGATCAGTCCCCCCTCCTCCTCACACACAGAGAAAAATGGCATAGCTGAGATTAAAAACTTTTGGTCAAGGAGTGACCATTAACTAATTTTATTACTCTATGGTCTATTCAAAAGAATCTTTTCTCACAAGTGGAACTCTTTCAATTTCTTGGTTTCCTGCCACCTACAATTTTTGAAAATTTAAATGCAATGCCAATCACTACCTTTTGCCCTACCATTCTCTTTCATTTCCAGTAAACCTTGCTTGGGGTGAATTCATTCATTCATCCACAAAAAAGTGTACTTGGGCACTGAAATGTGTGTATGTGCATGCATTATATATATGAAAATATATAGAAAATAGGAAGTTGCACCATTCAACAAACAGCTATATGAATTTGAAAAAGACCTACTCAACATTATCAATAACATCTCCTTTCAAAAAAAAAAAGAAAAGCCACTTCCAAAAACATCTAGACCAAATAGTTAAAAGCATAAATGATTGTGATAAAATACTATTTAAGTCTGACAAAACTGGCAACTTCTACAAATTGGCTGCAGATGACTACAACTTAATTAAAAAAAAAAAAAAAAAAAAAAAAAAAAACTTAACCAGGACTTATAAAAAAGCTTGCAACAACAACATAAATATGGTTAATAGCATTAACAGAGCTAGTAAAAAAATAACTGATAAATTAAAAATTAGCAATAGAGTAGGCAAACTTGCTGAAAAGGAATGTTACATAACTCTTAAAGACCATAAACAAGATTTTTTGGAAAACCCTACCACTAGAATAATTAACCCTACTCGACCCGACATAGGAAAGATCAGCAAAAGAATCCTGGAAAGAATTACTTGCCAAATAAAAAAAACAGCTTGGATTAAAATTATGGATCAATACTAAAGATGTCATCAATTGGTTTACCAATATTGATAATAAAACAGTTCGATATCGTGGATTACTACCCGTCAATTTCGAAGACTGCCCTGGACTTTGCTGCTGTGTATTCTAACCTGACAAAGGAAGAAATAGATAAAATCTGTCCTCATTCATAATGGGGAACAATGGATAAAAAACAATAATGACCTGTTTGACATCACTATGGGATCTTTAGACTCTGCAGAGTCTTCTGACCTTGTTGGTCTTTTAATATTGTACAACTTGACCGCGCACTGTGAAATAGATATTAAGGAAATCAGACTGTATAGAGATGATGGGCTCATGGCAGTGAGGAGTTCTACTAGTTTTAAAATAGAGAAGATTAGAAAAATTATATTTAGTGAATTTAAAAATCTAAACTTAAAGATAACAGTCTGTACTAAATTGAAAAGAGTAAACTTCCTCGACGTAACTCTAGATTTAACAAACAATACATACCAACCTTATAGAAAACCAAATACTAACCCCTTATATATACACCCGAAGTCAAACCACCCTCCATCCATAATTAAACATATACCCTCATCAATAGAAAATAGAATCAGCATTAACTCCGCTAACAAAGAAATATTCCAACAACACAGTAGCTTTTATAACGCTGCCCTAAAAAATAGTGGATACAAGAATGCAAACATTAATTATAGAAACAATTGCACTAACCAGAAGAAAAAAAACAGGAAAAGAAAAATCATTTGGTATACCCCTCCGTTCAACCAAATGGTTAGTATTAAACTAGGACAGAAATTCCTAGCTTTAATTGAAAAACACTTCCCTACCAATAGTAGGCTTAGTAATATATTTAATAAGAACACCCTAAAATTGAGTTACAGCTGCACTGAAAATCTAGAAAGTATAATAAAAAAAAACAATAATAAAATCCTGAACAAACCCCCATGCCTGAATAGTATTAATAAAAACCCTACACTTAAATTAGACAAAAACAGTGAAAAATTATATGATTGTAGAAACCCAGAAGACTGCCCATTGGAAAATAAATGCTGCGTCAAATCTGTGGTATACCAATGTACTATCTCATCCACTGAGAGTCCTAATACTAATATGATATACATTGGGTCTACGAAGAATGAATTTAAAGCCAGATGGAGGCAGCATAAGTGCTCTTTCAACAATATAAATAAAAGAAATCAGACATCTCTATCTAAATATTTTTGGCATTTGAAGGAAATGAATAAAACACGAAATGTAAAATGGAAAATTATAAACAAAACTAGAACTTGTAAAACTTTATGCCTACATGAGAAACTACACATTAAGTTTCTAAATAATAAAAATCTATTAAACAATAGACATGAGTTAACGGTTTTTTGCAGACATCCTCAAATCTTTGCATTGAATAATTAGCATATAATTTTTTTTAAATCCATAGTCCTAATAAATAGCTTAAATAACCCTACAAAAAAGATAACCCTTTATGAAGTCGTCAAAAAACAAATGTTACGGCAGTTTTTTTGTTTTTTTATATACACAAAACCCTTTCAGAATAAAAAAAAAAATAAATAAATCTCCATAGACACATAAACTAGACTAGACAAAATCATCTTCCGTTTTAAATTTAGACACCCCAACCTTACCCTGACTTGACACCTATGAATGTAACTCTATACTGATATAAATTATTAACACCCTGCGCCCTTCTCTATATGAACAATCGCGCTGGCCGTTACCATGGAAATTTTGATTTCAATAACGAATCTGCTATTAAAACACGTAAATTTCAGAAACAAGTTATTCCAAAAAATATTTCGCTTGAAGATGGAACAGAGATTACTTTAATTCAAATAATTATATTGAAGTTTTCGGCTCTTGTTTTGAAACATGGGAACTCTTTTGTAGCGTGTTGGAATCATATTTTTTTATATATATATATATATATATATATATATATATAGAAATGTGTGAATAAACTCAAATTAGATAAATATAAATAAATGTAAGTGTTCAAATACAAAAAAAATACATATATCCTTTGGTGTAAGAAAAACAGTGCTCACTGCTATATATGTATATAAAATGAAATGGACAAGGTCCAACAATTATTTTAAGACATTTTTATGTTTATACATTCTTTTTATAGATACAAATATTTAAGTAAATGCTCTGTTTATAATAAACAGTATTAAACATTTAGTAGCCTGAGAGCAGATATGAATGTACGCGAGAGAATCATGGAAGATTGTAATTTAAAGACAGTAAAATCGACTTTGCTCACCGAACACTCCTCTGTTGCCGAAAACATTAAGGCATGTCAGGCTATATGACGGTTTTGTATAGGATAAAAGTTTGATTTCTGTTGGAGGACGAATATTTTCTATGAAAATTTCTTGGACGTTCAGGCCAGTAAATGTTTAATACTGTTTATTATAAACAGAGCTTTCACTTAAATATTTGTATTTATAAAAGGAATGTATAAACAATGTCTTTTTATTTATATATATATATATATATATATATATATATATATATATATATATATTTCTTGATAATTGATAAAAGAATAGCAAAATCGTTGACATACAAACATACAGACAGTTTTTACACACCTTATGTCCAGGAAAAAAAAAAAAAAAAAAAAAAAAAAAACTTAAATGAACACAAGAAAAATTAAATAAAAAGCTTAAACATAATACCTTGTCAGTCCTCTTTAATGAAATTAGAGAGTGTATTTTTTTTTTTTTTTTTTTTTTTTTTTTTTTTAAGTATTTCACCCAAAGCAAGGAGGGAAGCCACTAGAACGCAAGGGGTTACAGAAAATATAGAGCGAGATCAGATAGGAGTGATAGAAGAGAGTATGAGGAGAAGGATAGTGGATAGATCAAGGCAACTGGAGATGTCGAATGACATTACACTTGAATAGCTGGAGATTATAGCTCTCAGGGAAACTGGAATAGGGAAGGGTGTTCCATAGGTGAGAGGTGCGAGACATGAAGCTATTAGAGTAGAAGAGACGGCTACATTTAGGAGTTTCGACAGTGAAGGGGTGAGAACGGGGTGCCAGCCTCATAGGGCACTTGAACTCACAAAGTCTGGGAACTGGCGAATGCAGCTCCTCAGAGAAATTACCATAAAAGTATTTGTAGAACAAACAGAGAGAAGCAGCGGCGCGTCTGTGAGAAAGTGACTAGACGAGATGCCAGAGCAGGGCCAATTATACTGCATATCCACCTCTGGAATATATATATATATATATATATATATATATATATATATAGATGTGTGATGTGATGCATGTGTATTATATATATGTATATAAAATTATTTATTTAAAAATTATAACAAATATGTCAAAATCACTACAAAAATAGCCATTTTGTTTCAACACCTCCGGTGTCTTATCAAATGATGATGTTGAATGTAAAATAAATGGTTTTAAAAGTTTCAAATTAATTAACGATCCTTCGCAAGGGGAAAACGCTGTTACAAAAGCTAGAATGACCAATCAAAACAAGTATAGGAGACTTCAAAAAACTTGACAACAAAGTAAGGTTATAATAGCTATTAAGAGCATTAAAGTTGGGGATATACTAAAATAGAATTTATTCTAACCAATAAGTATTAAATTATATGATAAAATTTGATATTAAAAGTAAAAAATTACCAATTTTAAAATCTAAATTTAATCTCTATTAAGTTTAAAATTATAAAATTACTGAGGAGAAAAGAAAAAATTACATATGTTATTCAATTTATTTCTTCATTGAAATTACGTTAGAATGAACACTAATATCAGCTGGTCTTCCCGACAAAATGTATACATTTTAATCCCAATCTCAGGTGCTAACCTCTCGCAAAAAACGATACAAACACATTCAGATTATAATACATAAGCACCCAGACATATTTAGATATATACACACAAAAAAAGTGACAAGACAGGAAACATCTCCACGGCCCTTTATTCTAGAGATCTTGACTCGATGAAAAAAAAAAAAAAAAAAAAAAAATCATCCATCTTCCAGCAAGTCTAGGAAATTCATGGCAATGCATCAACCCATGAAAAGACATGTAACAAATTAGTGATTCAAGTTGTGCATTCTGCTACAGATTTTTTTTTTTTTTTAATCATTTCAACCCAAACAAGGTAATAAAGCCACTAAAATGCAAAGGGTTACCAAGTGTTAGAGAAACAAGCAAAACATACTATTAAGGAGAAAGGACAAACAAAAGAACAAGAATTAAGACATAATGATAGACATTACATTTCAATTTTTTAAGATCAAAGTTGACCGAGAAGCCAGAAGAGAGTTCCATGAGCGAGATGTAGAATAGAAGAAACTGTTAGCATAGAACATATTGGTTACATCTAGACTTTTCAACTGTAAAAGGATGAGACTATGCCACCAATCTAGTAGTGCTTAAATTCATAAAATCTAGGTACCATAGGTTTACTTTTTTTCTTTTCAACATGTAGTGTTAAAAAGCCAGTAGAAACTATATATATTTAATGATATATTTTTGACTAATTTACCCAAACAACCATATTTGTAAAATGATATTCACACATTAGAAAAGAACATAGTAGACACAAAATGTCTATTGTTATACAACAGGTTTATAAATTATGCACACAAGAAAATATCAATTTTAGCATATTTACAATTTGACTGCCAGCAATGAATAAGATGAAAACTATACAAATCTGATATATAAGCAGGCAGGGAGGTAGGCACAGGTGAAATTGCCATCTTTTCAATAATAATTAGTTCAACATTGCAGCAGGTATCAGCACATACAAAAAAATGAATGTGATGCAATGGCAAAAATAATGCAAGATAATATACAAGTGGACAAAATATCTCGCATTCATGACTCATCACAAAAAAAAAAAAAAAAAAAAAATGAGATTTATATAAATTTTACTTCAGCAAGTTGTCACACATTAAACACAATACAGAAAATACAAGTCAACAATTATGTTTAACATTAAAAAATTAAGTGCAGGATGTTGAGGGGAAAAAAAAGCATTAAAAAAAAAAAAAATAAAAAATAAAAAAAAAAAAATATTAAAAGTTGAAAATGAATATAAAAAAAATAAAAATATATGCAAATCAGTTGTAAATGTTTACATGTATCTTGTTTGTATTAGGTTGGTGCAAAAATAATGTCGTTTTCTCACAGTGAGATATGTGAGAAAACGACATTATTTTTGCACCAACCTAATATTTATTGGCCCCCATAGGAAGGGGGAATTTAGTGGAGGAAAACATTCCAATGTTTTAAAATTTAATTTTAAAAAGTTACATAAAGAGTCAACTAGCACCTAAATTTTTCGTTACAAAAAAAAAAAAAAAAAAAAAAGCTTACATTTATTTTTTTTTTAAAAATCATAACCCAGAAACATTTCTCACATTTGTCGACAGGGTTGCAAAAAGTCAACTAGCTCAGTTTCCTCTACTTCCCCCAGATCTTTCATAACAAGAAGCATTGAAAAGAAAAAAATATTAGCATTTTCAGAAGAGAAAAGCCAGAGTTTGAACTGAAAACCAAAAGAAAAGTGGACAGCAAGGAGTGTCATTGCCATTTTGATTCCAAGTATTAAGAAAAGTATGAGTGAACAAAAGGAGGTTCCATTCTGAACAAATTCAGTTTTCCAGGTTTATTTACATGGACAACTAATGGCTAGTGTAATTTGAACAATTTGATTACAGTTTTGACAAGACACAAAAATCTCAAAACCATCTGAATTCCAGAATTGCTCTGTAAAACTGGCTGATAATGAATTGATACAGCAATCAATCATTGGAAACCAGCTTTGATTCAGTTGCATAGTAGTTGAGAAAAATTGTGATATTTCATTGTATTGAAATCTTCACCTGTCAAGACTTCATTTTGAGGACATTATAAAACAAGAATCAATCAATAAGGGTAATTTTATGGCTATATGTGAAGCAGTAGTGGAATATATGATGGCTGTTTAAGATCACATCTAGAATTTGTGAAGAAAATGCCAACTATGCATTTACAGGACTTTCGAGTGATATTCAAAATGAAGTCATTAAATGTAAAACTGCAAAAATTAAGGCAATGATTGAAAAAAAAAAAAAAAAAATTTTATAGGTGTTATATTTGATAAGACTACAGAACTTCAAATGAAATCTTAATTGCCAAGCATTTTGTGATTTGTTGATGAAAAGGAAAAGCCTTAAGAAAGGTTTTTGGAACAAAAACGTCAATGTCAGTAAAGATATTAGAGCTGCCTCCCTATGAGAAGAAATTTGAAGAATTGTTAATGAATTCAACTGCAGCCCAAAATTCATCACACATTTATATGATAGAACATGCATGATGGCTGGGCATTTGAACAGAGAGCAAGCAAGAATAAAGAAGATTTTTTAGTGCTAACATATTTCTACATGATTATACACATTCACTTGATTTGGTACTCAATCAGCTTCAAGCATTCACAAATGGTCAAATTTTCTCCCAAACTTTAAAAGAAATTAACTTTTTTCTCAAAGTCAACAGCTCAAATAGCACTGCCAGATCATATCATTGGAAAAATTTCTAAAGTTACCCAAGACATGTTGGAATTATTCTTCAACAAAATAAAAAACACCAATTGGTTGATATCAAGAACTAGAAACTGTTTAAGAATTTTAATTAACAGCATTTTAGATGAAGTTATTGTTCACATTGAGTAAAAGATTTAAAACAATAGGAGAGCTCAGATTTGTTGAATCTAAACTGAAATCAGTGTATGCTGCAGATTTTGCAAAGCAAGCATCAAATATCCATGAAGTCAGACATATGGGAACTTGTATTAAACCAAACTCTGGCAGAAGGAACCCTTCTATGTTTGATTCTAACCATACCTGCTTAGATAGATTGAGAGTTTTCTTCATTAAAGCAAGTAAATAATTATAAAATGAAGATAGTCTATGGTGCTGATACATTTTATGGCAAAGAGATTGAGGAATTTGGCAAAAAAAAATGAAGTGAACCAATTTACAAATAAATTTTAAATATTATATCTATAGGCTTTTTTTTCTGGTTTCTCTTGTAATCAACAACGACCTTCATGGAAGGTCCATCATTAAGCTATTACTAATGGGAGAGGGGTAAGAAGCCCATACTTTGGGCTTATTAATAGAAGTGCATTTTGTCCCATTAAAATTAATTCCTGTCATATTCACAGGGGTGAGGTAACATTCTACTGCACCACTCTCCATCTTCGAGATTTGCCTTTATGATCCGTTTTCCAATCCAAGATGGGATATGGAAACGTGTGTGTGTAAAAATTCAGGTACAAGTAAAATATCAGTGAAGACACTATGAGACAAAAGGAAAGATTTTTCCTGAACATTTTGTCTCTTGGAAAAATGAATTTTTCAAAATTCTGACTATTTTCCTTTCATTTTACTATTTTTTTTTTTTTTTTTTTTAAACATTACCATCAAGTTATTATATTCTGTAGCCATTACCAAGCATGCAGCAGGAATTAAAACTAAGAGTTGCTTCTGATGAAGTCTGAGCCCAGATCAACATCCTGGAAACTCATTACTGCCTTTACAAATTTAACCAAACCAACAAAAACTAAACAGTATCAAGTCTATTATAGGCAATTATCTACCTTTGGTCAAGACGAAGTTACACAGGTTATGGAATGACTGCATTATGACAAAAATGGCAATCAATCACCTTCCAGGAGTGAAAACAGTTGTTATTTTAGCACAGTTATGGTCATTGACTTACCCAGATAGAGGCTAAATTTGTGTTCCACATCCAGTTTCCGCATGGTACAGTTTACAAGCCCATAGCACCATTCCCTTTGGGAATATATCTTCCCCAGATATAAAAAGAAATTCTCCATCTCACAGTCCTCATGTTGGGAAAAACCTATGACCCACCATTTCTCCGTTTGCAGAATGTCCTCTCTCGAATCCAGAATCCTAAATATGGCTTCTCCAGAAACAGAAGAATCTCCATATTATATACAAGACCCTGTATTTTTAGTTCTCTAGTCACACTGCTTGTTGTGTAGACATGTCATTTTCACTGTATGGGACAAATGTACATGTAATTTTGTGTATGACATGGTGGTATAAAAATTCTGAGAACAAAGCATATTCCTCATTCCTTTCAGCTATTCTTTTCTGGCCATGAAATAGAGTATTATTATATCATGGATATAATGCTAATAATAAGGGGGAATACAAATGGAAGAATAATCCTTTATTCCATAGCACACCCATTATCTGGTGATATTCTCAACATGACAATATATTACTAACCCCCATTACCATTATAAATCAGTTATATAACCACATCTTAAAATGAGGACTTTATTTCTACCTAATGCTTCCAGGTAAAATGGTTTTAGAATATAATACCATCATCTTAAATGTTTCACTAAAAAAGAACAATAAAAAGAAACAAATTTATTCGAGTGTATACTGAAAAGTTAGTTTCCCCCCCAAAGTTCTGGGTGCTAACAAACATTATAGGTCAAGAGAAAATGGTTACACAGTAAACAGTTTCCTAAATGCCCCTGTAACCTTTATTTCCACGAGACCAAAAGCATCAATCTTCCACCTGTCAAGAGAGAGAAAAAAAAAAAAAAAAAAAAAAAAAAAAAAAAAATTTACAGAAACCTAATAGTTAAGAATAAAAATGGCAGAATATTTGTTCTCGTTTACAGAAGAACTTTTATGTTTGCACTTCATATATAGGATAATATTTTGTTTATAATTGCATAAACTGATGATTTAACATTACTACTCTTAATTGTCAATATAAAATGAGAACATTTCCAAAAATTACAATACTGAATATAAATCTTAAAGACTGGAATAAAATAGCTATAATTTCAATATATAATTGAATATAATTGCTTTTTATCATTTCCTTTAGAGAAATCAATTTTCGTTATTCAAGTTTGAAACAAACCCAAAGATAGAGGATCACTAATTTCATACCAGGAATTGAGTGTGAAGAATTTGTTAATACATACACTGGCTAGTTGAAGTAGCTTTCTAAGCCAGGTCAGCTGGTAAGAATGAGGCACAGGTTAAAGATTTATCATGGTGACTTCTTGATAATATCAGGCCTGAAAACACGATTCCAGTATGCAGTACTGTTGAGAAGAGCCTGAAAGCCACATGTGTCACTTTTGGGATTTACATTGTTTAGAAACCAATGGCTGTGTTAACACAAAATCATTGTGATAAATGTTTTGAGCATACTCTTCTTGTTCAACTTTTGATCATGTTAGATTATACACCAATATAAACTATAACTAAGGTCGACTTAGAGTTTCAATATAAACTTCAGCTTGGTTTTGTCGGTGTTAAAAAGTCAAATATGCTGAAAAGATTTTCATATTTTAACAACAGCCAACCAGGATTTACAAGAGTTACAGTCTGAAGTAATTTGTACATACTGATAATGAAGTGATCATCTAAACAAAATGAAGTAATTAAATTTGAGGGACATAACTACAGTGTAACCCAGATATAAGAGAGATTTTCTCTGGTCCCAAATTAGAGCCATACTTACCTAAACAAAAAATAGACCAAACCCATATATAAGAGAAACCCGAATAGAAGAGACTTCTTCAGTCCCGACAACTGTCTTATATCCGGATTACACTGTACTTACAAAATAAAAGAAATGCTGCCTTTATAATCTTTCTCAGTGACATGGGTTAGGAGCAATTAGTAAAGAAAAACAAAAAAAAGTCACTTTTTTTTTCAAGTAATTCCAAATATACACACAAAAAATATTGGGACTGGTGACAAAAAAAACATACAAATTCAACATTTAATCTGCTTCAAAGTAGTCCCCTTTTGAAGCCACACACATTAACCAGTGTTGTTTCCATTGATGGAAACATTCATAGTACTCCACTTTTGGGATAATAAGCAGCTACCTCATCACATTATCTTGGATTTCTTCAACATCTTGAAATCTCATTCCTTTCAAGTGGAAAAGTTTTGAAAAAAAAAAAAAAAAAAAAAAAAAAATTGCAATGAGTGAGATCTGGGGAATATGTCAGTTGTTTGACCTGGAGAATGTCATGCTCAGCCAGAACTGCTGCACAAGACAGTCACTGATGGAACCTCTGTGGAGTGGTGAAATGACCACACACTACACTTTCCTTCCAAACACTGCCATAAACAATGGAAGCAAGCAAGAACATTATGACATTGTGCATGCATGACAAAGTTCAAAGTCTATCTGTACCAAACAGCTTCACTCTAAATACTTTAGCTCCATTACTACAGCAACAGTTCCAATACTTTTTGATTAGACACATTTTTATATATATATATATATATATATATATATATATATATATATATATATATATATATTTTAAATAAAAATAATTTCTTGTGCAACTCGGAATTTAAAATGCAAGATTACATGCAAAGGTTGCTATGAGCATTACATTGGTCAAACTGGCCAGTCACTCCGTCAAAAGATGACAGTACATCACCAACAAATTAGAGACCCCCAAACCAGAAAAATGCCCCTTAGCCAACAGATAGAGAAATACGAGGACAAAATCTGACTAATTTTAGTATCTTCCCATTCTAAGAGTCTGACTACAGAACCACTGAGCAAAGGCGGAGTAATAAGGAAAGATTTTTCATCAATAAGTTCAAACCAATACTTAATTCATTGCATAAATAGAGTCTACCAAATTTTCTTTATCATAAGTGACATATATAGCCAGTTACACCCCTTGATCATTTAATTTTTTCATTTGTTCAAAACACAAGCATCAACTCATGGAGATAGCTTTTCAAGGAATTTTTAACTATAAGTAAAACCAGTTAAAGTAAAAAAAAAAACTGAAAATCCAATTGTAATCACAAAGTTTTAAATTTTTCTCTATAAAAATACATATTATAAATGAATATAAGGTGCCTTTTTCTCAATTCTCATTTTAGTCTATACAACAAATTTTTGTACAGAACCTTTCTAACAATTTCATTTAAAAAAAAAAAAAAAAAAAAAAAAAATCATACATACATGCATACACAAATGTAGGCAAGTATACAAACACCTATTATATACACATATTTGTACAAGTGTATATGTGAATGATATCCGTGTACACATATACATATTTGAAAATATGTATAAGATGCAAATAAATTATAGCTAAATTATATTTGTGGGTTATATTGGAGAATGTACACGTGTATATATCACACACACACACACACAAACTAATGGAGTAAATGTTATTGAGGGAAATACTGTATATCAGGAAATTTGGAGATATATAGGTATGGGTTTAATTCTCTTATTTAATATTATTGTTATTATATATGACTGGAGTGTATCAGGATATATTTGGTATGTAGGAGAAAGGTGTTTTTTGTTCATGTGCATGGAATGTTATTGGATACATCAAAGACTTATATTTGTTAAGTATGGGCATTATCAATGTTGGGGATATGAAAAAGTGCCTGGTGTGTGTTTAAGATCCAGATACCTGCTGATGATATACCTTTTGCGAAAAAAAAAAAATAAAAAAACATTTCATTCCAAGCAAGGCAGAAATGCCACTAGTATGCAGAGGTTTACAGAGAGTGAAGCCAAGAGAAAAGACTGGGTATACAAGGGACCAAAGATAGGATAGAAGCTGAACAGGGTTGAAGAAGATAGAAGATGGTGATTGACAGTGCATTTAAATTTTTGAAGATTGTAGCAATCAAGTATGTCTTAAGTCTTTCATATATCCACTTCTATTATTCTGTATACCATTAACTCACAGTGAACAGGAGAAAGTTCCTGAACCACAACTTCTCCAGTCATTAGCTTTTTGTTTCCAGATGAAACTTGACAGATTTCTTCTACAGCAATTTTTTTTTTTTTTTTTTTTTTTTGCAAAGGGCATTAATTCTCATTTTTTATACTTCTTGGATTTTGATAGGGGCAACAATTTGGTAAGGGCTTGGTAACATTAAATGTACCCAATATTTGAAGAGTGTCTGAAATCTCGATTAACTCGCATTTTAATTTCTGGGCATAAAATTAACCTGGCTTAACCTTCTCAGTAGCTTCTTAGCCATAATTAGAAAAAAAAAATTTTTTTGCTGATTTTTATTTATATTGAAATTTTCCAGTACCTGTGGCAATTAATCAGATACTAATGTTGTCAAGGTAAAACATGATGTTCAATTACCAAAACTAAAAAGGTTCAAGCCACAGCTGATAACAAAATTCAAGCAGTCATTCTTTCTCTTAGTGGCAGACCAACTGCCAGCTTATTGATTGTTCGTACAAAAACCAACCTTTACAAGTTGAAAGCTAAGCATGATGAAACACAGATTTAGATCAATATGCAAAACATCCCAACAAGTAATTTTGGAAATGCCAAAAATTTAAGACATTTAAAAAGTTTGCAGTGTTAACTTTATAAATAAAGGAAAACATTTCCTATTAGATTGTTTTAGTGAAGGGGGACCTTTAACTGCCAACATTAACAAAACAAAAATTTTAGTCAGTAAGCAGAGTTAAAGTTCCAGCCTAGTTTGTTGTATTCACTTTGCACAAATACCTTTGGCAAAGGCATGAATACATTTATTTCTTCATGCTAGCGGGTATAGAGTAAACTAGGTTTTCTAGCCTTGAGTGACAGTATAGGTAAAGGACACTTGTACTCAAAAGTGTGGAAAAGGCAACAAAATCCATTCCACTGCATTCCTGAAAAAGGCATGGTAACTAATTAAAGGAAGCTGTGGAAAGCCCTGATCACTAGCATACTGAAGGAACATGGCAAAAACAAAAGATGTTTGTCATGTGAACTGGTACAAAGATTTTGAGAATAATAATCTTAAGTTTTAAAGCTACAGTAGGAATTTTCATTAAGAGTTAGCACAAGGAAATGTATTGTTAGACGTGACATTTGAGAAAATTTCTCAAGTACAACGAATTGTACATGTTCAACATGAAATAATAATAATAATAGTCAATTATTCAATAGTGTTTTTTTTATTTCTTAAACTTAAGTCAAGAAATTTAATAAACACTGCATTAAAAATACGTTCTGTTCTATTCAGGAGAGAAAATCAAATATTTTAAGACTTTCGCAACCTAAATGTTAGTTTTCACTGCAGTAATATTAAGGGAAAAAAAAAAAAAAAGAAATGTACCATAAGTTATAAAATATAGTAAGCGATGGGGTGGGGGAGAAAAGTGGAGGAATCCACTCTGGTTTAATATCCAACAAAGCAGTATTCACTGCGCATGAAAGAAAGTGAAGGGAATCGATTTGACACTGTATCGATATTTTAAACAAGACCCCCTTCTAAATCGATAACGAATCAATATTTTTTCGATTACGAAAAGTGTCACGGCCTAAAGAATGCTTTTAAAAATATATTTTCCATTTTTTTTTTTATGATTGGACCAGTGTTTATTTAAGTAGTGCCAAAGTGGACATTATAACCAGTTCTCAAAAATTTGTCAATGATATACATACGATTAATAATAATTCCAATTTCCAAGCAAAGCATAGTATGTTTTGTTTTTAAAAAAAAAAAAAAAAAAAAGTCAAATTTTAATTAAGTTCAAATTAGGCACTTGGATAATCATCCTAAAAGAGTTTGTATTCGGTAATTAGAGATTTCCCTCCAGTTTTCGAACATCACATTTTGCCTTGTAGGCTCTTTTAAGCGGTAATTTTCCACTTAAAGGAACAAGTCAATACTCAATTTATATTGAAATTTTATATAAAGAAAAAAAGAAATGCTCAACCAGAACGTTAGAAAATACTAGTGAACATTCCCTAAAAATTGCAGCCTAAGTAGTACACACCCTTGTTTTAAATTACATTTGTTGCCCTGTAGTAGTTATAAACACTAAATAATGCCAAATAACTGACAGGACAAGGAGAGAAAAGAAATTCCTTTCGTCATTATAGTAGACAGGCTAACACGTGCTGAGCTTGGTTTCATGAAAAGAAATGAAGCAACAACGGCTTCAGGTCCACCACCTTGATATCAAAGCAGTGTGTAGCGGTATCAGCAATGATTAGTTAGAGAACATATGGGATTTGTTGAGGAATGTTAACTGTGAATTGAATATCGTACAAAATTGTTTATATAGAAAAGAGCACTTTGTTAAAAAAAATAAAATGTTTCAGTCACAATGAATGAATGTTTAAAAAAAGAAAAAAAACAAAAAACAAAAAAACGAAAGTGTTTTTTGTTTTTTAAAAAATAAAACAAATTGAATAATAATTATAAAACAAAAAAATAAAGCCTAAAAAGTGTTGAATGTTTATAAAAAACGAGTTAAAATATAAAAATGAAAAAACCTAAAAGCAGTGAAAAGAATTGTTGCACACGAAAAATACACTGATGGTTTGTTTCAGTTCAGGGGTTTCATAATTCTTGAGGGCTGATTTTGGTCTAATTCCATCGTATTAAATTCAGAATAGTTAGTAAACAATAAAGTATAAACATTCTTACATTTTCATTTGACTATATGACGGATTGTAATTATTTAAAAAAATAAAAATAAATTAAACTTAAACGACATTAAGAGAAAATCTAAAAAAAAAAAAAAAAAACAGGATAAGCAAAAATGCACTTGAAAAGGCTTTTTAAAAAAAAATGTAACAAAAATATTCTCATACTTAAAGAATTCATTTTTAAATTTTATTTTTTAACCCTAATTAAATAAAAATACATTTCATTCAAGAAATAATCAGGGCGTTGACACAATAAAAAGGGAAATTAAATAAAAATTTAAAAAGGCTTAAGTTCCGTATATTTAAAAAGAGAAAATATAATCTGAAAATATCCTTTTCTTATTTTACAGAAACTAGAACAATTTAATTTCATTTATTAAAGAAACAACTAAAAATGCTTTTTTTTTATTATTTTAATTTTAGTGAACAAAAAAGGGGAAAATTAATGAAAGCATTATTAAAAAAAGAATTTAAAAAAAATGAACTTATGCTATAACTGAGACATATTCTTTATTTTTTCCCTATCATTTAATACAGACCAAAGATAAAATAAATAGTTTTTTTTTCTTTAAATAAAAGCAAATAAACGATAGAAACCAAACTTTTAAAACGATCAGGAGAAACATGAAAAATACGGCCTAAACAACAGTCACACGATTGGGACGACCGACGGCAAACAATACACTTTGAATAAATAGAAGAATAGTATAAAATTACCCACGCTACTTAATGTACGGTACTACGTTACATAAACAAAAATAAAGAAAATAAAATAAAAGAACTTAAAAATCTACCTTATAATTGTCAAAGCCGGCCAGGACTCGCGGCGTCAATCCAACCAAACCAGCCATCTTGATTAGAGCAGACAGTCTCTGGGTATGCGCCTGCTCATAGTTAGTCAGTCGACCAATCAGAAGCTCTGTTACATCGCCGTCGAGCGTATTGAAGGAAGAGGGTGAGGCGAAAGACATGTTTCTTTCCATTCAAATATCCTCCAACAATTTTTTTTTAAATGTTAGCAAGAAAAGCGGAGATCCAAAAATGAGTCTGGTAGGGATTTTTTTCGACACGCACTTTGTCTTGTTACCTTCCAGAAACCAGTAATACTTTCAATTTGCCTTTCACAACTTAATACTTGATCATAAATGCGCCAAGTGTATTTGTATGTTTTCTGTATGTACTGGCTGTAACTTTTTGCAATACTAGAATTACCTCCCTTACGCTAGCGACACGAGGTGGCAGTGTTATGACAATGGCAAATTGTTCTGACATGACATGTTTACGTTGTAGGGAAATAAAAATGGCAACACAGCAAGAATAATTATTAAAATAAATAAACAATTATTAAAATAATTATTAAATAAATATTTAAAATAAGTAAATATTTAAAATAAACAAATCTTCTAATAATGATAATGAGTTAACATGATATGCTGTTATTTTAGACAACATAGATAACTTATCTGTCAATATTTCTGAGATGAGGTATTGTAATTATTTACATTATTTACATTGTTCGGATTGTTGTCCTCATCTTTATTGCCATATTCACGATGTTTCGACCGCTGTACGCTCCGGCTTTCTTCAGGTGATTGGAATTTTGAACTGAACCCTTTATTTCGTCCGTCGAGATAGATTGTTCTAGTTCCACAGACCATGCCTCTTCCGGATGTCTCAGTTATCTCCCTTTAACTCAACTGTCCAAGTTTTTGTTCACCACTGAAGTAGTCGGGTATTGAACTCACAACTCTTTTGGGTCAAGTCATTGGATCCAACCAAAGGAAAATACGGAATCAGCACATATGCTAAGTCAAAAAAAAGTTCCTAAGCTGGCCAAGCTTGAAATTAATACAATACGGAGTGCTAGAAAAAAGCAAAAATAACACCAAAATTGCAATATGAGCTCCGGTAAAAAAATTACTTACTGAGACATTAACTTTATAAGTCCCAAAAATTCATATGTTCAAGGACAAGTGGCGCAGTCACTTGACACAAAGAGTTGTAAGTTCAATAACTGGCTACTGCAGAGTTGAGTTAAACTGAATCCTCCAGTGAATGAAATAAACTAAAGTGTTCAGTTCGAAATTCTGATCGTCTGAAGAAGGCCGTTGTGAATATGGTAATAAAGATGAAGACAACAGTCCGAACAATGTAAATAGATAAATTAGTACACACACACACACACACGCACACACACATACATATATATATATATATATATATATATATATATATATATATATATATATATATATATGTAATGAAAAACAAACCACTTTAATGTACCATTACGATAATTTATTTCACCTAAATCCTTTTTTAAGGATTCAGGATCATCAGGTAAATCTTCCAACAACGAATTGAGAAAAAAAAAAAAAAAAAAAAAAATTTTTTTTTTTTTTTTTTTTTTTCGCAATTCGTTGTTGGAAGATTTACCTGATGATCCTGAATCCTTAAAAAAGGATTTAGGTGAAATAAATTATCGTAATGGTACATTAAAGTGGTTTGTTTTTCATTACATATTAGCTCTGTCCTAACATTGAGCTCTCAGGATTTCATCCTCTTTGGATTTACCAATTCGGTTTACCAAGTTCCTTATAACTTAAATTTATATATATATATATATATATATATATGTGTGTGTGTGAGAGAGAGAGAGAGAGAGAGAGAAAGGCAATAAAGCCATTAAAACGCTATGGGTTACTGAATGTGAGAGAATATGACAAAACGAAAACATTAAGAAGAGAGAACAATAAAAAAAACTGAAATTCAGGCAGATGATAACGATTGACACTGGATTTAAATTTTTCAAGCTCAACGTTAAAGTTGGAAGGGAGTTCTATGTTCGAGAGAAGAAACTATATATATATATATATATATATATATATATATATATATATATATATATATATATATATAACTTACGGTTACTTCTAGCCATTTCAATTGTAAAATGATGACACCCAGCTTCAAATTTAGTACTGTGCCCAAATTCGTAAAGTCTAGAGAGAAAAGTAATATTTATTTTAAAAATAACAAAAATGTGGAACAAGGCCAAAAAAGGAGGATGGAGAATGCCGGTCTTCATCTGTCTATAAGACAGATTAAATTTAAATTTATTAAATTTAGCTAGCTTTAATTACTGACCCAAACACACCACAGTATTCGTTACATCAAAACAACACATTCTTACTTATCAATCTTACTGCAGCCACCACAATACCTCGGAGTCTATGAATTCCTGTCACAACTGCTGTATTTTCGAGCAATAAATCTCCCAGTTAGTCCCCATATGCAGAATTTGTCTGCCGTGGGTGGGCATAACAACTTTTAAAAATGAAACCTTAATGAATATTGTATTAGAGTGGAAAGTTAATCGGAACAATTACCATGAAAGTGTTTATAGAAAAGGCACAGGGAAGCTACGTTACGGTTGTGGGAAAGTGACTGAAGCCGAGATGCTAGGTCAGAACCGATAATATTGCATATTTTTTGTATTTTATTAAGAATCTCTAAGGACATAGCAGAAGCACCAGACCAGATGTGACAACAATATTTAATGCACGGACAAATGGTAGGCTTATAAAAGTGTAAGATAGATTCTGGCGAGATAGGATTGTCTAGCACGACACAGTGAACCAACTTTCCTAGCAACAGACCTAGCAGTTGATTTAATATAATCTTTCAACTTCATGTCTACAGAAAACGTTATCTCAACAAAGCGCAATGAGTCATTCTCTTGGTGGTTAATATCAGCCATATATAATAGAGCTAGATAAATAGATAGATAGACAGGTAGATAATTTTTATAATCTTAATTAAAGATTATAAAAAAATAATTAAATTGCTCAATGAGTAAAGGCCATTTAAGATCGTATTAAAATATATTCCGGTAGTAAGTGCGCTTTCGCCTTGGGCTCATCATGATGTAGGTACTAACGAGTTGCTGTCTTTTTAGAAAGATCTTTTATACACATTATTTTATTGTGTGTGTGTGTGTGTGTGTGTGTGTGTGTGTGTGTGTGTGTGTGTGTGTGTGTGTGTAAAAAATACGAAGCGAATTCAGTGTGTCACTGTGTCATACTTTTTCAATTTTAAATCCGAGAGGATCCAGATCCACAATCCTGGAATTTTAGATTCCGAAGTTTTCATAACTGCAATTGTTTCCGGCGATTTTTGTCCGTGATTTTTTGCGAATAATTTTTTGTGCGATAACAATTTTTATAACTTGGAAATAAATTTAGGAATAATCGAAATTAAATGTGCAATCTAGAGAAAGTCACCCATGAAGTAAAAATAATTGTTTGCACGAAAAGTAAGGACGTACTTACATCAGATTGCCTTTAAATTAAGTGGCGCCATTTAAGTTAGCTCAAGCGGAGAGCTTTTGATTGGGTCTTCATCAAAATAGGTAGTGGGTAGGTGCGATAGGCAACAATAAACTACAGAAGAACTCAAAATTGATTGCTGCATTTAAGCATTACATTAATATTTAAACTTATCTTTTAAAAGTTCAAAGATAATATAATGCAGTCGGTCTGATGAGATTAATATGCTTATATTCATCGAAATAAATTTATTACTAACCATGGATTTTTTAAAGTTTTTTTCTAATTATTCTTATTAATTTGCTCTGTATCATACATTGAACTCTCATATGGACTGAAAAGCCCTTTTTGGAATAATCCCTACCAATTACATTTTGGTATCTATCTATCTATCTATCTATCTATCTCTCTCTCTCTCTCTCTCTCTCTCTATATATATATATATATATATATATATATATATATATATATATATATACACACCAGAAGTGTTGAAACAAAATGGCTATTTTCATAGTGATTTTATAATATATTTATGTTATAATCTTCGAATAAATTATTATATTTTCTCTACTCTGCATTGAGCACTATTTTAAGAATAGTATTTGCTGGTTATTGGAATTTATTCTGTATACACCAATCCTATACTTATATATATATATATATATATATATATATATATATATATATATATATATATATATATATATATGAAGGACTTTTGCTTTAGTTCACATTTCAGTATTTGTCTTTTCTGTGAGACAATATACCTGCTTGGCTAAACCAAACCGAATGTTTCACAGACAAAATGTGGAACAGAGACTATTCCTCCAAACTTAGATTACTTTTGTGATGTCAACCAACAATCGTTGCCACTTTTGTGATGTCAACGAATACTCGTTGTCACTTTCGTAATGCTCGTTGTAGTAGAGACTTTGTAATCGCAGATTCAACTATAGTAACGCCGTTGAACAATACTGGTGTCAGACGCCTTCGAGTATCACTCCCACTAATAGTACTTGCTCGATAATACTCACTCGAATAGTAATCCGTATAGTGATCCGAAAAGAGAAATAGTATAGTGAATAGAGTAGAGAATAGCGGTCCGTATAGTCATAGAGGATAGACTAGAAATAGCAAACGTTAGTCATCAGCTACTTCCTATATATATGCGTTTCCTCTATGGTCATGTGATCTACATAATTCAATAATGGGGTCGCCTGTGTTTGCTCCTGGTGATCTATGTTGAAACTGAAGTGTCGGCAGCGACACTTTATTTCTATATAACAATTACTTACGTGCTCAATACTTGTACAGATGTGGTTCCGAATGCCGATTTGGCCTGTTCCCACCCCCCACATAATACAATCAGGAGCATACTCCTCAAACTTTGACGATTGCATTCCGATATGTTTTATATTATATTTCAGTTTATCTTCGTATCCAAGAAGAGATCTTTCTAAGTTATGCATCCCTTCCTGAAGTTGACCATAAGTGAGAATTTTTGACAGTCTTTCAACATTCATCATAACAACACGGCCAGCCAGTCTTAACTGAGGCAGCATCACGAAAGACTATGTTTTGCATATTCACATTTCATTTATACAGTGTGTATCAAAAATATATTTTACAAACACTAGAGGCGGGTCCCTCACAACAAAACAAGGACAAAAGTGCATATAAACATATGTCTTCAAATCTTGAATTGTCTCTGACAGCCTGTAGAATGAGTTCTTCATGGTCAAGCGGAGGAGGGGATCTCGATCTTCCTCGATTCATACTTTGTGGTGCCACGGATACTGTCTCAGCAACACGACGATAAACTTCAGCAAAGTTTGGATGATTCGGCTGCCTTCGGTCTGGAAACGCAATCTGATACAGCCGTGCAGCCTCGCGTCTATTACCGTTTGCGCGGCCGTACGTAAAAATCATATCTGCCTGCATATGATAGGAATAACCTACCATTGTTAAACGGAATACTTCTCAGTTAACTAACTACTACACACGTTAAACGTTGAAGGCAGACAAGCCACAAATCTACACGAATGACAAATGTAACCTAGTCTATATAGCAATACAGCGCTATCTACAATAAACTTTCTATAAACTTAATAACTCAAAAACGAAGGATTTACAGACATATGATTATACTAGTTTAAAAGCCGCCCTATCGGGCGGCATTTAAGCTATCTCCTGCAGAGGGCTCTTGGTTTGGCCTTCATCAGAATAGTTTGAGAGGAGTAGATGCTATATGCAACAATGAGCAACAGAAGAACTCAAAAAGGATCGCTGCATTTAAGTATTACATTAATATTTAAGCTTACCTTTTAAAAATTCAACGATGATTATTCTGTCGCCACTTAATTTAAAGGCAATCTGATGTAAGTAGGTCCTTACTTTTCATGCAAACAATTATTTTTATTTCATGGGTGACTTTCGCAGGATTTAGCCATTAATTTCGATTATTCCCAAATTTATTTACAATTTATTAACAATCGGAGTCATGAAAACTTGGGAATTCAAAATTTCAGGATTGCGGGTCCAGATTCCTGATTCCAAATGGTATATGTTAGGCTACGGCCTCTAGGAATAAAGTTGAAAAGTGTGACATTTATTAGGTTGGTGCAAAAATAATGACGTAATAACGTCAAAAAACGACATTATTACGTCATTATTTTTGCACCAACCTAATATTATATCGATGGAATTTTGTCCTAGTTTTGGTATGAGACACCCGCGTCTAAAGTTTGTAAAAGTATTTTTGATACACCTTGTATATAAGATGGCACTCAAACGTTCAGAGAATTCAAAGATATGGTTTCCCATAAAGAAAGAAAATAGATGATAGGGAATGTTTTCCATTCCTGGTGGATCTGTCAAGTTTACTAAAACATTCCCTATCATCTATTTTCTTTCTTTATGGGAATCCATTGCTAGTTTTAAATTCCCTGAAAATGTTAGTAGTTGCTTTACACACACACACACACACACACACACACACATAACATCTATATATCTTCTTTTATTATCCGAGTCACTTCAGGACGTAAGTGATCATGGCTTCCACATCTTCCCATCCCTTGTAGCTCATAATAAGTTTTGTGTTTTCTTAGTGTGTCACTGTGTCACGCTTTTTCAGCTTTACTCCTAGAGGCCGTAGCTCAATATATCATACCATTTTGGAATCAGACCCACTCCGTGATCAAATTAAAAACATTCTATGCCCGGATGCGGACCCGCAATCGTGAAATTTTGGATCCCAAAGTTTTCATTACTATTACGATAGTTCTCGACGATTTTTTACGTGACCTTTTTTTTTTTTTTGACGATATTTTTTTTGTACGGTAACAGTTTCTATAAACTGGAAATAAATTTGGGAATAGCTGAAATTAATTGCGAAAAGAAATCGTCTTTAAGTTAAATGGCAGCAGAAGAATTATCGCTTAACTTTTAAAAGGTAAGCTAAAATATTAAAGCAATGCTTAAATTCAGCGATCAATTTTGAGTTCTCCTGTAATTTACGATCCCTACTGCATCTACTCCTCCCTAGCTATTGTGATCATTCACCTTATTAAAGCTTCGTCAGAGATCAAGATAGAAAGTCATCTTTGATCTCTGATGAAGCTTTAATTTTCTTGAAAAAGTTGTTTTACGAGACAGATTTGATTAATTTCAACCGAAAGTAGTGATGGCTGTTCAGTCAACGAATGCCAAATTTTTCCTTATAAGGAAACTGCTAATACTATCATTACTGTATAATGCATAATAATGCAAAACACACACGTGCGCGCACACACACGCACACACGCACACACACATATATATATATATATATATATATATATATATATATATATATATATATATACCTAACAAGAAGACTTACGTTACATTACTCTGGCTAATTACGTCTAATTTAAATACACACGGAGACCTACCAAACTCCATTCGCAACATATTCGTTGACAATACAAATAGCCTCATTCACATGTAAAAGAGGCTAAAAATAATGGAAGCATTATTAATAAAAAAAATTCTAACACTCAATAACATCAACTATAAACATAAAAGTCCATACATTCAATTAAAAGTAAAAAATAAAATCAATCCTTGATCATGGCTAAAAGTATAGCCTAAAGCTCTCGGACATACAGAACATTCGGACAATTTCTACCTAATTTATGTCCAGAAAACAAAAAAATAAATTATAACACCATAAAAAATAAATAAAAAACTAACCGCACTAACTTGTCAGTCGTTTTTAAAGTAGGGATTGCTGCCAAAATCCTCAATCATATATATATATATATATATATATATATATGTGAAGAAATATAGTTTTAAGGTATGCTATATTTATGGGATAATGTGCTCAGTAACAGAGATAGAGCGTGTGTAAATATAAATATAAAAGTGAACGTTGAAGTCAACACTCAGAGGCGACAGGCTGTTTCATGCTAGACGCAATCGTCAGGCCAGGAGTGTTGCATTTTTTCCGATTATTTATATATATAGGTCAGTGATGCCTTGTGGGTAATCTATTCTGGTGGTTATTTTGGCGGGAGTGGCTTGTTTATTTATTTATTCGTTTATTTATTTTTGGGGGTTAATTTATTTTATTTGTTTTTTATTTTCAGTTTATATATTTATTTATTCTTTTCGGTTTCTAATGTTGACGTAGTAAAAAAAAAATTGGGGGATTTGCTATTTAATTTAATAATTTGTTTTGGTCTGGGAAGATAAAGCTTTTTATCCGTCCAATTTTTAGATTTCCTGCCGTAGTCTATTCTGTTATTTTGGCGGGGGACAGTTTTTAATTTGTTTATTATTTAGTTATTTATTTGGATTGATTATTTTTACTTGTTTTTGCTTATTTATCTTTATTATTATTAATTCTAACGGTTATTTTCGCGGGAGCGATTTGTTAATTTATTTATTTATTTGGATTAATTTTTATTTGTTTTTTCGTATTTATTTACTTATTTTTTTATTTTGTATATTTTTATTTACTCTATTCGGTTTTCGATTTTTGAGTAACGTAGTAATGTTTTTTGTTTTGTTTTTATCGTTATATAGCAGTTATAGGTATTTTTACGTCCAGTTTTTAGATTGATTGTTGTAGTCTATTCTAACGGTTATTTTGGCGGGATTGGCTTGTTAATTTTTTATTATTATTTACTTTATTTATTTATTTATTTATTTGGGTTGATTATTTTTACTTGTTTTTTATGTATTTTATTTTTTATTTTTGTTCATTCTATTTCGTCTGTTCTAACGGGAGTGCCTTGTTAATTTGCTTATTATTTGTTTGGATTAATTTATTTTACTTGTTTTTTATATTATTTTGTTTATTTGAGTTTATTCATTTCAGTTTTCGATTTTTAAGTAATGTAGTAAAAATTTATTAAACAGCATATTTATTTATTTTCGTACCTTTAAAGAAAACTTCCATTGCCATATGGAAAATTGTCATTATCTTCGACCTGCAGTGGACCTCTCGGCCACCGAATGTGTCTATGACCAAGCCAAGCCAAGATGAATAGTGCCTTTAAATACAGATTTTTCTCGAACTCTTGAAATAGAGATATCTGCTCAGTTTCGTATCCTTACGTAAACAAAGTAATTTCTGAAGAAAGGGATGGGTCCTTTCCTTAGAAATATATATATATATGTTTGTGACATATTTATATGGGTCCTTTCTTTAGAAATATATGTATATGTTTGTGACATATTTATACCTACATATATATATATATATATATATTGTTACGCCCGGGGTTTCGTTGGGACTACGATAGCCGGGACGCAACTAGAAAATAAATAAAAAATAAGTAAGAGATCCCAAGGTTCGATATAAAAATAAAGAAAAGAACGTTGGGAGGGGAATTCTCCAATTCCGGACATCGGTAAACGCAGAGAGAAAATGAACAATACGCAGACACAGAACACTAGAAAACAACACGAGAATACCCAAAGTGTGAATGTAAGAAAAAGAAAAAGAAAACTAAATAATACAAGGGATGGGGAGATAAGTTATCAATTAAACAGATGCGGCGAAATACACATGAATACGGAAATAGCAGATTATAAGATATGGGAAAATATGCAGAGACTTACATAAGGTTGGAATCGAGGTACAGTTTGTTCAAAAGAATATTCATACACCTCTCTGAAAGCAAAGGGTGTGATTGACAATGTTCTAATATGAACTTTTGACTGGCGACGTCCAATCCGGGTTGATGGCGAGGAGAACACATAGAAAAATCACGGGAGTATAGCCGACTTGGGTTGACGATGTTGATCTAGATTCTCGCGTCGGTCCTTTGGTTTTTGGTGGCATCTAATTCTTCTGGCATCGAACAACGAAGTCTGGGTCTGGTGACAACTGCTTCTTCTAATGGCAAATAGCTAAGACAGGTTTTGGTGACGTCCGACTCCTCCGACAGCCAGCAACTATGTGTAGTTGTTGTTACCTCAACACGTGTGAAACGAAAAACTGCTATCTGCTGAGTCACGTGTTGGCCCCCAAAAAGGTATGCGTCATTCATGGACCCTGTTAATGTCATCCACACTTATCTGTCAAACAGCACTCGTTCTGGCCAGCGACTATGGAACTGGCTAACATCATTCGCACCTATCTGTCACACAGCGTTTGTTTGGCCTACGCATCAGGGGCCAGGTAGGAAATGGGGGTAGAAGGGAAGGTTCTTTTCTGAGAACTGGCCCTGACTCATCTGGTTATAAAAACAATATATATCTCACAATCTGCCTATTCAAGAAATAAAGAAGTGATTAAGATTCATATGTTTCGTCGCAAATAAACAAGGTACTGAAAATGTATTCATAAAATCTGAGGTAAGTTTACAAATATGGGGTTAACGTAACAATATATATATATATATATATATATATATATATATATATATTACAGTTTATAAACACACAATCTAAGACGATTTTTCTCGATAGATCGATCGAGAAAAATCGATCGATCGACAACATATTATGAAATGGATTAAGTCTGACAATTATTTAATATATTTTCTGTTTATACGTTATATATACAATTTATTTAAGTAAATGCTCTGTCTTCAATTGTTATGGGATCTTACCCATAATAATGATAATGGACTATTCCATAATTAAAAAAGACTGCGCCTCAGGAGTAGGCAGGGAGTCCGTCGTTCAAGTCGATCGGCTGATCGGTTGAATTCTGCCTTCGGGCGGGGAGGAACCCGAAAGAGGCTACGCCGAAGGGCAGATTCTTTTTCGGGGAGGTAAACCGGCCCTGAACCCGTTTATACGGGTTCAATGAGCATATTTTTGGCCGATCCCACGGCCTCAGAGAGAAATTTATAATTATAGTCTCATCAAAATAAAATGATTTATATAATTTACAAACTATTTAACATGTTTAAAATGCTCCCCTTCTTATTCAATATTGCCGAGTCAGTCTACTCGGATTTTAGGTGGAAAAATAAAATGTGTGTGTCGCGCCCACAAATACAACACATAATCATAAACAACGCAGAAAAAAGAAGTCTAAGTTAAATATGACAATAACATTTATACAGGTATGAACATATTAAAGTTCAAAGTTTTTTTGTTGTGGCCATGAAGAGACCAATAATTCGATTGTTCGAAAGGATTTTGTTGCAAGTGAGGAAAACAAGCGGTATATTGTACGCCAATATTTGTGTGCGCGCGCGCGCGCGTGTGTGTGTGTGTGTGTGTGTGTGTGTGTGTGTGTGTGTGTGTGTGTGGATTCTGACCGATTGCGTGCGGTAGCAGTAATTTTAAATACGGTGAACAAAGAGAGAGGAAACAGGAATTACTTTTGTCATTGCTTTGTATGTTTTTCAGTGTAGAAAAGTCATCGCTGACTGACGCGTTGTCGTGGTAACATGCGTCTATGCTGTTGATCGAGTCAGGACTTTGTTCGCTGGCTGTTTTTCGCAGATCTACTCGTTGACTGTTCGTGCCCCTTCCCGGCGAGCCGTTTTTATCGTTGTTGGCCAGTCGGTGCTCGTCCCCGGATCTTATCTGGGTTTTGCACAGGAATGCATTAAGTAATCCGCTATCCGACCCTTTTCAAAGTCATTTGGAGATCAACCGCGCGGACGTCGGAAAAAACACATCACGTGACTTGTCTTATCCAATCAAGTTCCAGAAACCACTTATTTAATTTGGTGCTCTGTTTGTGCAGAATTGTAAAAAAAAAATGTTTTCCTATGTACTGAATTTAGCAAGATTTATTTGTAGGTGTCTCTTACTTGTTCGTGCTTCACTTATTGGCCGTAAAATATAGGAGTTTATATCCTATAATACAACGCTGAACCCAATCAGCAACAAGCCATGTACACCCCACAAGAAAAAGTCTGATGGTATTAGGTCTAGAGTCCGTGGTATCCACTCAATTGCCTCACGTCGTCTTATCTACCTCAAGGCAGTTACTTTTGCCGCGTCTTGTATAAGCGCACACATTTTTTCTTTTATATTCTGAGTCAATCCCATTGAACAAAAACGAAATATCTTTCAAACTTTTCCCTACTGTTCAGAGTGACTCCACTCCAAGTTATGCCATTATATTTCAGGACCTGATGCGGTTGGTCATGGTTCTCCATATCTTCCTTTCTTTCTTTCTTTTGTTGCTTCAATCGCTACTTGTTCCTTTAGTAATTACTTTCTACTTATTTATTATGTATAGTTTCTATTTATTAATGCGCACTGTTCCATTTTTGGGACGTGGGCATAAATAAGTAATAAGTAATTATTAAGTAATTATTAAGTAGATAATTATCTAGCAATAAAGACGATTTAAACAAATGGATAATATGCAATCGATGTAATTCCCGTGTCTGCGTATTTGGTTTCGTTGTTTTGTGGCAGACTTAATCTAGATTAAAAAAATTTAATCGGTAAATGCGATGACAATCCTATCTATTTTTTTACTTTTTTCACATGTCCTAGAAAACGAAAAATTATTTTTTATTTCCACCATATGAGGAATAGTGGGATTTTCGATTATTCAAGAGGGATATTTTCTCTTGTTAGAAGAATATATATTTTTATATGATATATTATAGGGGAGATATTATTGTGATCGCATGAGTTTGTTTTCTCGAACAGGAGATAGTATTGTGTTGTATGCGACACGTGGTTCGCTTGGGTCTAAAAAGTCCCGCGGAGAGAAAACAATGTACGTCTTGTCACTACAGCATCATGTGGGTAAACGGCGAAAGAAGATAAAAAAATTTCCTGTCCTTTCCTTTTATACCGATTTATGCAACGCCACCTAGTAAGCGTTATAAGTCCTCTGACAGACAAGGTGGGGGTAATCCCGTAGTGTTATTGTTATTATTTCATACATAATTTGTGCCATGGCGCTCATCGTTATTATTTGAGTTTCCTGTTGCCGCCCTAAACGTCTAATGTCTAGTCTCATTTTTCTTTTTCCTAAGTTGCACCTCATATCGCACTAAGAAGAGTGGGGCACTCGCTGATATCTGTGAGTTGCCAAAAGATAAAATCAGGGGAACTAAACAATTTTTATCTCAGCCTGCATGTGCACATGTGCTTACCACTTTCATTTGATTTTGTATCTAGTTTTGTAAGTAGGCTAATAAATGCTGCTATCTCAGACAGTAAAATTTCCCGCTTTTTATATATTTTTATTATATTCGGTAAATTTCAAAGAGTTTGTGCGGACTCTTCCACGAGATTAACGTCACAACTTATTTCTGTTATCAATGATTCGTTTTGAAAAGTCTTCATTTGATCTAAGCTAGTGCTTTTCAAATGGTGTCATGACAAGCTGATGTATCGCAGACAGTATTTAATTATATTGCGAGATTTTAAAGTAAAACAAGAAAATTGACATGAAAAGGGGCAAATCTCGTATTGCAAAAAAAAAAACAAAAAAAAAACAGATCGACGAGAGTAAGAAAACATATTTATCATAGAATTTTTTTTCTCCGAAATAAAAACAATAAAACAAAAAAGAAAACTTCACCATGGAAAGGCCAATCATGTACTTCTATTTTACATAAATTATTGCATACGTGAGAATAAAAAAATGTTTTTAACTTTGAAAGCACAATCCAGGTTTGTGATCCCATCTATATAAATAAATTGCTGTCAGTGGGTCACACTTTTTCAACTTTACTCCTAGAGGCCGTAGCCAAACATATCATACCATTTTGGAATCAGGCCGACTCTGTGAGCAAATTAAAAACATTTCGGGCCGGATCCGGACCCGCAATCCTGAAATTTTGGATTCCCAAGTTTTCATTACTGCGATTGTTTTCGGCGATTTTTACGACGAATTTTTGTGTTATAACAATTTTTATAACTTACAAATAAATTTGGGAATAATCGAAATTAATTGCGAAATCCAGCAGAAGTCGCCCATGAAATAAAAATAATTGTTTGTACGAAAAGTAAGGACCTACGTACATCAAATTGTCTTTAAATTACGTGGCGACAGAAGAATTATCGTTGAACTTTTAAAAAGTAAGTTTAAATATTAATGTAATACTAAAACGCGGAGATCAATTTTGAATTCTTCTGTGGTTTATTGTTGCTTTTCACATCTACTCTTCACTGCCTATTTAGATGAAGACCCAAGCAAGAGCCCTCCGCAGAAGCTAGCTTAAATGTCGTCCGATAGGGCGGTTTTTAAGCTAGTTTGCCATATTACGTTTGAAATTGTTGCGGGAATCATCAATTTTGTTGTGAGGTTTGGATGTTTGTTCAGTAAATGCTCAATGTATCCTGGTACAATATTTGGCAGACTCATGTGAATCTGGGCGAAAATAAGTAACAAAAAATGGATTTTAAACAAACATGAATTAATGCATGTATTTACAAAAGTGAGAATTTATATTAATGTGTACACAGTTGAAAAAAACCCATAAAAATTAACTATTTAAGAAGTGTACGTTCCTCTGTGCGTAATGCACAAGTTTATGCGTGTGTGTAAGAGTTTAGTCGCCAGTCGACCGGGGGAAAGAGACTTTCCCTAGCGGGGAAGCCTTCATCTATGTACTGCTACATCTTGGAGCAAGAGGGAGGAAATGTTTTTCTTTTTATAGAACTTAACCAACGTCACCTAACGGACGTTTGGCGAGACCAAATGGGTTCATCCATAGGATTAATGTGCAGAATCAGTTTTCTTTTGCTAGCGTAATATTGCAAAACACTGCACTAAATTATTTAGATGAATGTAATATGCCAACTACCATCAACTAAGCAACACCGAAAACCCCCTATCAAGTATTTCAAGATATACGACTCAGAATAAACATTTCCAAAACAGAAAATATGATCTGGGATTGTAATAAAAGCAGTGATGGCGAGAACTTTGAATATATCATAAAAACTCAGTATGTGGAATTAGTAAACACCAATCCCTTCAAATACCTCAGTGTATGGATCAGTTATAAAAAAATAAATTCAGGTGATAAGGAAGCGGAACATAAAATAGGCTGCCCTAGGGATAGTTTCACTCAACACCACAAGCTGCTACAAAATCAAAACATTAACCTAAAAAAAACTCGAGTTATGTTCTTAAATAACCTTGTCAAATCAATGTGAATGCCAAGTACGGTGCCAAGGCTGTTCAGAAAGATCTAAACTGTAAGCTGTATAACCGCTTTCTAAGATCAATGGTTAAAAATAGCTTTAAGTGAGTGAAATCTGTGGATCCAGGCGAAAACCATCCTTTTTCGAACATTGTGGACTGGCGCTACATAATCACAAACAAAGAAACTGTACCGAATAACAGAAACCGCATCATTTGATAACTTTCAGCAGCATCGACAACTACAATGGATAGTACACGTCACTCAAAGAGAAAATAATGACATAATCAATATGTTGACATTCCACACTACTTCAAACAAAAGGTTAGAAAGGAAACACTTCAGCAATTCTGGAAAGAGCGATAACAGCTACGGGACTTGAGAAACCTATTTTCCTGAAAAACTGTTTTAAGAGAAAACTGAACATAAAATAGACTTCGCTAGGGGTAGTTAAAAATAGCTTTGAGGGAGTGAAGTCGGTGGGTCTAGGCGAAAACCATACTTTTTCGAACATCGTTGACTGGCGCTACATAATCATAAACAAAGAAACTGTACCAAATAACGGAAAACGGATCACTTGAGGACTTTCAACAACAGCAACAACTAAAATGGATAGTACACGTAACTCGAAGAGAAAAGAATGGCATAATCACGATGTTGACGTTCCACACAACTTCAAGCAAAAAGTTAGGAAGGAAACTCTTCATCAATTCTGGAAAGAGCGATAACAGCTACGGGACTTGAGAAAGATTAGGAAGGAAGATCTCTTTGTTATTTAAAAGGACAGTTGCTGGATTTGAGAAACCTATTTTCCTGAAAAATTGTTTTAGAATAAAGATTTCATAAATTTCAAATGATGGAAGAATTGATTACGCGGCTGATGAATGCCGAATGTCTCCTTATACAGAAACGGCTAATATTACCATTACCATTACGAAGAACAAATACTACACTTTGATCTCAGTCCGATGGGTAAGGAACAAAGAAATGCGTAACTCCAGTAGCATTTGCTGCTCGGTCAATAATTTCTGAATGTTTCCTTATAATGATGTAAAAAGGCTTTGAGCGGTTGAAGCCTGAGGGTCTTGGCAAAAATCATCCCTCTTTGAATATTATGGACTGGCACTACAGAATCACTAACAAAGAAACCACATCACTTGATAACTACAAACAGCACTAACAATTAAAGTGGATAGCACATGTAACTAGAAGAGAAAATAATGGCATAATCAAGATGTTGACATTCCACACTACTTCAAACAAAAGGTTAGGAAGGAAATACTGGAAAGAGTGATAACATTTAGTGGACTTGAGAAAACAATTTTCTTGAAAAAGTTGTTTTACGAGACAGATTTGATTAATTTCAACCGAAAGTAGTGATGGCTGTTCAGTCAACGAATGCCAAATTTTTCCTTATAAGGAAACTGCTAATACTATCATTACTGTATAATGCATAATAATACAAAACACACACACGCACACGCACACACACACACACACACACACACACACATATATATATATATATATATATATATATATATATATATATATATATATATATATATATATATATACCTAACAAGAAGACTTACGTTACATTACTCTGGCTAATTGCGTCTAATTTAAATACACACGGAGACCTGCCAAACTCCATTCGCAACATATTCGTTGACAATACAAATAGCCTCATTCACATGTAAAAGAGGCTAAAAATAATGGAAGCATTATTAATAAAAAAAATTCTAACACTCAATAACATCAACTATAAACATAAAAGTCCATACATTCAATTAAAAGTAAAAAATAAAATCAATCCTTGATCATGGCTAAAAGTATAGCCTAAAGCTCTCGGACATACAGAACATTCGGACAATTTCTACCTAATTTATGTCCAGAAAACAAAAAAATAAATTATAACACCAGAAAAAAAATAAATAAAAAACTAACCGCACTAACTTGTCAGTCGTTTTTAAAGTAGGGATTGCTGCCAAAATCCTCAATCATATATATATATATATATATATATATGAAGAAATATAGTTTTAAGGTATGCTATATTTATGGGATAATGTGCTCAATAACAGAGATAGAGCGTGTGTAAATATAAATATAAAAGTGAACGTTGAAGTCAACACTCAGAGGCGACAGGCTGTTTCATGCTAGACGCAATCGTCAGGCCACGAGTGTTGCATTTTTTCCGATTATTTATATATATAGGTCAGTGGTGCCTTGTGGGTAATCTATTCTGGCGGTTATTTTGGCGGGAGTGGCTTGTTTATTTATTTATTCGTTTATTTATTTTTGGGGGTTAATTTATTTTATTTTCAGTTTATATATTTATTTATTCTTTTCGGTTTTCAATATTATATTAACGTAGTAAAAAAAAAATTGGGGGATTTTCTATTTAATTTAATAATTTGTTTTGGTCTGGGAAGATAAAGCTTTTTATTCGTCCAATTTTTAGATTTCCTGCCGTAGTCTATTCTGTTATTTTGGCGGGGAACAGTTTTTAATTTGTTTATTATTTAGTTATTTATTTGGATTGATTATTTTTACTTGTTTTTGCTTATTTATGTTTATTATTATTAGTTCTAACGGTTATTTTCGCGGGAGCGATTTGTTAATTTATTTATTTATTTGGATTAATTTTTATTTGTTTTTTCGTATTTATTTACTTATTTTTTTATTTTGTATATTTTTATTTACTCTATTCGGGTTTCGATTTTTGAGTAACGTAGTAATGTTTTTTTGTTTTGTTTTTATCGTTATATAGCAGTTATAGGTATTTTTACATCCAGTTTTTAGATTGATTGTTGTAGTCTATTCTAACGGTTATTTTGGCGGGATTGGCTTGTTAATTTTTTTATTATTATTTACTTTATTTATTTATTTATTTATTTGGGTTGATTATTTTTACTTGTTTTTATGTATTTTATTTTTTATTTTTGTTCATTCTATTTCGCCTGTTCTAACGGGAGTGGCTTGTTAATTTGCTTATTATTTGTTTGGATTAATTTATTTTACTTGTTTTTTATATTATTTTGTTTATTTGAGTTTATTCATTTCAGTTTTCGATTTTTAAGTAATGTAGTAAAAATTTGTTTTCATGTCTGCATTTTCAAGATGAGCTCAGATTGTTTATTTAGTAATTTATTTTGGTCTGGGATCGTAATAATAGCTATTTTTTCCTCCAAGCGTAGTTTGCAGGTTTTGGATTGATTGTTGTAGGATGATGATCTTTTCCTTATTTTCCATGTTATTTTTGGTGTGATTTGTGTTTTGTTTTTAATTTTCCAGATATACTTGAAAAGCATCGTGCTGTTTGCGTATTTACTATTTGTGAAAGATGTTTTGTATGCATAGTTCTTTGTTTCCAGGGTCCTTCAGTTACTCCTATGTATACTTTTTCTTCATTATCTGGTGATTTTGCCTCGGCTTGGAATATTACTTAGTTTTGAAAGTATTGCTTAGTAGACCCACTATTTATTAAACAGCATATTTATTTATTTTCGTACCTTTAAAGAAAACTTCCATTACCATATGGAAAATTGTCATTATCTCCGACCTGCATTGGACCTCTCGGCCACCGAGTGTGTCTATGACCAAGCCAAGATGAATAGTGCCTTTAAATACAGATTTTTCTCGAACTCTTGAAATAGAGATATCTGCTCAGTTTCGTATCCTTACGTAAACAAAGTAATTTCTGAAGAAAGGCATGGGTCCTTTCCTTAGAAATATATATATATGTTTGTGACATATTTATATGGGTCCTTTCCTTAGAAATATATGTATATGTTTGTGACATATTTATACCTACATATATATATATATATATTGTTACGCCCGGGGTTTCGTTTGGACTACGATAGCCGGGACGCAACGAGAAAATAAAAACAAAATAAGTAAGAGATCCCAAGGTTCGATATAAAAATAAAGAAAAGAACGTTGGGAGGGGAATTCTCCAATTCCGGACGTCGGTAAACGCAGAGAGAAAATGAACAATAAGCATACACAGAACACCAGAAGACAACACGAGAATACACAAAGTGTGAATGTAAGAAAAAGAAAAAGAAAACTAAATAATACAAGGGATGGGGAGATAAGTTATCAATTAAACAGATGCGGCGAAATACATATGAATACGGAAATAGCAGATTATAAGATATGGAAAAACATGCAGAAACTTACATAAGGTTGGAATCGACGTCGATTGATTATTATCGAGGTACAGTTTGTTCAAAAGAATATTCATACACCTCTCTGAAAGCAAAGGGTGTGATTGACAATGTTCTAATATGAACTTTTGACTGGCGACGTCCAATCCAGGTTGATGTCGAGGAGAACACATAGAAAAATCACGTGAGTATAGCCGACTTGGGTTGACGATCTTGATCTAGATTCTCGCGTCGGTCCTTTGGTTTTTGGTGGCATCTAATTCTTCTGGCATCGAGCAACGAAGTCTGGGTCTGGTGACAACTGCTTCTTCTAATGGCAAATAGCTAAGACAGGTTTTGGTGACGTCCGACTCCTCCGACAGCCAGCAACTATGTGTAATTGTTGTTACCTCAACACGTGCGAAACGAAAAACTGCTATCTGTTGAGTCACGTGTTGGCCCCCAAAAAAGGTATGCGTCATTCACGGACCTTATTAATGTCATCCACACTTATCTGTCAAACAGCACTCGTTCTGGCCAGCGACTATGGAACTGGCTAACATCATTCGCACCAGTCAAACTGCGTTTGTTTAGCATCGGGGACCAGGTAGGAAATGGGGGTAGAAGGGAAGGTTCTTTTCCGAGAACTGGCCCTGACTCATCTGGTTATAAAAACAATATATATCTCACAATCTGCCTATTCAAGAAATAAAGAAGTGATTAAGATTCATGTTTCGTCGCAAATAAACAAGGTACTGAAAATGTATTTATAAAATCTGAGGTAAGGGTACAAATATGGGGTTAACGTACAATATATATATATATATATATATATATATATATTACAGTTTATAAACACACAATCTAAGACGATTTTTTTCGATCGATCGATTTTTCTCGATCGATCGACAACATATTATGAAATGGATTAAGTCTGACAATTATTTAATATATTTTCTGTTTATACGTTATATATAAAATTTATTTAAGTAAATGCTCTGTCTTCAATTGTTATGGGATCTTACCCATAATAATAATAATGGACTATTCCATACTTAAAAAATACTGCGCCTCAGGAGTAGGCAGGGAGTCCGTCGTTCAAGTCGATCGGCTGATCGGTTGAACTCAGCCTTCGGGCGGGGAGGAACCCGGAAGAGGATATCCCGAAGGGCGGATTCTCTTTCGGGGAGGTAAACCGGCCCTGAACCCGTTTATACGGGTTCAATGAGCATATTTTTGGCCGAGCCCACGGGCTCAGAGAGCCCACGTTAAACCGGCCTTGTGCCATATGATGCCTACGTGGGGGGGGGTGACGAAATATAGTCAGTAGTTCAAATCGAGTCAAGAGTCGAGTCAGAGGCAGTCCGAAACAGTGTCGCGTTCAGACAATTACTGCAAGACATTGGAATAGTGATACTGGTCGAGACTACATTGTTCTCTCTACTAAACCTGATTTTTCGTACTAACACTTCTACTTCTCTGTATATATTCCTGTTTGTAATATATCTGTGTTATTCCATACCTGTGTTCGAGTTCTTCTTTATTGGTTCTACCTTGAACTATCACCGTGGTACAAGGAACCGGGCCATAACATTAATTTAACAGTATTAATTACATTTATAGGTCAGAATGTTCGAGAAATTTCCTAGAAAATATACTTTCTCCTGCATGAATCAAACCTGTATTCTTATACGGAAACCGTCGTTTGATCTGACGTGCTATATCATATAGCTACAGAGAAGCGTCTGGTTAGCAAAGTCCAAATTACTGTTCGATGATTTTCCACGATCGATGGTATCTTCTCACGAACGTATCTTAACGTAAAGAATGACAACATATAATGAAATGAATTAATTTCGGTAACTATTTAATTTATTTTCAGTTAATACGTTATTTGTATAGATACAATTTATTTAAGTAAATGCTCTGTTTTTAATTAAACAGTATTAATTACGTTTAATGACCTGAATTTTCGAGAAATTTCGTAAAAAAATTATAAACATTAATTTGGACTTTGTTAACCAGACGCTTAAATGGTATAGCACGACATATCATTTGACGGTTTCCGTATAGGAAGACAGGTTCGATTCCTGCTGGAGAACGCATGTTTTCTAGGAAATTTCTCGAACATTAAGACCGGTAAATGTAATTAATACTGTTGAATTAAAAACAGAGCATTTACTTAATTAAATTGTATACACACACACACACACACACATTAGAGAGAGAGAGAGAGAGATGTATTTGTATGTATATACATGTATGTATACACACGAACGACGAAAATGAACAAACAGTAAAGTTAAAATTTTATTTTAATGAAAAAATGTATCGTTTTACTTGGCGCATTTCACGAACGTTCAGATACTCATTGCAGTTACTGAATATATCAAAGAGATTTCATCTGAGATTAAATTTAAAATTATCGTCCGTTTTTTTATGTTTGGGTTGCTTTTTTTTTCTTTTCGTTTCTTTTCGTTTCTTATCTTTTCTTTTTTTTTTTTTTTTTTTTTTTGGTTTCATTTTCTTTTTGCTCGAAAGATGTTCGGAATATTGGCTTTACGCCATGTTCCGAACAGCATTTTGATTTCAGCAGCTTTCATTTTTAAAAGGAGAAAAATTTATAAAACTACAGAACATATAACAATAATAACAAAAGATTCTTCATGTTTATTGACTTTGTTATTCAGTCTTCCACTTGTACACAGCGTTACATATTGACAAGTAAATGTTGCTTCGGCGTGATTTACAAAAAGCAGTTTTACTACTGTAACTATCGATTGCATTGGGAGTCTGGATGTTCTACAGTTCTGTTCAAAAGTCAAACTATTTTCGTCTTATTTACACTATTTATTTATTTTAGTCTTGTATTTTCTTTCTTTCTTTCTTGTTTTATATTTTAAGCACAAAACCGAGGACAATATTCTTTTCAATTCAAAACAGCAAATAAAAACATAGCATTTTGAAAATTTAACGGAACAGACGCAGATTCGAATCGCCTTGTAAAACTAATAGTGATCATCTCAAACTTTTCAGATTCTCCTAAGATTTTATATGCCCTCTATAGATTCTTTCTCCGTGTGCCGTGTCCCTTCAGGACGGGGCCGATCATGACCCTCCACAATTTCCTGTCTTTTGTAGTTCTTAATAAAGTTATTTTTGTTACCTCTCCTAAATCCCTGCTATGCGAAACCATTTACACAATCTCGTTTGGTAAGTTCTGCTCTACTTTCCGTTTGCCTTCAATATACCCCGTGAGTGTCAAATTTTCTAAGCCCTCTTTTCTCAATACGTGCCCTAGAAATTTCAAGAGCTTTTTCTGATTTTATGCACTTTTTCGTTTCCCTTTTCTCTAAAACATCGTCATTTAGTTTAGTGTCTGTTGTTCTCAGCATCCTTCTGTAGAACCCCATTTCTGTTGCCTCAAGTCTCTTCATCTGTGAGGAGATTGTCCAGCATTCATAATAGGACGGATATTACATAACAGTTCAGTACTCTTTGTTTCTAACGAAATTTTCCTGGTTCTTAATCCTTTGCTTAGCTTTTTGGAAGGCTTCAGATTTTAATGTCGCATTTTCCATCGTTTGTTAAAACATTTCCCAGATATTTAAATTTTTGTACTTGCATCATTTTGATTCTTCCAATATGGAATTCGCATGTTGGACTGTTTCTTTTACTGACATCAATATAATCTGTCTTCATACAATTAATATTTAGTTCTTTATTCTCACTTTCCTTTACTCTAGGCATCCCCGCTGTTTCCTTTCTATGTCTGCTATAAACATTGTGTCATCCAATGTGGATAAAGTTGTGGCTGCCAATAATAAATCCTGGTAAGACTTCTAATTCTCTTAGGATTTCTTCACTGTAAAGCTTGAATAAATCTGTCGAGAAGATACATCGTTGTCTTACGCCCTTTTCTATTTTTATGTATTTAATAAATTAATTTTCTATCTACGGATAGCAGGCGGTTTGCTTCCAGTATAAGTTCTGGGTTATTCTAATATCCTTCCCAAATAAATCAAGCAGTTCAAACAATTGTTTGTGACGTATTTTATCCAATGTTTTTTAATAATTTTCGTATACATACTGTATTCAAGAATGCATTCTTCTTTTTATTATTAATATGGTAGTCATTCAGACTAATTTAAAATGGAAAGAATAAAGATGATTCCGACAAACATACCTTTATGTAGATTTTTTATAAAGCTGATGGCTAATTTTCTTATTGGGTTATGGCCAACTAGATCAGCCTCGCCAACCACTATCCAGCGATGAGCTGTTTTACAAGGCGTTGATTTGTTTGACACATGGCTGCAATAGAAGAGCACCCAATCACGATAAAATTCATTAGGTTTGCGAATTGTTCCTTAAGTCAGGATGCTTATTGCCTCTCTACAGTAGTTAACCAAAAACATACTTTTACATAATCAATATAGTTAACATAACTAATCTCATTAAAATAGAACATAAAAATACTAAATTAATGTTGTTCAGAATTCTTCTAACTTATTGAAAGTAGAATGTCTGCCTATGAAACAGTGTCAAAAAGTGGGTTACAAGGGTTGCGTTTTCTGTTCTCGTACGCTTGGCGCATCGAATTCAATCCATGTTCTCATGTGATAAAGCCCTTATTCACTTCAGTGTTTTCCTTACAGTCTTACTTACTAGCAACTATGAGCGTTATACGGACATTATAAAAATTCAATCAGTTATGTGCCATGCGTGATGCCATGTGTGATACATATATATTTTTCGATACATGACTGATGAGGCAGATTTTTCCCGTATTAGGTTGCCATTTCTTTCTGCGGTAGACCAGTTGGCATCAAAGGCTAAAGAACTAGGTCTGTCTTGCTATTTACCCATAGCTGGTGGAGGAAGAGGATTCATACCTTTCCCAAGGGTATTAGCACGTAAGTCAATGTAATGGATTTGACTGGATTTCGAACTCAGCTCTCCGATTCCTCAATCCGAGCCGCTATTCATTACTCCACCGTGGGATACTAATCCCTAGTGCCGAATAGATGTCCTTCACCGGCAATTAATTTGATTTTTTAAATATTTTCACCTAAATCATTATTATTCCAACATATCCTGCTTATTAATATTCTGAAGGAGTTCCAACCTGGACAAATCCAGAACATGTTTTCTGAACCATTCCAGCATCCCCTTATATTCCAACCACCAAGTTTACTATATTTAGACCTGACTTCGAATTGCCTCCTATTATTTCAACCTCTCCTTGTATTCGGGACTCGAGAGTATATGTCTATTGCCTGGTCGATAAGAGCTATACATTATTTCCTACGCCAACGTTGCTGGCAAAACAAACGGGTACGCTGAAAATAAAAAAAAAAGGTTTGTGGCATTGTGCCAAAACTAAGCTTAACTGAATAAATCGCAATCGCGTCTCGGCCTTTCGGACCTGAGGTGCAAAATTAGGCGGGTGATTGGTGATTCTCGTCTCCCTAGACAATACCACTTCCTCGAGTTGGGACTGGGGTTGTTCACTGGTGCCTAAGGGGAAGTTCCATGTACACGTAAGGCTCCCACTTCAAATTCGGCCTTGTGTCACATTCTCTTCGACTAGGCGTTCGGATAAATATAATTGCTCCCAGGCTAAGGTTTTGTGCGTCCCAGACTAGAAATTAACCAGTTCCGGTAGAAATTTAGTCCGACTCCCGTAGGCCGCCCCTCTCCAGGTTGTACCTTCCTTTAATGAACCGCTGTTTTTGGAACCGACTTCCAAAAGGATGCTTCCTTGATCACTACAATCTTAACCTGTTTAAGACTAGGGTTAAGCGTTATCTTACCCATCTATTCCCATAAAACGTTACTCTGTAATCATCTACATCAAGTGGCTCTTAGGCCTTATACACGCCGAACATCGTTGTAAGAAAAAGTTTGGAATTTAGTATCAATGATTAAAAGCGCCCCAGGACAAGAAACTCACTGGCGTCATTTGCATATACGTGTGTAGGCTCCACGTAAATCGTGGCTCCCAGGCCAAGACTTTGTGTGTCCCAGCACAGAAATTAGCCGGTTCCGGTAGAAATTAGTCTGACTACTATAGGCCGTCCCTCTCCAGGTTGTACCTTCCTTTAATGAACCGCTGTTTTATGGAACCGACTCCCAAAAGGATGCTTCCTCGATCACTACAATCTTAATCTGTCTAAGACTAGGGTTAAGCGTTATCTTACCCATATATTCCCATCAAATGTGCTCTGGCGCCATTTGTATATACATGTGTAGGCTCGACGTAAATCGCGACCTTGTTTCAAAACAACCATCATGGGAGCGAGTAGATAGATAAAATTTTCGGCCATCTTGTTCTGTCTTTTTGCAAGACACTGAATAAACGAAGTGAACCTTTTTATAGGAATTCAAAACCTGTGGCAGCACCTCTCTATTAAACTAAAATTTCAGGTGGGTGGCTCTTTAATTTTGTTTTCTAACCACACGTACACACAGGAGACTTAACATTAACCCGATTTTTTGTTAAATGTACCATAGGGAAGCGAATAAATCCTGGCATCTTTGTCTCTCTTGTTTCACTCGAAGATGAGAAAAAACACAAGTAGTAAGGGGGTTAACTCTGTAGAATCCACCCCACGGGCAATGCTTCCTCCCAATGCGCTAAAACTTAGGATTTGTGGGTAGCCCTGATGGCTTTACGCTACTGACCGAAAGCTGTAGGTAATTCTGTCTCTGCCCGCCATTGTGGTTCCACATTAGACCGACATATTCTCTTATGACTTAAGTAAAGACAAATACTAGAATGCGCGGTTTTGTTCGACATCTTTTAGAATAGCTCAGAATTAGTAAAACTAGTACATCTGTAGCGTGTACTCAAAAACATCACACAGAAAATCTAATGGTAGTTCTTTTTTCCTTAACCCTTCAGGATGTAGGCGATCATGGCTCTCCACAACTTCTTATGCTTCATAGCATTTAGCGATGTATGTCCCATTACTGTCCCTTCCAGTCTATGTTCTGCCATCCATTTACGCAAGCTCGTTAGGTAGGTAACTTGATGTTTCCCTCTGTCCTGTGAGTGTCAAATTCTCCAAGTCCTCTTTCCTCATTATACGTGCCTGTTGCGCCATTCATTCACAGAAGCTCTTTAAGTAGGTTATTAGCTGTTTCCTTCTTACCTTTATTATGTCCTGTGAGTGTCAAATTTTCCAATCCCTCTTTCCTTATCATGCGTCCCAGTAATTACAACTCTCTCTTTCTAATTCTAAATATCATTTTCCTTTTTTTCTTTTTTTTCCTTGGAATTCTTATCCACCTCCTGTAGACTGAAATTGGGATGAAAACAATAATGGCACCTACCTTGAATTCCTCATAAAAATACAGGATATGGAATTAGTAAATACGAAACACTTCAGATACCTCAGCATATCAGGTACAAAAAATTAAGTATAGAAGATAAAGAAATTGAACATAGAATAGACTGCACCAAAGGTAGTTTCACACAACACCGCAAATTGCTACAGAACCAAAACATCAACCTGAAAACTCGAGTCATGTTCTTAAATAGCTTCGTCAGATCGATACTTTCATTTGGATGTCATGCATGGCATCAAATCCGTTCAGAAATATCTAAACTGTCAGCTGTATACCTATGATCAATGGTGAAAAAAGACTTTGAGTGAGTAAGGGGTCTTGGCAAATATCATCCTGCTTTGAATATCGTGGACTGGCGCTACATAATCACAAAGAACTCTTCTAAATAACAAAATCCACATCACCTAAGTACTACCAACAGCAGCAAAACCTAAAATAGATAGAACATGTAAATCAAAAAGAAAACAATGACATAATCAAGATGCTGACGTTCCAGACCCCTTCAAGTGGAAAACTCCATCAATACAGGAAAGGGCGATAGCAGATACTGACCTTGAGAAACCTGTTTTCCTTAAAAAAAAAAAAAGGTGTTTTAAGCGAAAGACTGTATAAGTTTCATTCGAAAACGGTACTGGCTGCTCGGTCAGTGAATGCCAAATGTTTCCTTATAGAGAAACGGCTAATATTAACATTTCCATTACTAGGCCGGGATCTACCTCCTCTTCTTTTTTCAATCAGGTTTCCGGCCATGTCACATTGAAACACCGACACAAAGACACCAACATAGGTCTCACTTTGAGCGTCAAATTTACTAATCAGTGAGTCTTTTATGAGAATTTATGCTTCCCAGGAAGTTCAACTGTCGCTTTTTGATTCTATTTTACTTCAAACTTCCTTGTTAATCATATGCTCAATCCAAGGTATTCTTACCCTCCTCACAGAGGAATCACATCTCTGTTGCCACAAGTCTCCGCTTCATCTGTGAGAAAATTGTCAAGCATTCACTGTCCTATACGAGGATTGACAGCAGATCAACATTTTTGGATTGTTTCCCTGCATAACTGTGTGTAACATATTTGATTGATATATCTTCTTTACGATCCTCCTTTTACGGTATATGTCGCCGTTGCATATGTCGACTGATCTGCAGCTGGTTGCTTTTACTGACATCTGTTGGAAAATTGATTGCATAACTTTGGTTTGTTTTTTTAATAACAATTTCAAGTCGTCCATAATTTGTTTTCTGGAGAAATCTGAATACTCGCCGTCAATGTTTTCAGGTCGGTGACCCATAAGTTAATCTAAGAATAATGTCTCCTTTTTGCGTGTGAAAAGATTCACTGTGATTTGAAAAAGCGAACAGGTTTAGTATGTCACAGAAGACATAAACAATATAGTGTGAAGTAAAGCAAAAGTCTATAATATATATATATATATATATATATATATATATATATATATATATATATATATATATATTAGGTTGGTGCAAAAATATTGTCGTTTTTTGACGTATTTTTTAACGTCAAAAAACGACAATATTTTTGCACCAACCTAATATATATATATGTAGTAGGAATTAAGATTACATTAGGTTAATGATCATTTTCACCATGTGAATTAAAATAAAATTTACAAGGATTTTTCAAACCAGTGAATGGATGAGAAATTATTGTATAAAATATGTTGCTCTGTTTAATTAAAACATCGACCTCTGTGTATGAATCAGTTTTAATATTTAATATTGTAATAATAGGATTCACTTGGTTTATATACCAACGGGTTATTATATATATATATATATATATATATATATATATATATATATATATATATATATACAAATGTAAAGGAACGAGGAGTAAGATTTCAGCGTTCAAAACATTAATTTAAAACAGAGCTCAATACAAAAGTGGAGCCGTAAATATTTATTTATTATCCAGTGTTAAATTACGACCCGCATCGTGATTCCCCACCTGATGAAACGTTAAAAAAAGTTTTCGTTTTTTTAACGTTGAAACAAGACGTACAGTTTTGTAGTGGGTATGTGCATATTCTAATGTAACACTGCACAATATATATATATATATATATATATATATATATATATATATATATATATATATATGATTTAACGATATATATAATTATAATTATTTATTTAAAAATATGATTCCATCGCTACATAAGAGTTCTCATGTTTCAAAACAAGATCTGAAAACTTCAATATAATTATTTGAATTAAATGGAATTAAAGTACCAAGCTCTGTTCCATCTTCAAGCGAAATTTTTTTTTTTTTTTTTTTTTGAATAACTAATTCTTGAAATTTGCGCGTTTTTATAAGCATATTCATTATTAAAATTAAAATTACTATGGTAACGGCTAGAGCAATTATTTAAAAAAAGGGGCGTAAGGGTTAATAATTTGTATCAATATCTCAGTTACATTCAAAGAGGTCAAGTTAGGGTAAGGTTAGGGTGTCTATATTTAGGCTCTACTTTTGTATCGAGCACTGTTTTTAAAAAATAATAACAAAAATACTAAAGAACTTTGGATTATTTACCTAACGAGTTCTTTCCTATTTTCTATATATTTTCACACACACACACACACATACACATACACACACACACACACACACACACACACACACACATATATATATATATATATATATATATATCAAGAACAGTATCGGGGAACAAAGTGGAAAAAGTTTACTTGTGACGGCATACTCATCGGATTTTACCTAAGAGCACTAAGAATATGTAGCCCGGATTATTTACTCGAAGAAAAATATTTCAAAACATTTTCAAACTTCTCCAGTACCCTAATTATTTTATATTAAATTCTAAACAAAAGGCCCCTAAAATATTCCAAAACAAAAACACGCCCCCCACCGAGAAATCCAATGAATCAAAAAATATATTATCCTGCCTACTAATTTTATCACATCTATTGTACAATCCCATCTATTGTACAATAGAAAAAGAATTTATCTAAACACAACATAAAAGTCGTTACTGCTACATCTAAAACAATACAAGACTTAGTCAATACTAAACAAAACAATATGCTCAAACCCGAAAGAGGAGTTTACTCTATCGCCTGTGATAATTGTCACAAAAAATTAATAGAAGAAACCTCAAGGAATCTAAATAAAAGATTATATGAATATAAAACAGACATTTTACAAAATAATACATCAAATGCGTTGGTTGCCCACTGTAACGAGATTGACCACAACTTTGACAAAAAATGGTACTCTGATTAAATAAGAAATAATTCACTATGACGAAAATGTCTAGAGTGCCTTGATCGCAAGATCGTCTACAGTAAATTTGTACCCTGGCTCTTACAACATTTCACCATTCCTGGCAGATCGTCTAATATCATAGATAGATAGATAACAAATATGATAAAGTTACCGATACAGTAAAGTGCTCGATTGCCAAGAAGAAGGGTGAAAAGAGCAATATAAAAATATTAAAGTTATGTATCAAACACCAAAAGTTTCATACGCGGCAATACTAGATAATCAACACAATCAACGAGTGATCCGGAGAGATAAATGATTGTGTTGCCATATATGAAACTTTACGTTGCCTGAAGGTGTTTGATAAGTACCTTTAATATCTTTATATATATATATATGATTAAATAGACATGAGGAAAAATTATTCTTAGCCGACGCGTTTCGCCCTCTAAGGGACTTTATCAAGGTAAATGTAAGGATTTATTTTCTTGCACATGTTTATATACAAGAGCAAGGATGTGACTGGTTTGTCAAGGCTTCCTTGCTCTTGTCTTTTTATTCATTTTGTCCTTTTACAGATACACTCTATCTGAAAATAATTTATACACACACACATTATATATATATATATATATATATATATATATATATATATATACATATATATATATAAATGAAATAGACAATCGGAAAATAATATTGAGTCCTTGCCGATGCGTTTCGTCATTTGACTTTATCAAGGCAAGTGATAATAAACAAAAGCGAAATGTTGTGTAGTTACATAAAATTGAAAATTTTTATAAAGTCGCTTCTGTGTAAGCCTCTTTTTGGATAATAGTAACTTTTTCTTTCTTTTTTTTCTTTTTCTTTTTTTTTAACTAAGAGTGTGTTTTTGCTTTCCATATCAACAATATGTTAAATTTCTCAGAATAAATCTGTTGAGAAAACAAACTGAATAAGATAGACAATCAGAAATAGTACTTAGTCTTTGCCGACGCCTTTCGCCATTTGACTTTATAAGCAAAATGCTGTGTAGTTACATGAAATTTAAAAATTGTGTTTTTTCTTTTCCACGTCGACAATGAGAAATTTAACACAAAAATATGCGCAATATGTTGTATTTTGCGGGTGGTAGGGATAGGGGTAGAAAACCCAAGGGCTGCTCCGGTTGACACATACACACTGCCTAGGGTGGCATTCGCTCTAGCTCACGTCTTTTTGCTAGATGTTTGCTTATTGCTGTTGGATATCGAGTGACGGCAACTCCAGATAATCCTGTATCTTCCTCAGTATTCTTGTTGAACCCAAGGGTATTAGCACGGAAGTGTATGTAATAGATTTGACTGGAAAGCCGAGTTCGAATTCCATATATATATGTATACGTATATATATATATATAGGGAGAGAGAGAGAGAGAGAGAGAGAGAGAGAGGTGGAGAGGAGGAGGAAAGATATATCATTATTATTACTTCAAACGTTATTTTTAGTCAATATCTCCTATTTGAGTAAACACTCAGTTTATTTGGTTGGTTGTTTTGTTTTATGGCATATCAAAACCTCAGTGGGTCATTTAATGCCAACAAAATTTTTGAAATAAATACATAGTGATAGTTTGGTAAAAAAGGTGTATATGTATACATATATATTTGAACCATTTTTCAATTACTCATATTTTTTAGTACAATCGCATGTATTGCTGGTAAATTTTTTCTTCAAAAACGTATTGCTGGTAATATTTTTTTCAAAAATTTATTTCTGGTAATAATTTTTTTCAAAGTATTTCTGCTATTAAAACATATTTTTACACTTTTATAATGCTTTTTACCTCAGTTTCGGGGTTAACTATTTGCTCATAGCTGGGACCCTAACAGGTGCTACCACCCCGGGTCAGGGTGGACCTGGAAACACCAGCAATTAAGAGGTGGTTCCACGCTCCTCAAAACCTCCTTATCAGAGGCCTTGCTGTTGGACGTAGTTTATCGTCTTACCCTGGACACGGATGTAGTTTATCGTTATACCGAGGACGCCCCATTGTGGGGTCTTATCCCTCTGCAGAGGTGCAGTCGGTGTATTCTACAGCCCCAGCCAACAGGGCGCACTCCGTTTATATTTAACAGTATTTATTTCGTCTACCGGTCTGTTTACACAAAAAAGCTTAACAAAGAGAATATGTCATGTGGTAGGATTTGAGTCTGTGTCCTCTTTCGCAGGAGGAACCACCGCCTGATCTGGCGTGCATTTATGGCTCGGCTACGAAAATCTTCACAAGAAAACAATGTTCTATTTGATGTTTGAAGCACATTTACTCACTGAGATTTGTATCCGAAACACATATGTTTAGTTTCGTATCCAAAGCCGTAAACAAATCACTTCCTAAAGAATTTATGGATTTTTTTTTAATTCAACATAATTTTATTACTTCAAACTTTTTTTTTCAATCGTTTCACCCCAAGCAGAGCAACAATGCCATTGGAACGCAGGGTTGGGGTACTGGGTGGGAAAGACAATGTAAAGACTTTGGTGAGAAGAAATGAGGAAAGAACAATAAAAACAAGGTTCAGTTAGACAGAAGATGTCGATAGACGTTGCATTTAAGTTTTTGAAGATAGTAAGGGGTAGGGAAGCAAGAAATCGAAAGGGAGTTCCACAGGTGAGAAGTGTGAGAAAAAAAACTATTAGACGAAAGTGGTGATTGCACGCTTAAATTCATGTAGTCGAGGCACTAGGGAAAAAAGTTCATCGGAACAGTTGTCACGAAAATATTTTTAGAAAAGACAGAGGGAAGAACATCGCATCGGTGAGAAATTGACTGAAAACGTGATGCCAGGTCAGAATCGTTTGCATTACAGACCCCTTCTTTGAAATTTATCAAGAATCTCGTGATGTATCGTAAGGGCACCAGACCAAATATTATTCTAATATTCAGTGTATTGAAAGCAAGCAGATATTTCCATCAAATTTGTCGGCGGGGGGGGGCGTCTTATACAATGAAAAATAGGGTAATTCTGTTAATTCCATTTTGTTTAGAATAATTTGCTTCCGGGGCTACAGCCGTTACCCAAACCCCGAATACTTGAAAGATTCCAGTCTAGAATTCTTGGAAAATAAGTTGATACTTGTTTTCTTCTACACTACGGATATCCTCGGCGCGACATTAGTCACCAGGCTCATGCTGTGAGAATCAGTGATGTTTATTATTGATTTTAAACTGATCGATCAATGCTATCGATCTTCATATCATGTTGGCTCATACTGAGATGTGTAGGCGAATGCCTTCACGAGCCCGGGTGCATGTAAAATTGCCTTAAGTGAATAAATGCGTGGAAAAATGCGGTGTGCTTATTAATTTTCAAGCAGTTATCAGGTAAGCTGGCGCAAGAGTGAGACTTCCAGTGAAGATCGAACTCACTAGAAATGTAATTATAAATACCTCTCTACAGCAGATAAAAAATTCAGGTATATGTTCACAACAGCGGAGCACTCATCGAAGGTCGATCTCGTTATAATGGCCGACAACCCATTACAATTGGCGGCCCATTTTTTTCTTACTTCAAATGCGTTTATTGAAACCTTTTTAATTTTTATTTTTATTCAATCAAAATAATAATATCTTTGAGAAATTTATCAATCAAATTCGAGATCATATCAAACGTGCCGGTAGCGTAACGGTTATCAGCGCGGAAAGCCGAGTTCGAGTACCAGTCTAGGCTATTGACATCACTTCACACTATTGCGCTTGGGAAAGGCAAGCATACATTTCTTCTTCTTCTTCTTCTTCTTCTTCTTCTTCTTCTTCTTCTTCTTCTTCTTCTTCTTTACTCCCTCGGGTATAGGTTAAATAAATAAAGATAGGACACTAGTCTTGAGTAGCAACTTGTTTAAGAGAAAAACAAACTCAGGATTTCAAACCGTAGAGAAGACAGCAGGAAACCACTCCACTATCTTTCCCAAGAGATCTTATCAATTCACAGGTAATAAAGAAAGGAATCTGTAGAACAGCATGAGTGCCCAGTCATTAAAAATAGTAAATAATAAACCACACTATAAAAGAAAGACGATGCCTCACAGCTGAACAGCGAAAAAGCAATTCGTAATATTCTGCTTTATAAGTAATAAACGACAATTCAAACACGTATGAATAAAAGGTTGTGAAAGTGGAGCAGAAATTTGCAAAACTTTACATTGACTTCTGTTGCAGCATACCTCGGACGATAATGGGTATATCCTCAGTCACATAAATGCAATAGTAAATACTGTATGTTGGTTGCAGTTGAAGATTCGTCTCCAGCTGTCCTGGTCAAACTCTCTGCCTCTAGGCAGAGAGGATCCCCAGACGAGGCTATGTCGAAGGGCAGGATCCCCAGACGAGGCTATGTTGAAGGGCAGAGTCTCGTCTCGGGAAACAGCTACTCGACCCCGTTTTATACGGGGTCTTTTGGGAATTTTTGGCCAAGACTACGGGCTCGGATCCCCCACATTAAATTCGGGCTTGTGCCACATCTGACCGCGTGGGGCGGTTGGTAGATATCCTGTAGTTGGAGATTCATTGGGAAATTCACTTGGCTCACTTCTAGCAGTTGACTACTTCTTCTACGCACCGCTGGTGAATCTTATATGTGTTGTTCTTGTCCTAAGTATTATCGTTCATTACCAAACTTTAGTGCGATTATTCTACTCAGTAACCCTCCCTAGGTTACAACAACTTCAAAAACGGAAAATGATATTTATGCACGATAATGTTCCAATTCAGGTTTCTATTGCACCTAATAAAATTAGTGTCTAAAAAATGACCAACTTATATCAGGGGTCGGCCACCTACGGCACGCGTGCCATACGTGGCACGCCAAGCAATTTCCAATGGCACGCAGCCGCAAATGACATCACGTAGTCCGAATGAATAACTATTACAACGGAAAGAAAATATTTAGATGTTTCAATTTTAATATACACTAAAGTATATATACATACTATATATTACTATATAAAATATATTGTAGAACAGGTATATTGGCCTTGACCTGTATAAAGATACGTATGCTGTTGGCACGTATGCTGTTGGCACACTGAATGATTTTAAAACCCTTGTTTTAAAACCCAAGTTAGTAAAAGGTTGCCGAGTCCTGGGTTATATGTTCAACTGAACTCTTTCGAAAACCTTTGGGTCATCTTCAAAAATACTTTGTGTAGACGGTAAGCTATTGTTGTGCAAGAATGAACTTTGTTAAGCAAAAATCAACTTTTTGAGAATCCACCATCCCCTGAAGAAATACTGGATATAACCTCTATTACAGACAATAAACTACTATTCTTTTATGTGCAGTGTCACTTCTGGAAGTGGGTGATCATGACTCTCCACAACTCCCTATCGTTCTGTTTGTCGCCTAACTCTCTCCAATAGTCCCTCTTCTGCCATCTATTAACACAAGCTAATTAAATATGTTATTCGATGTTCCCCTCCGTCCCTCTTAAATTTAATATATTTTGTGAGGGTCAAATTTTCCAAGCCTTCTTTCCTCATTATGTGCCTTAGAAATTTCAGCTGTCTCTTTCTGATTCTATGTATAAATATTCTTTTTTTTTTCTATTTTCCTTAAAACTTCCTCGTTGTCTCACATGTTCCCTCCATGGTATTCTCAACTTCTTTCGGTATCTCTGTTGCCTGAAGTCTCCTCTTCATCTATGAGGAAATTGTCCCGTGTTCATTGTCATATAGAAAAACTGATATTATATCGTCGTTCAGTTTGTTTTTTTGTTTATAACGCAATTTTTCCGTTTCTTAATATTTTGTTTTTCTTCGCTCCTCTGAGGGACTTTAACAAGGCAAAAGCAAGGATAGTATTCTGTAACAAGTATTTATTGTCTATAAATAGTTGTTACAAAATGATAGCCATACATTTGTCTTGATAAAGTCGCTCAGAGTACGAAACGCCTGGCCTAAGATAAGTTTTCCTTTTTTCTTTATTCAAGAAATTATATATATGTGTGTGTGTGCGTGTGTGTGTGTGTGTGTGTGTATTACAATGAATCATTCATACAAAAAGTAAATTAGTAAAGTTAATCATATAAAATGGCGAAATCTCTTCGCTAAGAAAATTTTTAAATTGCATTAACCTAACAATTCCTCGATGAATGTTATGATCTTTTTTAAAAAAAAAATTATAATCTGTATAAGGTCTTTCGTAAATACGCAATTACTTTCGACTGTACATTCAGTCATCTTCAGGCTTGGAAATTAATTTGTTTTTGATAAAATTCAGGTAGCATACGAGACGAAAAATATAATGTGAATCGAAATATGTTTTTTTTATGTGTGTTATTGATAACGGATAAAACTTTTGGAGCGTGCAGTCGCAATGCTAAGGTTTTAAAAATTTATTCATAAATTATAAATTTTTTATTTAGTGTCTATTTAAATACTATTTTCTTTATGTGTTGAACCAAAAATCATGATAACTTATACAATCGCAAGTTTGAATTAATCGAATTGAACCGTGATATCACAGGTGATTCAATAATTCCTCTAGAAGATGTGTGATGAATAAATTTGACCATCTTGACGTTCTGGAATAATTATAGGATTTTATTTAAAAGCACTAAGAATCCGAAGCCCTCAATATTTGCTTGAATAAGAAATATACACAGAAAACACATTTAAACTACCTCCAATATTCTCCTTATTTCATCCACAATGCTCAGCGAAAAGCATACAAAATATGCAAATAAAATATAGCACTAATAACAACAACAATAACAATGATAATAAATTAGATAAAAGCAAACATAAACTACTAAACATTTACTATCCAAAACAATTTACTTGATCTTAACAATATCAAAATAATTACAACCACATCCCAAACTATTATGGATATGACCAGAACTAAAAATATCCATTACAATAATTATTTCTGAAGCAGGTATATATAAAATATACTATCTAAAATAAATTGTTCCTTACAAAGGATACAAAACATAATTTGTATATTATACATGGGTGTATAAAGAATTTAATGTACCCCCGATTTTTATAAGTCTTTTGTATCCATAGATGCACAAAATTTCTTTAAATTCCGTTGTTTATTGAGGTACACATCGACATTTCCTTCTGTGTGAAATCAATCCTATGTTGGATAATCCAATCTTAACAATATCAAAATAATTACAAATACGTCCCAAACTATTATGGATATGAACTAAAAATATCCATTACAATTCTGAAGCATGTACAGGGTGTTCCAATAACTTGGACCGATTTTAAATTAAAGATTAGCAATCAAACAACGTCTTAAAGTTTGAAGAGTGCAACTGGAAAAATTGTTCCTAAATTCAAACTGGTTCGGTGGCAGATGTGAAAACACCATTGCGTAGTAAGTGTAGTAATTTCAGGTGTGTTTATTGTTGTTTATTGGGGTACACATCGACATTTCCTTCTGCGTGAAATCAGTCCTATGTTAGATCTGAAGAGACGTCTTCAGCCACGTAGAGTAGGAGGGTTAAGGGGATCGAGAGCGCTGGTTTTTCTTTGAGCTCTTTTCTATTTGTCTTCTGGTGTTTTCGAAGGATGTTCTTTTTTAGGAGGTGGACTGCTCTTCTCCAGTTGGTTCTTTCTGCGGTGTCCATCTACAAATTGACCGGATCGATTTCTGTCCTCGGCAAGGTGTTTTTGAGCTGATCCTTGAATCGACGACGCGAGGCTCCCCGTGGTCTCTTGCCGGGAGCGAGCACGGAGAAGGGGATTTGCTTTGGTAGGCGGATGACTGGAATTCGGTCAAGGTGTCCGAATCATTATTTAAGGTAAGCGCAACCACCTTACTCTGATCACTTATATTATCGAAAGCGCATATCTGCTCATTTTTATCTCAGAAACGAAATCAAAAAGCAATTCTAAAGAATTAATGGATTTATTTTTATTTGTTTCAAATGTCCTTGCTTCGTGACCAAGCGGTAAAGAACACCAGATCAAAAGGTGGTTTCTCCTATAAAGGGTACCCCAGGTTCGATCTTTACCTGAGAGCACATTTTCTTGATTAAGATTCCTCAAATGCACTGGATGATAGACGTAATGTTTATTAAATCAAAACGGGCCATTTATTTCAAATACAAAGTGGTCATTTTAATAGCGTTTGAAATAAGACACACACATATATATATATATATATATATATATATATATATATATATATATATATATATTGAACAAATAAAATTGATTTCCTCAATTCACAAAGTTTTGAAACATTTTTTTTTTAATTCAGAGTTTTTGTATTACTTTAATCTCATTATAATTTAAAAACAAATTCCAAAAAAAGTAATTTCGACTTTGGAAAATGTGGGTCAAATATTCGCCATATTGAAATATTTTTATTACCTCCTTTGTCAAAAGACCTCTAAAACTGAGAGATTTATTGATAAATTCAATTATCTGGGTAGTTTAGTAACAGATGGAAAAAATGTAACACTGAAATCCAAAGACGCATTGAGCGTAGCGAAAGTTATTTTCCAGAAACTAAGCAATGTATTAAGATATTTATCCTTAGTAATAAAGAGAATCACGGTGACCTGCTATGAAAAGGTCCTTAAAGCGACAAAGATCTGGTTCTACCGACGAATGTTGTGAATACCATGGAAAGAATATGTGTGCAATAGAATTGGTTTAGCTAATAGGTAATTAGCATATAGAGATCTATAACTATAGCTCACGGGCAACTTTGAGTCAGTGTACGTAGAATATCTACGGCTACTAAGTCTGATCATCATAACAAAATGGCGTCGCCTGATGGAACTCTGTTGAACACAGAACCTGAAAACGTAATGATTTGCATAACATGCTTTGAGGCACGTGCCAGAATAATGAAGTTACGAGATGACCAATGGCCTGAAGGACAGAAAGAAATCACTGATCTGTTTTTGGCCACTGCGGAATGCGAAGCCTTTAGGCCGATTTCGTTAATGACTTTACCCAGCTGAAATTGAAAATTTCACATTTGACAGAAAGAAAGAAAGACCTTGAAAATAAATGTTGCAAAACAGCGACAAAGACAAAAATAAAAGAACTAGATCATATGTAACAAGAAATGCAGATCGATGGCTGGCTTTATGAGCCACTGTCGTTCACACAACAAATGAATGCAGTGTTGTAGAGGGGGTGGGGGAGCTTAACTGAGGGACTGAACATGCAAGTGATCATACTCGCTTTGTGAGTCGACAACCACTACATGTATGTATGTATGTATGTATGTATGTATGTATGTATGTAATTGTGTTGGAAATAGTGTTTATTTCCAATAACCTCACTCGTCTAATCTCTTGTTCATCTGGTAAGTCGATAAGATAAATTGGATCTGCTGCATTCTTAAATATATTAACATTAGTTTTCAGTTTAGTAAAAAATTCATTATAGCACCATTTTGTAAGCAACTTGAACTGAGAATGTATTTTTATAAGAAGGAATATTTCCGATGTCTTGGGAAATTATTATTTCTTTCTTCTTTTTATAGAAGAAAAATGGCGATATAACTATGTCATTTGAACGGCTTCCATCATTTAATCCAATAAAATATTTATCTAGTTTGATAATTTATATGAGCTGTAGCTCCACAGTCAACTAACATATTACTGGAACGTTATTAAAATTGACAACATTTTGGGAAGTCGGCCGTAGTCGGTTTCATCGAGTCAATACGAACGATCCTTTCCTTAGCTGCATAGTATTAGGTTGGTGCAAAAATAATGACGTAATAATGTCGTTTTTTGACGTTACGTCAAAAAACGACATTATTACGTCATTATTTTTGCACCAACCTAATATATATTCGACGTTTATACATACAGTTTTGAATTCTGAGTTTTTCATTCTCCTAATTCGGTTGCCACCCAAGGCTATCTGTTCTACTATTTATCCATAGCTGTGAGGAGAAGAGTTGGATTCATATCTTTCCCAAACACGTAAGTGAATGTAATGAACTCGCCTCTCCGATTCCTCAATCCAAGCTGCAATCCATTACTCTACCGTCTTTTTCCCACTTCGAGCCAATATGTACTTTTGCTGAATTTTTTTACCCTGTGATATATCATTTCATGTGTTCCATTATTCCCAGATTTCTCACCGTCTGTCTTGTGCTTTTAATTTGGATTTTCTTTTGCATTCAAAATCTTCATATCCTGGTTTTCCGCAGTTGTAATATTTTCGCAGTTGTTCGAACTTCAACAGTTAATTCAATTTTCATCAAGCGGTCGTCACGTGCGCCATTTTATTTTCTGCGTTCTTCTGCTTCTACGTAGCTTAGAAGGAAAAAAAAGGATCTAAATTCACTAAAGTTTCAGCTTTTATTTCTCTAGGTTATTAGTGCGGTAAAAAAAAGCTTTAAATCTTCTGTTAATCCTGTTAGAAGCATTACAATTCGATGTCGATTGTATTTTCTCCTGCTGCTTTAAGTCATATGGCTGTCTCCTCAGCTCTGATAATATATTGACTACCATCTTTAGTGATGGTAAAATGAAGAAGAGACATGAAGCAACAGAAATGTTTCACAAAAAGATGCTGAAGATAGACCGAATATGTGAGCAACAACAAGGTTTTGGAGAAAATGGAAACAAAAAGGAAACTTATACTTAACACCAGGAAGAGGCAGTTGAAATTTCTAGGACATGTGATCAGGAAAGAGGGCTTGGAAAATCTCATACTCACAGGAAAGATTGAGATAAAGAGGAACAGAGGAAAGCAGAGCGTAACGTACTTAAATGGATGGTAGAACAGAGTTTGGGAGAAATAACGCAAATTCAAAACTTGTTAAGAGCTACAGGAGACAGAGAGATGTGGAGGGCCATGATCGCCTACGTCCTGAAGGGACACGGCACATAAAAGAAGTTTCATTATCAAAATGTTAATAGTTTCCCCAAGTATGGCATTAATTTTCACCTTTTACAAAGTAAATTGATAGTAAAAAAAAATAAATGTTTTTATTTCATTTTATTTTTTTACTAATTTTACCTAATATTAGGTTCAAGAGCTACTCAAGGTAGAAGGTTACTGAATGATGTTGCATGAGGAGATAAGAAGTGCAATGAGGTTTAGGAGCGATAATGGTTAACCCTAGACTTGATGAGGTTAAGAGTGTAATGATTTGGAAAACATCCTGGATGGAGTCTATCCCACAAAGTAGTATTTCTTGGGAAGAAGCCGACCAAATGGAACTTCCATCTGACTAATAGAATATGAAGGTGTATGGAGACAATAAATTGTCTTCCCTTGGATTGGTGGAGGGTCTTCTGACATCACGTGTCTTTTGGTCCTGTGTGAATTCAGCCCCTTTATAAAACTGGCTTTTTAGGAGTTTTCTTTCATTGGTTGAACAATTACCATCTTCCCAATTTCCCTAAAAGAAGAATTCCGTGTATGGTACAATAATACAATATTTCCAATATAGTAGTTTCGCAATATTTCGAGAGCTCGCTTTCCCTTATTCCAGCAATCTCTTATTATTAACAAGTTTTCAACATCAGGAAATATTACAAGTAATGCGAAAGTCTTAGCAATTTTTTTCCCATATAAGACATAATCATTGGCGCTTAAACTTGATTCAAAGTCAGGTGATACTCTCTGTAGAAGTATATATGAGAAATATTTTATTTCACGTAATTCAATTGTTTCTTCATTTACGTCGAAGTTTTTTTTTTTGGGGGGGGGGGCTCATAACCTGTTGCGGTGGATGAGGGAGATTTCCAAATGTAAAAAAAATGTTAAAAAAAAACAAAAAAAAAACAAGTCAGATGTTGACAGCTAAAATATTTAAACGTGCGTCGCATTTCACTTATCTCTTGGGACTAACAAGAAAATACAAAATTCAACAAATAAGCACCAAATACACAATGGTTTTATAATACAATTCAGACACCTAAAGAAAGATATTTTATTATAAACCCATTATCTTATATATCATTGAAAGTATTGTATTATAAACACATTATATACAGAGTCCGCGCAAAAAAAAATTTAAGCACACTTCAGGAAAGGAAAAAAATTGTATAGGTATTGTAATACTAAAATTAATATGTAACAGGGTAGACAGGTCAGGGTTGATGTAGAAGTAATCCTGACTTCATATTATTTGAGTGTTGTTAAAATAATTACCCCGTTACTATATGTATTTATAATGTAAGAGAAATCCTTTTCTCTTACATTGAAAACGAAATGAATTAAAAAGTACAATAATAATATAAACAATAAAATCTTGAGATACGTGTTGACATAAATAGCAAGAATTTGTATTTTCTTTTTGTGATGTGAATTACAGAATGTTGGTATGGTGCATGTAAAATGTTCTCATTGTATCTTTTGTTTAAAAGTCAGTGCTTACTTGGTTTGGTTCTAAGAATTTCGTTTGTGAGGATGCTTTTGAAATCTTCTGTTTTCGGTCTTTCGGAATGCTGACAGATGTGTGTTTCTACTGACTACTAGTACTTGTCTACTGGTCTACTGATGTAGGATACCCTAGTCTACACTACTCTGTTCTACTTACTCTCTTGTGGAGGAAGGGTCGTTTTTATAATGATGAGGGTAGGATGATGAAATATCCTTCTTTTCTATCATCACTGATGACAAGGTTATTTTTAGAATGATGAAATATCCTCATCATTCTAGATCATAACAAATACCTTTGAATTCTACAATCACAAGGGATGGTATCAGACATTTATTAGTACGGCGAACTGCTGCTTGGGCGACGTTGTCAAAGTATTCAGTGGGATTGCTACACATGCATTTTCATTTTTTTAGGGGCGGCCAATGAAGTCGGTTTTCTGCGATACACGACATCCTTTAGAACTTGTTGATACTACAACCATGAGGGTAATGAGGGTAATGTCGAGAAAATAAACAGTTTTGTAGCAATTTTATAAAACGACAAAAAACAGGTTTTTCCTTTCCTGGAGTGTGTATACATTTTTTGTCAAACTCTGTATATATATATATATATATATATATATATATATATATATATATGTATGTGTGTGTGTGTGTGTGTGTGTGTGTGTGTGTGTGTGTAAATATATAGAAAAATTGGAAAGGACCGTTAGGTTAATAATCCAAAAGTCTTTAGTATTTTTATTTTTAAAAATCAGTGCTCAATACATAAGTAGAGCCTAAATAATGATTATTTTTTTAAAAATATGATTCCATCGCTACATAAGAGTTCTCATGTATCAAAAATATAATCTAAAAACAGCTTATAAGCATATAAAGGTCCGTAAATTTCAAGATTAGTTATTCCAAAATTCGCTTGAGTATGAAATAGAGCTGTTTTTTTAGTTTTAGCTTCTATTTACGAAACATGAGAACTCTTATGTAGCGATGAAATCATATTCTTAAAAATAATTATAAATACATATATATGTGTGTGTATGTGTGCGTGTGTGTTTGTGTGTGCGTTTATGTACCTGTGTGGGTGAAGAATTGACCATGGTTAAGTGTAATTGGCAGAAATACCCAAGAAAAGAAAAGAACAGAACAAAAATAATATTAATCAGGCAAACAATATATGCAAGGCAAAGTAACACTAATAAGGCAAAATGTTAACAAATAATGGTGTTAACACACAAAAGGGAATACGGACAAGTGATCGATCGATCGCAGCGTTCTGGCTTCAAGACAAGCAAGTACAGAACTTAGTCTGGTAAGACCGAAAAGTGGCCTATCTTATTGGTTAGAGGAAATCCCAGCATGCATGTGTCGCCACTGTAGTGTGTACAAAATTTGAATCTTGGAAAGCCTCCTCATATTTAAAGCTTCAGTAATTGCTTTGGATTCGAAGACAAGAAGCCAAGAAGCCAAGAATTATTAATATGAAATTCTTTGTATTGACGATACAGAGAATGTGAGCAGAATGTCTCTTTATAGTCAAGGGTCGATAGAGTTGATGTGTGTGTCGGCTCGGTTGATCAAGGTCACTGTTGGTGACCCTGAAAGTTTACTGGTGTCAGATTAGTTGAATATTGCCCATTCGCTACGATTCTCTTTCAGTCGTTATGAAAGGTGCTCTTAAAGACAAATGTGGTGGTTCAGCTTTTTTTCATTTTTTTTCTTTTCTTTTTTTTTTTTTTTGATGGGAGCAGCGTTCGTGATTGGGTCCTTTTATATAATGTTTTTTGAGGGGTTTTATTTTGTGATCCGGGTGTGAAACTGCCTGCAGAGGACTTTTTTGCGCATAAAACGACTTTTTTTTTTACTTTTGACTGTTGCTTCCTTAGCGTACACTTTCGAACGACATGTAGAGTGAATCAGAAATAGATCTAATTTGAAGCAGGGTATAAAAATAAGAACAATAAAAAATGAATTTAATTAAAATTTGAAGAAAATTATTTTATTCCATATTTATGAAGCAATGGTTGGATATTTCCCAGTTATATAAAGGTCGGTATTGTGTTCACTGATGTGTAACATCAGATTATAAGGATATTAGATTGAGGTCACCAGTTCGTTAGACTCGGCTCAGATCATGAGATTGTAAAGGCCATTATAAAACTTACGTTGCTTTCTTTTAATCATGTCACTCTGTTATATGTTGACAGCAGGGAATGATCTCAGCCCGGCTTTTTCTCTCAACTGGCGATCGCCAATCGTTTCGGTTCGGCAATAAAAGACTTCAAACACAGAATTTTAACAATTATTTTTATTAATCATGTCGACATCTACATTATCTAACTATACAGTGGTGGTCACCATTCCCCTCACTGGGTAACCGTTTCGGACAAAAGATAACACGTCTACAACTCTTGACGGGTAAGAACCAACTCCCTGAAACCTTTCGCTTATTTAGATCAGCCAATCAAAATCGACTTTCTAATTATAGTTCACATCTGACCCCAGTTATCAACCTCCGGAAGTCGGAGCCAAGATACAGTTCCTCTAAAAATAATAATTTAACAACCGCAAGCAAGGCAATAATGCTACTAAGAGGCAAGGGTCTACATTGGTACTGTATGTCGAGAATCCAGTATCAGGCTCAGAGAACGCAGCCGAATATTCTTATCAGTCAATTATGTGCCATGCGTGATACACGCTTAGGCGATCATGTATCTTTCGATACATGACTGACGAAGCAGATTTTTTCCGGCAGTAGGTGGCTATTTCTTTCTGCGGTAGACCAGTTGCCATCCAAGGCTATAGAACCCGGTCTGTCCTTTATCCATAAAAAGTGGATTCATATCTTTTCCAAGGGTAGCACGTAAATGAATGTAATGCATTCGACTGGAATTCGAACTCGGCTTTCCGATTTCCTCAATCCGAGCCGCTATCCATTGCTCCGATATAATATAATACTAATATGCAACAATAAACAGGCTTTCTCCTGGAGCTTGTCAATAGATTAAGAAGAGTAAATAAAAATTAAGTAGAAACATGAACAACGAAAGATAGAAGGCAATTTTCACTTTGGGGAACCAGCTGTAATGACGAATGAGTCATCCTAACTAAGAATAATATTAGAATACACCGTACATATATTAGTTTTTTTTTGTTTTTTTTTGTTTGTTTTTTTTTGGGGGGGGTTGTTTTTTTGTTGTTTTTTTTGTTTTTTCAGAACAATGAATTAAAAGAAAAATGCTGTCCTCTTTCATGTCTAACCGGTTATTAGCATATTCAATCACTGCAAAAAGACTTGACGGAGAAAACTTCTCTAACGAAAACCAGGTTCAAGAGTGCGTCGAAAACATTTTCACAGTAAACTTTTCGGGATTTTACTCAAAAGGTATTAAAGAGCTACTCGATAAAGTGATTGCAAATAATGGCGAATCTATAATTGAATAAAATGTAATTGTACTTTATTTTTTATACAATAAGTTTATAAAGAAAACCGGGAATTATTTATGACTCAATTATTTCTTACCAGCGTGCTTAATTGAATCGAAGGTCAAGAGTGAAGGGGACCATAATAATTTAGTTCTCATTAAAGGGTGACTTAGAGCGTTTGTTGTGAAGTTATGATGTTAAAATCGAATTATGTAGGGTGCTAAATTCGCCACATACACAATGAATAATTGAATTATCGCATTGATGTACATCAATATTGTTGATACGCGTGAATCGCGAGAACGTTAATAATGCAATGACAACCGTTAAGATCGGAGATCATTTAATACTAACGGACAAGTGTCTCTGAAAGTCTGGCTTTTTTAATAGTTAAGAGAGGCACACTGTGAAAAGATAGTGAGTTTTGGTAAATGAAGTTCAGTTACACTTCTAACTCGGCGGAAAGACATCGATTTTGCCGACGATATTTTATTGTCTATTTGAATGTGTTGATTCGATTTGTTTGTCAAAAATATTATCTGAATTCCGGTTTTGGAATCGGTAGCTAAAGATCTATCTCGTGCTTGCAATGTTGGCGAGTAGCACTCTTGAAAGGTTTGCAGTTTAACATCAGGCTGAAACTAGGAGCAACCTGGGATCCATAATTATCGCAAGGCAAAAATAATGTGGCATCAAATAAGGGTAGGTTAATGAGCTTAACAACATAGACTCCTGACCGGGCTTTTGCACAGAAGTAGAGGTTTATCCGTTGTTTCCTGTTTAAGCTTTGGTTTCCGGTTCCTCCTAAAATCTGCTTCTGCTATGTACAACTAATGTTTGTGCCTAGACTCTGAAATTTTATCCACAACTATTTATTTCATTTTATTTTTTCTCTCCTCCACCAATAAGAATAGATAAGTTCGCCTATCGTCCGGTTCACACTCCTCCCCGGTCTGTTTAGGATTGGGTTTCTGGTTCCTTCTAAAGTCTCCTTCATCTGTATATTTCTAACGCTTCTCCTTTCCTACACTAATATAATTCCACACATTAACCCACTACTTTGAGTGGCCCTCGGGTCTTGTATTGGGTGAACATTAGTAAAAAAATATATATCAACCCGTGTTGAGGTATTTAATGCACAATATAATTCTCTCAAGAGGAAAATCACAATGCCTCATCAAAAAGCTACACATCGGTTCGGTTTGCCTAAGAGTTAAAAAGGTAGACACACAATATGCAAAAATATAGACAATTGGGATTAGAGTAAAAAAATCGGCATAATTCCGGTTTTAGACGAGATTCAGAAAGGTCGACATAGGTTCATTTTCACGTACGGTACAAAAATGTAGACATAGGTCCGGTTGGGAGTAGAGTTTAAAAAATAGAAATAGTTCTGATTTTAGACGAGATTGAAAAAGGTCGACATAGGTTCAGTTTTACGCATGGTGCAAAAAGGTAGACATAGTTCCGGTTAACATTAGAGTTTAACAAATAGACATAGGTCCGGTTTTACATGAGATGTAAAGAGATTGACATATGTCCTTCTCCGAAGGTGATACAAAAATATAGACATAAGTCCGGTTTTAGAGTCGAGTTACAAAGGTAGTCGTAGGTCCAGTTTCATACATGATGCAAAAATGTAAACATAGGTCCGGCTTTACAGTTGAATTACAAAGGTAGATATAGGTCTGCTTTCATACCTAATGAAAAAGCTCGACATAGGTTCTGTTTTACAATTCAGTCCGTCAGTTATGTGCCATGCGTGATACACGCTTAGGCGATTATGTATCTTTCGATGCATGACTGACAAGACAGATTTTTTCCAGCAGTTGGTGACCATTTCTTTCTGCGGTAGACCAGTTGCCATCAAGGCCATAGAACGCGATCTGTCCTGCTATTTAACCATAGCTTGAGGGGAGAGAAAAAGCGGATTCATACCTTTTCCAAGGGTATTACACGTAAGTGAATGCAATGGATCCGACTGGAATTCGAATTCGGATCTCCGATTCCTCAATCCAAGCCGCTATTCATTACTTCACTGTGCCGTGTTGTGTAATAGAGTTAAAAAAAAAAAAAAAAAAAAGGTAGGCTTAGGTCCGGTTTAACATGAGAATGAAAAAAGTGAACATCGGTTCAATTTGCGCAAAATTAGACATCGGTGATGATTTGCTTTAGTCAAAATGGTAAACAGAGGTCCGCTTTGATAAATATAGATTTAGTTTGCACTCGAGTGATAAAGTTTACGCATCGGTCTGGTTTACATTAGAGCAAAAACAAAAAGAAAAGATCGCTCCGGTTTGCTCTAGACAGAAAGGTAGACATTTACTAGGTTTATATTCAAGCCTATCTATATCCACCGGGAATATAGATTTCTTTGGAAATTTTTATCCTTTTCTATAATATAAAGTCAGTGTATTCTAAGCTCTGTTAACAAGGTAAACATCTAATGGGAATCTAACTCACAAATCCCATAATCGTCTGTAAGATAAGCGAATATGTCCTCCTCACTGACAATTTACTTTCTCTGTTGCTTGTACGAAGACTACGAATTTACGTCAATAACATAAAACAAAGTAAATTGTAGTCTATGGCTGCCCCTGTGTTGCAATATCGTTTCAATATCCTTAATTGGAGCATAGCTGACATTAAGCAGATGGCGATCAAATCGAGGAAGCTTCTCACTTGCCACCGCATACATCATCCCAAGGCTGATGTTGATAGTCTGTATGCACCCAGATCCAAAGAAGGGTGAGAATTAATTCAACTAGAACTTTCTTATAAAATCACAACAATCGATTTTCAAAGATACCTGAAACTACAGAAGACTGGGGGGTGATTTGTGTCTAAGAACGTGAAAGAAATAAGAAACTTTATTCAGTAATAAAGGAATCCAACAAATTCAAAACGGAATTTCAAGTGGGTGAAGAAGTATAAATAAACCATAATACACCAACTGCAGCGTCAAAGAACCTTAAAAAGAAAACAAAACAAATGCAACGAGCCGAATGTAGAAAAGATGGCAAGATAAGCCTCTTCATGGTCAATACTCTGCTCGTGCCAAACATGCTGATGTAGACACACCCTGTATTCATCAGTAGTTACGCAGTACAAGGTTAAAAGATGAAATCGAAGGTTTTATTTTTTCTGCACAGGGCCAATGATTGCTAATTAGAAATTATCAAGCACACATACTGAAAAAGTTGTATTGACCCCAAATGCAGACTCTGTGATAAGTATCCAGAAATAACTATCTTGTATCAGGTTGCACAGTGTTAGCACTAGCTGAATATAAATAATATATGATAAAGAACGGATGGAGGAAAGTCAGTGTATTCTCCAGTAGGCCATCGGCTCTACTGGAAAATCTGCAACTTTTACGGGAAGGAAACTGGTATGAACACCACCCTGACCAAGTTACAGAGATAAGACTTGTAACAATTTTATTGGACTTTACAATACACCCAGACAAAACAATCAAAGTTAATGGCCCCAAAATTATGATCAGTGTGTTAAATGTTTGAAAAAAATAATGATTAGCATTTGATAATAATAATAATAATAATAATAATAGGAAACTTAAAACTACGATTGTTCATGTTATTATAGCGGCGTTGGGTATGATAAAGAAGGGTGCCGAAAATCTTGTGAGTAAAATTCCTGGAAACATCAGCGTCTCAGAGCTAAAAAAATTATTACTTTGTGCGGAATTGCACATATCATCTCCCACCACCCCCCACCCCCACCCCATCTAAAGGAAACGTCCCAAATGTGCATAGATAACTCTCCTACAGTCCGCTTTTTACTTATATACCTAGGAGAGGACTTGGTAATTAGGCACTTAAAATTTCTCTCAGTCAAGATAATACCACCTAATAATAATAATAATAATAATAATAATAATAATAATAATAATAATAATAATAAAGAAACTTTATTCAGCAAGAAAGGAAGCTATTCAAATTCAAAAGGTAATTTCAAGTCAGTGAAGAAGTGCAAATAAACCTTAATGCACCAACCGCAGCGGTAAAGAACTTACAAAGGAAAGTAAAAAAAAAAGATGGCAAGGTAAGCCTCTTTATGCTCAATACTCAGCCCGTAACAAATAAGCCGATGTTAGCAAATTCTGTACATATCAGTAGTTAAGTAATGCAGAGTTAATATGGGCATGTGGCCGAGTGGTTAGAACGTTCGCATTCTGACAATGAGATCCACCATGGTCGACTTATCAGGAGACTTTCTGATGTTATCGGACTGGAAGGGTCGATCCTAGCGTGAAGCATCTTTGGAAAGTGCCTGAAAACCATACTTGTGAGTGAAATTGGGTAGATGGCACCCCTGGGGACCGTCAATATCTGTGCTAGAACAAAGTCACAAGTCATCGTGACCGAGGGTTTGAGCATGCTGGCCTTGTTCAGATTGTTGATCATGCTAGATAGCATGCTCTTTCCCAGAAACTGTAACTAAGGTCTGCTCAGCATAATTGCAGTGTAAACCACGGGTGGGATCTGTGGGTGTTGAATAAACACAAATGCAAGCGTCTGCGATAGAAGACAGGTATCCTCGAATGCGAGTGGCCAGCTATACAGTGCAGAGTTAAAAGCCGAAATCGAAGGCTTTATTTTTGTTAAATTGAACCAATGTTCAATAATTGGAAATTACCAAGCTTGCATACTGAAAAATTTTCTTGACCTTAGATGCATATTCTGTGATAAATATCCAGAAACAAGTGATCATCTTGCATCAAGTTGCACAGTGTTAGCACCCACTGAATATAAAACTTGGCAGTGGTGCAATATCTACACTAAAAATGTGCAACTTTTACGGGAAGGAAACTGCAATAAACTGGTATGAACATCACACAGGCCCGGTTACAGATATATGGCATATAAAAATTTCATGGGACTTTACAATACACTCAGACAGAACAATCAAAACTAATGGCCCAGACATTGTGAGCAAAGACCACAAAAAAAGAATGAGCTTTCATATTGGCATGGTAATCCCTGTAGATTTTAATGTATCTTCAAAAAAACTATCAAAATACAAGGATTTTGAAGTGGAAATCTCGAAAATATTGGTACACGAGGACATCAATAATTCTAGTTGTAGTTGGAGCCCTCAGATTGATTGGAAACATTTCCGATATACTTATTGAAGGGATTTCTGTGAGCACAAAAACTTGTACTCAAAAGTACAGCTCACACATTATGAAGAACTTTATGCAAAATTTATGTGATCTTAGGTTTTGGGGGATTTATTTTCACAAAACTAATGATCAGTGGAGAATATCATGAAGCCATTTCAGACATTAGGTCTCTAGTTGAGACCCGGAAGAAAACCAAGAAAACCCAAAGAAATAATAATAATAATAATAATAATAATAATAATAATAATAATAATAATAATAATAACGTAACGGTTCATTATAAGGATAATTAATAAGTAATAAAAAATAATAAAATAATGAAATAAATATATGAGAAGAAAGAAAGAAAGAAAGAAAGAAAGAAAATGCTAAAATGGAGGTATAAGAATAATTTGATGACAATTTATAATTTCGCTGTCAGCTCTGACGGATAAGGTACAAAGATTTTAATTGGTTAAGATGAGCCAATTGCCACAATTATGAGAGAGCCCGCGAAAGTTCGAAATTCGCACCGAGGAAAGGTGCCAGAGATTAAAGCCGGTACTCTGATAGTATCTGGTACCTAAAGGATGCAACCTTTCATACCCTATTACAGACAGACAGAGAATGTAACCAAACCCAAGGAATATTAAGGGAATCGCACGTAAAAAAGACTACACGCACACTAATTATAAGTGTACAAGTATTAATAAATAATTTAATTCTAAACCATCCTCAGTAATTGGGATGTTATTTCACACAAAAAAGCAAAAAAAAAAACAACAGCGAAAACATTCTCTTTTTCTCTTATTGTGTCTCTTTCTTTCTTTCTTTCTTTCTTTTTCTTTTCTTTTTTCTTTTCTTTTCTTTTCTTTTCTTTTCTTTTTTCTTTTCTTTTCTTTTCTTTTCTAATAGAATTCCCTCCGTTTTCTTTCTCACGCATTTATCACTCTAGTCTCTTCCTTTTCTTTTTTCCTTTTACTTTCTTTTTAATTCTACGCCTACTACTCTCCGGTTTGTTTGTTTTTTTCTCTCTCTCTCTCTCTCTCTTTTTCCTTTACTTTGCACTTTCTTGAATTCTGATCACCTACCTTCTATCTTTCCTCCATCCGTTTTTCCGTTTCGCTGTTCCATTCTTTATCCATTCTCCGCCATTTTCAGCATCCAACCGACATATTTGTTCCTGGCAAGTTCAACTTTTCTGAACAGGTCATTTAAAAACAACATAAACGAATCGTTACTACATTGATTGAAAGCATTTATATATATATATATATCTATATATATATATATATATATATATATATATATATATATATATATATATATATATTATGTTTTATTTTTTTTATCTTTATTTTTTAAGATCGACTTATTTTGTTAACTTTCGTCATATTTATCAAACGCGCCCCCAAAACCTTAAATAACAGAAATATTTCCAAGGTCATAAAAGAAAGAAATAGTTGCATGGGATGGATTTTATCGTTTGAATATAGTGATATATATATATATATATATATATATATATATATATATATATATATATATATATATATATATATATATATAAAGAAAGAACAGTAAGATATATAATCCGGTGTTCTTATAGATATTTTTATTTTTACAAAATAGGGCTCAATGTAAATTTACAGAGAATTAATATTATAAATTAATTGATTTAAAACCATATTTTAAATCAATTAATTTATAACATATATATATATATATATATATATATATATATATATATATATATATATATATATATATATATACTTTACAATTTACAATTGGAATTAAGATACTTCTAGTAAATGACTATTTTCACCTACGAATTTTAAGTTTAAAATTCGCAGGCTTTTTCAAACTTTTTTTAATTAGAGGTATCTTAACTCCAATTGTAAAGAAAATTTGCTCTGTTTAATGAAAATAAACATTCAGCGCTCTTTTGCGAGTCAGTTTTAACATATTTCAAATTCTATGTTGTGTTAAAGTCAAATAATTATTTTAAGACATTTTTTATGTTTATACGTTCTTTTTATAGGTACAAATATTTAAGAACGTATAAACATAAAAAATGTCTTCATATATATATATATATATATATATATACCCGTGTTTACCTGACACAACACTCGAAGCCACCAGCCATTGAATCTAATATTTGACCTAAAAACGGTATCTTTCACCGCCACATTACAGATAGCGCCATCATGTCTCACCTGGACCCCATCAGACACACACAAACAATTTATAATAAAGACACAAACAATTTATAATAAAGACACAAAAATTACTTCCACAAATTCGAACTTCGCTCTCATTCAAACTTTACGAATTTCAAATATGACCTGTAATTCTGTAAAACATGAACCAAAGAATTTGGCGTTATTATCAATATATTACATATTCTTCCTGAAATCACGTTTGTTTAACATTGTTTTTTTTTGTTTGTTTTTGATTTTTGCTTTCTGATAGATTGACTTGTTCTCGCCACTACTGTATGCTTTACTTTTTTTTTTTACCTTGGCTTATCCTTTCGTTATACTGTCGCTGGGCGTGACGAATATCGACTCTTCTTTTATGTGTCATGTTCCCTTCAGGACTTAGGCGGTAATGGCTTTCCATATCTTCCTGTCCCTTGTAGCTCTTCATGAGTTTTGTCTTTTTGTTATTTCTCGTAAACCCTGCTCTGCTATCCATTTACTCCAGCTTGTCAAGTATTTTACACTCTGCTTTCCTCTGTCCCTCTTTCCCTCAGTCTGTCCTGTGAGTATCAGATTTTCCAAGCCCTCCTTCCTCATTACATGTCCCATAAAATTTCAACTGCCTCTTTCTGATGTTAAGTATAAGTTTCCTTTTTGTTTTCACTTTCTTCAAAACCGCGTTGTTGCTTACATGTTCGGTCCATGGTATCTTCAGCATAATTTCTGTAGAAGCACATTTCTGTTGCTTCAAGTCTCTACTTCATCTTTGAGGAGATTGTCCAGCATTCACTATCATATAGGGGGACTGATATCACGTAACAATTCAGTACAATGTCAGCTAGTGCGAGGGAGTAGCTATGAAATGTGGACCTTACAATCTCATCTGAATGTATTAGAGGATTACAGGAGGAGGACAGATATCACATAACAGTACAGTACTCTTTTCTTTGTTGCTAATGACATTTTTCTATCTCTTAATACTCTGCTTAGCTTTTTCAATACATCTTTCGCCATCCCAATACGTCTTCGGATCTTAGTGTCGCACTTTCCGCCCTCTGTTAGAACACTTCTCAGATATTTAAATTTTTGTACCTGCTTAATTTTAGTATCCCCGATTTGTAATTTGCATTTTGGGATAATTCTTTTGCTGGCAACCATGCATTCTGTAGTCGATTCACTAGTTTTTTAAAGATTGAAAAATAACGGAATAAGAACAGAAAATTGACAATTTTATCTTTTTTCCCTTTATTTAACAAAAGTAGATTATGAAATATTTTCTATTCTTTGGGGAATAAAGTGACGTCCATTTGCAGTTACATATGCTGTGACCATAAAATTGGGTTATCTCCGGTTCTTGGAAGATAAAGTAAAGTTTATTTGTAATTGCATATACTGTGTTTCTTAGTCCAGTATGACTAGCTTCATTTCCGCGTATAACAATTTATATATCTGGCAAGAGTATTAGCAGAGGATGGAAAGTGCGATACTGAAGTCCGAAGGCGCAATGGGATAGCCTTTCAAAATCTAAGCAAAATATTAAGAAACTGATAAATTTCGTTAGAAACAAAGAAAAGAATACTGAACTGTTGCCTAATATCAGTCCTGCGATATGGCAGTGAATAATTTCTAACAGATGAAGAGACCTGAAGTAACAGAAATCTGGTTGTACAGAAGGATGCTGAGTATACTATGGAGTGAACATGTGGGCAATGAAAACAAAAGAGGACATTTATGCTTAATATCAGAAAGAAAATTTGAAATTTCTAAGGCAACTGGCTAGCTAGGTTATACGTTCTTTTCTTCTTTCCCTATTAAATGAGGAAAGGGAGCTTGGAAAATTTGATACTCACCGGGCAAATTGAAGGCAATAGGGAAAGAAGAAAAGAACGTATAACCTAGCTAGCCAGTTTGAGTAAATGGATGGTAGGAAAAGGTTTAGGAGAGATAAAAAGACAAAATTTATTAAGTGCTGCTAAGGGTCGAACATTGTGGACAGCCACGATCGTCAACGTCCTGAAAGGACACGACACAAAGAAGAAGAAGAAGAAGAAGAAGAATCACGTCAAGAAAAAAGCAAGAAATCTCGAACTGTCAACATATATTTTAGAAGGTTAGAGATTCGTTTAGATTAGCCATTAACATCTTTGCTCCATGTTATTCTTGTCTAACGGCAAAATCTGGGATTATCTCCTTCCCATGAGAGCTTAAGTTTTATTGCTTTTGTCTCAATTATTTTTTTGTTTTGTTTTGTTTATATCTTTTACCACTTACAGTCACTCAAGGCCTCGTTTGTGGAAAGATAAACTTGTAGAGTGACAGATAAAAATTTATCTCGCTCCCAATAGTTATATTCCCTGTACTGCTACAGCAAGTAGCTAACTCCTCCTGCTGTCTTCTACCTTTACAAGAGCCAGTTCAGACTGTTAATGAAGTACTGCTGGCATATATCTTCGCTTTCTACTCTCGATAGAGTCCAAAAGATTCTCCACGTCCTTGTGGGTGACGAATTATTTTCCACTCCGCAACACCCTTCTCACAGATGAGACGTCACAAGCCTCTATCGTTGTTTCCATGGACAATTTTCAGGAACTACACTCCTTAGTTCAACCAATCTTAACCTTCACGGCCAAGACACGCCATGTCACTCACATTGTAGCAAGCACCCTCATTCCCTTCGTAATCCTTTGATGAGATGTATGTTCCACTCGAGCAGCTTCTTTCCACAAAGCACTGTAAGATGGGCATTTTACTCAGTAACCCTCTACCTCGAGTAGCTCTCGAGCTTTGTACAGAAGAAACATCATTGTAAAAAAAATATATATTCATAATGATTGTTTCATTATCAGTTTTTTTTTTTTTTTTTTTTTTTTGTTCTGGCTAAAAATATTTTTCCTTTTCGGAGATAAATATCCGTTGATAAACGATTCTTCCTATACTGAAACAATTCGATTTCTTCACAATAGCCTTCGAACCAAACCTGCAAGCAAATTATTATTAGGTTGGTGCAAAAATAATATCGTTTTTTGACGTTAAAAAATACGTCAAAAAACGATATTATTTTTGCACCAACCTAATAGATCTTTACACGGCAGGGGTGAGTGGGAGTGAAGGGGGGGACTCAGTATATTTGTCCGTTCGATTATGCGCTGGTGGATGCGCGTGGACGGAGATAAGGCGGGGAAAGAAAGAAACGGTGAGAACGAAGAAAGAAAGCAATGAAAATGGAGATGTGTGTGTGTGTGTGTGTGTGTGCGAAAGGTAAAGGATAACTTCATTACAAAGTCTTCATAAGCCCGCCCTCTTTATCGCCATTACCAAAACAACAAAAGCAGCCGGTCGTGTATTGGAAAACATTACTCTAGCCCCCAAAAAATCGAAAAATGGAACACTGACAATAACAATTTAAACGATCAATAAATTATTTAGCTTTTCATTCACTGAAAATTCACTCTGCTCCCACGTATATTTGTTAGAACAATGCTACTCAAAGTGGTGGTCCGCGAACCGGTGCCGCTACTCGAACCATCAGCTACAGGTACGCGGCCAGTGTCCAGGCCAAGCTAAGGAATCATTTGTAAAGATTAAGGTTATATAATTTTTGTTTCTATTTTGATATTGAATTAATTTTTGCGAAATAAATGTAAGATAAAAAAAATAGTCAACATTTATTTTATTCATTCTGTATACCGTTTCCGGTATAAATTAATATTACCACGAAATATTACAGGTATGTGACACATTGAGAAAAATGCCGATTCGCCATATCAGATAGTTTGAGAAGTACCGTTCTACACTCCTTCAAATAAAAGGATGACTACAAAACGAATACTAGCAGCACTGACGTCACCCTCCTACCACATTATCTATTACACTTGTATAACATTGTTCGTTTGTTTGCTTGTTTGTTTATTTGTTTAAAACTTAACGACCCATCGATCAGCAAAAGATCATTTAAGGTCAAACAGTTGTTTTTTTTTTCTTTTTTCTTTGAATAAGTTTGAAATGCTTTCAAAAAGACTTTCCCTTTCCTTTCCTTCTTTTTCGATGTTGTCTTGCTTTTTTTTTTTTAAATTCACTGCTTTCAAAAAGACTTTCCCTTTCCTTTCCTTCTTTTTCGATGTTGTCTTGCTTTTTTTTTTTTAAATTCACTGTTTTCAGAGGTGCGTTGTTCTTTGAAAATTTCTCACCTGGCAAGTATCAAAGTTTCCTCTTTCATCATCAGACGCCAAATTAGAATTATATTTTATTATATAGTCCAACTTTCCTAAGAAAGGTCAAGATCAAATTGGGGTTTGATTTTTCGAAAAGTTCTTTCAAGTTGTTCACGTTGTATTAGGTTGGTGCAAAAATAATGTCGTTTTCTCACATATGTGAGAAAACGAAATTATTTTTGCACCAACCTAATAAAATAATTTTTGAATATGTGTCATATCACTTGCAATCAAGCAGGAAGTGCTTCACGGTATAAGCCTCCTGGCATGCTATGCATTCAGGAGGATCTTCGTCTTTTAGGAGGAAGGAATGAGTTATGTGCGTGTGTCCTATGCGAATACGGGATAAAACCACTTCTTCTTTGTGTGATTTTCTGTGTTCAGTTAGTTGTTTCTTTAGAGAGGATTTGATTTTAAATAATTTGTTGTTTTGGCAGTTGTTCCAAGCGTCTTGCCATTTCTTCAAAATAAAGTCATTTATTAGGGGTTTATAGTCAGTGTATGGAACCTTTGTTACTTGTGTTAAGTTTCAGAGAGTTTTTTGCAGCCACATCAGCTTTTTCATTTCCATGAAAACCAGAGTGGCTGGGAATCCAACAGAAAATGATGGTTTTATTTTGTGAGATCGCATGTATTCTATGTAGGAGTTTGATGAGCAAAGGATTGTTTAATTTTTGGTTTTTAATGATTCGAGTACTGATAATGAGTCTGCAAAAATAATGAATTTATTTGAGTTAAGTTTAGTGATGAGGTCTAGTGCTAAATCAATGGCTGTAATTTCAGCACTAAAAATTGAGGAGTTGTTAAGTAATCTTTTCTGTAGAACAGTACTTTTAAAGATAGCTGCACATCCTACTTTGTTTTTGACTTTGGAGCCATCGGTATATATGTGGGCCCAATTTGGATATTGTTCCAGATTATCATTTAGTTTTTCTATATAGTATAAGGGGTGTGTGTCAGATTTAGTGTGGGCAGCCAGTCTTAAAATGACTTTTGGTCGTTCCAATAGCCAAGGTGGATGTTTGGGTAGCTTGAATTCATGTATACTATTTTTGCCTATCAAACTGTCTGTAAGTGGTTTTATCATTTTTTCCATGTAAAGACCAAAATGTTTGATAACATTTTCTTTTTTGTCAAACAGATGTTTATAGTTTGGGTTGAATGTGCATTGATAGGCCGAATTTGATGGATATAGCTAATTTCTCACGTTTCAGTTTTAGAGGAGCCTCATGAGCTTCAACATATAGGTTTTCTCTGGGAGATGTTTTAGACCTCTGTGGTGGATGGGGTCAAGAATTTTAAGGTAGGATTTCCTGGCCATACCATATATGAAACTTCCATAATCCAATTTGGATCTTATTAGTGTTCTGTATATTTTTAGGAGTGATATCCGATCTGCTCCCCATTCTGTGTTAGCTATAACCCGCAAAAGTTGTAGTGTTTTGAAACATTTTTGTTTTAAGTATTTCAGATGGGGAATGAATGTGAGTTTTTTATCAAATATTATTCCCAGAAATTTGTGTTGTTCAGTCATTTCTATTTCGGTTTCTTCTAATTTAAGTGTTGGGTCGTTGTGCATTTCTCTTTGATTACAAAAATGCATACACTTTGTTTTGGTTTGTGAGAGTTTGAAACCATTTTCAATGGTCCATTGATTTATTTTATTTATGCATATCTGCAGTTGACGTTCTGAGGTATGCATATTTTTTGATCTATGGCAAATTAAAAGATCATCTACTTATAAGGAACCATTAACTTCGTTGTTCAAACAGGTTACAATGTTGTTAATTTTTATGTTAAAGAGAGTGACGGGCAAGATGCATCCTTGTGGGACTCCTTCTTCTTGAATGTTTGAGTCTGAGAGAGTTGATCCTATTCTTACTTTGAAGCTTCTGTCGGATAAAAAGTCCTTTATCAACAAGGGTAATCTGCCTTTTAGGTCAAGGTTGTATAAGTCTTTCATTATTCCTTGTCTCCATGTAGTTTCGTAGGACTTTTCTAACGTTGTACAATTAGAGTAACAGAAAATTTATTGCTTTTTATATGTTTTGATACTGAATTGTTTTATGTAAAATAAATGTAAGATAAAAAATACTCAACTTTTATTATACTCATTATATACATCGTTTCCAGTATAAATTAATATCATCACGAAATATTACAAGTACATGACACATTGAGAGAAAAAAAATGGTTGTCCCCCATATCTGATAGTTTGTGAAGGACTGATCTTTAGGTTCTTGACAAGTCTAAGATAAATGTCTATTCTAAAATAATCTAAATACATGCATGTCAAAAAAAAACAAAAAAAAAATGCATAAAGAATGAAAAGAACTTTTTTTTCTATTAAGGTGTAATTGTTATCCACTGAGAAATTCCGTGGTGGTTTGGAGCAGTGCTACTCAAAGTAGTTTTCCGCTGACTGGTGCTGATACAAGAACCATCAGCTACCGGCCCGCGGCCAGTGTACAGGCCATGCTAAGGAATTATTTGAAGCTTACTTTTTTTTTATTGCTTTTTATGTTTTGATATTGAATTATTTTATATAAAATAAATGGAAGATAAAAAAAATAGACAACTTTTATTATATTCATTATATAAATCGTTTCCAGTATAAATTAATATCACCACGAAATATTACAGGTACATGACACATTGAGAAAAAAAATGCCGGTCCGCCATATCAGATAGCTTGAGAAGCACTGTATTAGAAAATCGTATTTATTAATCCTCATAGAGGAATGGGATATGACAGAAAAGATTTATTTATTTACGAGAAACACCCGTGAAAATTTCACGGTTTTCCTATTTTAATATTCTGATGAATCTTAATTAAGTTAATGACTGAAGAAGCTCATGGCGAGTTCTACGACAATAAAATATCCGTAGAAATTCCCCTAAATTAAATATTTGAGCTTAACAACTTTAACAAAATGTTGCAATAACAATTAGAAATCTGAATGGTCGTTATTTTAAGAAGTAATGGGGTACAAATGAAAAGATTTGAAATTGACAACTTTTTCCAGTTCGCTGAAACAGTCATTAAACACTTCTATCTTCCATTATTTCTTTCTTTCATTCATTTTCTCACTGAAACCAAGTAGTGTCTTTTCCCACTCTTTCCCTGTGATCAAAACGGGATAGTTAGCTATTTATGAGAAATTGGCGGAAGATGTTAAACACTTCTATCTCCCCTTCTTTCTTTCTTTCTTTCTTTCTTTCTTTCTATCATTTTCTCACTGAAACCAAGTAATGTCTTTTTCCACTCTTTTCATGTGATCAAAACGGAATAGTCCGCTATTTATGAGGTAGTTGCGGAAGATGTTAAACAATTCTTTCTTTCTTTCTTTCTTTCTTTCATTTTCTCACTGAAACCAAGTACCGTCTCTGATATGTCATTTCCGTGTTTCCACGGTGTCAAAACGGAATAATCCATTATTTATAAGGTATTGACAGGGCGTAATGGTCGTGCGAAGGAAGAGAGGGACAAGTAAAATTATAATAATAATTTCGTTACAAAATGTTATTTTTTTCCCTGTCCAGCAGCAGTCCTTAATGTTGCGTATCATATTCTTACTTGCCGCCCCATGCAGACCTGGAAGCGACACAAGGTCAGTTTAATATGTGGGGCTCGAGCGCGCGGACTTGTACCAGGTCAAAAAAAGATAGCCCAGGCCTCACCGCCGTCTGTTGACCTGGAATTGGTATTACTAACGACCGACCCTCTTTAGTGCAATGTGCCACTGTTCTTTCAGACCCAGCACTTCTCATTTTGATTGGTTGCTCTTTAAACAAAGACAAATGCACAACTGGTTTGTGCTTTGTCCGAAGAAAAGGACACAACTGAATTGCGCCCTGTCCAAAGACTGGGATACAACTGAATTGCGCTCTGTCTGAACACAAAGACACAACTGAATTGCGCTCTTTCTGAAGACAAAGACACAACTGAATTGCACTCTGTTCGAAGACAGGGACAAAACTGAATTGCACTCTGTCCGCAAACAAGGGGACAACTGAATTGCGTTCTATCCGAACATAGGGACACAACTGAATTGCGCTCGGTCCGAAGACAAAGACACAACTGAATTGCGCACTCTCCGATGACAAAGGCACAACTGAATTGCGCTCTGTCCGAAGACAAAGACACAACTGAATTGCGCTCTGTCCGCAGACAGGGGCACAACTAAATTACGCTCTGTTCGAAGACAGGAACAAAACTGAATTGCGCTCTGTCCGAAGACATGGACACAAATGAACTGCACATTGCCCAAAGACAGGGACACAACTGAGAGATGACAAACGAGATAGGATAAACGGTATCTCGAGAGTCTGACTCGCACATTATCTTCTGCCTCTTCCCTAGTTGCTTGAGCGCTGATATAGTCTCTGTGCCTTACCTATGCTAATTAGGCAGTCTAACAACTGACTGCGCTCTGTCCAAAGACAGGGACACAGCTGAGAGATGAAAAAACGAGATCCATAAAATAGGACCTCACAAGTCCGGCACGCAAAGCTCGCGTATCATCTTCTGTCCCTCCACTTACTGCATGAATTTAAATGTGCTACTAGATTGACAATTAGGTCTCACCGTTTTACTCTTGAGCCAGCTAGATGTAGCTGTCAGATCTATTCTGATAGTTTCTTTTCTCGCACTTCCCACCTGTGGAACTCCTCTTCCTATTTCCCGTCTTCTCTGCAACTTTCGATCATCAAATATATAAGTGCAACTTCAATCGCCATCTTCTGTCTTCCTGAAACCTGTTCCTTTATTGTCCTTTCTCCTCACAAAAGTCTACTCTTTCTCTTTTACTGTCATTAACCCCCTGCGTCCTAGTGGCTTTATCGCCTTGCATTGGGTAGAATGATTAAAAATAATAATCTACTCCTGTGGATTGATTAAAACGTCCGGACAGTTACTAACTGAAGTAAGTCGGAGAGCACAATAGACGAAACATTTTGACCATCACAAATCATTGCCCATGTATAGTGCGAACCCCTATAAATAAAATCTCTTGAAGTTTAACATCAATCATGCTGATGGAAGGCAGAAAAGGTTCTCATGATGATTAAATGAAACCAGTTTTGTTTTAGTTAACGTTTACAAGTTAACCACTGATTGGAGGTCATTTTCGAGTGTTGCTGACAGTTTTTTCTTTGTAGGGATTACGTTGCGTTATGAATCGTCTCTAAGTCCCCGTGCTACTGCATAAAACGATATCAACGAAAAAGATCATTTCTTTTTGTTATTCGTTTTCTTAGGAGAGTGGGAGGCGTATCGGTGCTTCAGGATTCTTGCGGCCCTCTGATGAATACGCGCCGTTTTGAACTTATATCCCAAACCTAGCCAAAGGCAATCCATCACTGTCAGAATACGACGCCCACGAGGCACTCCAGCAAATCGCTGACCATTCTGGCCTTGGCTTTCGCATTCTGTAACACTTGCTACTAAGATAGGAGTAAATAGCTGTGCCATTAACATAAATACTTAGTTGGAATGAGCGGGCATCAAAACGTCGTTGATGATGATAAAAAATAACATAGGTCCAAGGATAGAGAATATGAGACTAAATCTTTTATATGTAAAATTACTGTTTATTCATTTTTGGACTTTGTCAATTGATGGTGATATTTAGGGGTTTTCTTTGAACGTAGGTCTTCTCGCGAGCATATCTAAGATTCTGACTTTTTTTCTCTCGAGTGAGGTGCTTATGGGCATCCGATTGTCCCATGTGTCCATATCTTAAGAGCAGTTGTGTCAACCGCCTGTAGACATGTTGGGGGCATCCACTAACATCAGGTGAGACGTGATTCTGCACTTGGGGACCATGAAATTGCCTTCCAAGTCAATCATCTAATGCATCTGATTCCACTGATGTTTTGATGTGACACCAAGTGCAAAGCCTACATTGGTATTTATTCAGCTGAGCCCAGTATAAATTGTAGCCACCATAGATCAACTCCTCTTACATCAACGGTTCCTGACTGACGTTAAAATCGATTCAGACGTTCGGCATTTCCTGGCATAGATCACATTCTACACATCTTTGGACACATCAAGATAGCTGAATTGAACTTCGTTCATTCACCTCAAGAGAAACATTGTTTGGCTTTGTTTTGGCTTTGTTTTGGCTTTGTTTTGGCTTACGGTCACATCACGTTGAAAAACCGGCTCCCGTAGGATCACCGAAGTTAAGCAATGTCAAGCCTGGTCATTACCGAGATGGGTGACCGATTAGGAATACCAGTTGTCGTAAGCGTGAATGTGTTACTGGTATGATGGATAATGGCTCAGAATTGTTAATCAGAGAGCCGTTATATTCACTTATGCTCAAATACCCTTGGGATAGGTATGAATCCACCTCTTCTCCTCAGCTAAGGGTTAATTAGTAAGACTTGTATCACTAAATTATTATCTGCAAAAAGACTTACAATATAAAAATATTTTCTGGTTTTAAATAACCTGAAAAAAGTTGATAAGCTGTAGAAAACAAATCCATCAGAAACATTGTTGGCAGGGGCGCATGCGCATAAGAACGCTCTCGTAAAGTTACATTTTCTTCCATTCTTTATCTCTTGACAGCTTTGATAAATAGAACTACTGGACACTGTTCAAATATAAATATCTAATTTGCATATCAATACGCAAGTCGAAACAAAATATTACTGCAATTTTACTATTAGGCTGGTGCAAAAATAATGACGTAATAATGTCGTTTTTTGACGTATTTTTTAACGTCAGAAAACGACATTATTACGTCATTATTTTTGCACCAACCTAATAAAAAAAGAATAGCGGTTACTTGGCTTAAACTATTAAAAAATTAAATTTATCGATCATCGGTATTAAACCATAACATGACTCCGGTCATAGCTTCACCCACAAAACTCAATCAGGCGCCGTTTATACGCAAACTAAGTTCGTTATTTTGACCATCATATCTCAGATACCAGCGCCGCAAAAATTGGAAGCTGTCTTAAATGCATATGAGAATGGGAACCGTTTTAACAGCCCAATATGCACCTGCGATTATTACCTGCTCGGGTGCTTTATATTCCAGGTATAAGTTATATTAGACTAGTTTATACTCTCCAGTATTTTGTGTTTTTTAGTCCTTATACAATACGTACATTTGAGACGTCCTGATAGGGTTAAGACAGGCAGGGGACAGAAAAAAATAAAATTCAACTCGTAACTGGTGATCCCAACATCAGGTAAGTATTCAGAACATCTTAAAAAATAGAAATATTGCAGTTTATTGAATATCATTAGAATAAAATATGTGATCATTTATTAGCTTGTTGTTAGATGCTGGTATGTTTGAGTGAATATTAGTCAGAATTACGTGGCGGGAATCAACACTTTGGATAGTAAATATTTACAGGCCCCTGGAACATTTATCCCGCAAACAACATTGGCGGACTCAGTGTGAGTCCAGGTAAAAATGTAAAACACAAAACAATAATTATAAAACAAACGAGAAAACATGTATTAATAAAAGGAATTACATGTGTAAACAATCGTTCCGAAAAGAAAAAAAATATTAAAACAAGTTGTAAGAAGAATGTGCTTGTTTGTGTGTTTGTGCAACAAGTATGTGTGATAGACACGTATGTGTGTGTGTGCGCGCGCGCGCGTGCGTGCGTGAGAGAGTTCAAAAGTCAAAGGAGAACGTGCTATGGAAGATATGAAAGCCAGAGCTAAAAACACCAAAAGAGGGTCAGAATATCATTGTTTATTTAGGGATTTAAGGGGCGCCCCACCCTAGCGTGCGTTTTGGCACAGTCAAGTGGGGTAAACCACAAGCTTTTAACTTCAAAAACTGATTTTGTAATTGTTACTCCTGAGAAACAAAACATAAAATGCAAAATGTATATCCAGATATAACAGAACTCCCTATATCGGCGAACGATCTGCAGGATTAGACTCTTAACCATAACAACAGTTCCATCTCTGAAGTATGACTCGTTACAAACAAAATGGATAATTTGTTTTTTCCTCTCCGATAACGTATAATTCAAAATAGAACAGACGGCCGGCAGGTTTATAGTATAAATATACAGGTCTGTTGAGTGGAACTCTTCTTTTTTAGTTCTTTTTTTTTTTTTTTGCATGTTGTCGATAGATCAATTTTTTTTTTCCATTTTGCTCAAAATGAAGAACCGCTGCCAAAAATAACAGGAATGAGACCTTCTTTGCCAACAATCGATCGTCGATGAAAGCAAAAGCCAAAACGGATAGCTGGCCCAGAGGGTTTCTTAAATGAAAAGCAATTTTTGATATCATTTCAGAAAATTACATCAGTAGAGTTTTTATTATCATTATTATTATTATTCGATCAAAAGTAGATTATTCTAAATAATATTGGACTGTTAAAAAAATTAATTTTTATAATTTTATAGTTTCGGGGTGAGTTAATTAAAAAAAAACGAATGTCATTAGGAACATTAATTTATTACTATGGTCATTATTCGTGTATAATACACCCCATAACTTTGGACTATGGAATTCCGTATAGAAAAAAAAACTCTAATGTATAGTGCGCACCGACTTTTCAGAATTTGTAGCAGCTAAATTTAGTTTAAATTGAATATTTAATCAATTTTTGTCCAGTTCGTATGACTTAAAAAAAGAATTTTTATAGCTGACATCAGGCATGGGCAATCTTTGTTTTGTTTTTTGTTTTTTGTTTTTCGAACAATAGGCTGCCTGAGAAATAGCTCATGATAAGGTGGAACGCACTATACAGTGTGTATCAAAAATACTTTTATGAACTTTCGGGGCGGATTCCTCACGCCAAAACACGTTTAGAGGACCGTGGGGTGGTGATGTAAAGATGTGGGTTAAAATTTCCTGTTAGCCGATCCAGCTACATGAGAATGTTGGACTTTAATTAAGTCCAAAGATGACAAAGAAAACAAACAAGACCAATAATTATATACAAACAAACATATGTATTAACAATAAGTTACAAGCTCATGGACAGTTACATTGAGTTTGTGCAGTGAATATGATGTGTGTGTATTGTGGTGAGTGTTCGTACGTACGTGTATTGGTATTGTTTTTAGCGTGTTCCCAGAATTTTGGACAGGGTCACCCAGTATTTATAGCAAGGGGAGAGAGACCCCTGGTGAAGGATTAAGGAACTAAGGAGGAGCTAACTCCGACACACGTCTGTAAACAAGCCTGAAGAGACAAACAACGGATCGACATTTTGTGCAATATGTAAAGAATGTTCAGCAGTGCACTTACCTGGGTTGTTTCTTACTAACTGAAGGTGGTTACGTTTTTACTAACTTTTTATAGTTACAGGGGCCACGTGACTTTATTACTACGTGATCCCTGAAGTGGTTATAAAGGAAGTGTTTTTTTTTGTTTTTTTTTTCCTTTTTATTTTTATAATTACTTAATGCAAGTTATTAGACGGTCGCGTTACGTCGCGGAAAGGAATCTTATTTCCCATCTTAAGGTAAGTGTTTTTGCTTCTTTTCCTCGGCCTCAACCGTCTTTAGATTTCTGGCGGGTTGAGATCTTCTCGACAAATAAGCGATCGCCAAAAGTTATCCCGTGGTGAGTAATCAGAGGGCGAAAGACCCTGCACACGTTGCAAATGATACGAATATAAGAGCTGCTCTTAAAGTACCGTCAGTGCGGTACTAAGAGATGTACGACATGCCTGGGCCACTTGACATGTGCTGATACCTAGATCGTCTCCGACAGACTGTAGAATGTGTTCTTCGTGGTCAATGGGACGACAGGATTACGGTCTTCTTCGATCCATAGTTTGTGGTAACATAGATCCCGTCTCAGCAATTCGACAATAAACAGCAGCAAAGGTTGGATGACTAGGCTCCCTTCGGTCTGGAAACTCGCGTCTATTTCTATTCGCGCGGCCCTATGTAAAAATCCTATCTGCCTGCTCACGATATGAACATCCTGCCATTATTACACGAAAGACTTCTCAGTTTACTCACTAATATACACGTTAAACATTGAAGAGAGACTAGTCATAAATGTATACGAATGACAAATGTAGCACAGTCTAGAGCAACACAGCTCAATTTACCGTAAACTTTCTTTAAACCCAACAACTCAAAAACAAAGGATATATGTTTATATGTACTTTTGTCCTAGTTTTGGTTTGAGGAACCCGTCCCCAAAGTTTGTAAAAGTATTTTTGATACACTTTGTATAAAAAACAATAAATTCAATGTAAAATTTGTCGAATGTATGTCAGTCATTTTCGCTATAGGCAATCATACGCATAAACATTTCCCTTGGGAATGGGGTAAATATTTTTTAATGAAGAAAAGCTGTTTGTTTTCTATTAGTGAAGTCTTGGTATAATGTAAACACTGTTCACAGTATGGTTAATACATTGGTGAGTGGTTTGTTTCTATTCGTTAAATTATTCTTTTAAATATAATAAATGTTTCCTGTTTATAAAGCAAAAGATATTTCCACGTATGAGCTCCCTTAGTAAAAATTGTCATTAGTTTAAAAACCTGAAAAAGATTACCTTTAATGAAATGCTAGAAAGTTTAAAAAACATTGTATTTATTATGCGATAGAGTGTGAGTGAACAATTAATGATGATAGGGAATAAAAAATTTAATAAATTTTATTTTCCTCATGAAATTAGTTGTGCCATTCAGAGTGGCCAAATGAGTTTCACTCGCCCATGACTATCTTACATTATATCTTGAAAGAAATATATCTATAAAAGGCAGGATGTGTGTGTGTGTGTGTGTGTGTGTGTGTGTGTGTGTGTGTGTGTGTGTGTAATGAATGCACGGACGCAATTTTCGACGGATTTGCACCAAATTTTACACGCACATGCTCCAGGTTAGAGGGAAAGCCAAGACCGACGTTGCATTTTCCAACTCCCATCGATAGTGGAAATAATCGATTTTTTCATGCTTCTACGGCAGTTTTCATGTAGTTTGCGGCCATTTTGTTCTGACCAGAGTGAGCGCCTATAGCTGACTGCCACGAATAGGCAAGAAGATTCTATTGGCCAGCGTGAGAGCCAACAACTGACTGACACGAATGTTAACTAGCATGCTAGCATGCAAAAAAATCGATAGCTGCATTCGTCACAAGTGGGAAAAATTTACATCAGCATGGCACTTTACTCCAATTGGCTCATTCGCTTGCTTAAACTCAACGTTGATTCTGATTCCACAGAACTGGGTTGGGTGTGAAAAAGTATTTGTTGTTAACATTCATTTTTATTCGGTTTTTCCAGTTACGAGTCCTTTTTTAAAGCTGATCGTTTTGTATTCATTTTGTTTAATTCTTTTTTAATAACAGATTTAATGTTTAGTATAGAGCTTAGAAAAAATTAGCAGTGTGAGATAGGCAAGAAGTAAGGCATGTAGCAACATCAGCACGGCAAAGGGCACTCCTTTAAAGGCAAGGAAGGGCAAAACTATTTTAAGTCAAGTGATAGCGATTGCTGTATGAGTCGTACGATTTTTGAATCAAGCACGGGCAACGCCGGGCCATGCTGCTAGTATCCAATATTATCGAGTAAACACACGGACATGTTCTTACAAAAAATGTAATAAGCTTGCTGCGAAATTAAACTTCTCACTGGGCGAAACAAAATTATAAACATACATTCCAGTAAATGGTGACTGTTTCTCTGTAGCAGCGTAAAACAAATGTGGAGGTAGAAAATAGGGACTTTCTTTTTATCTTCCGTGTTCTTTCAGGACGTAAGCGATCATGGCTCTCCACTTCTTCCTATCCCTTGTAGCTCTCAACAAGTTTCGTCCCTCTTCCCCAGATAACGTTCTGTCATCCACTTGCTTAAGCTCGCCAGTTATCTCATGTGTTGCTTTCCCTTGTCTTTTTCCCCTCTATTCGACCTGTGAGTATCAGATTCTCCAACCACCGTTCTCATTACGTGTGCCAGATATTTCAGCTGCCTCTTCCTGATGTTAAGTATAAGCCTCCTCTTTGTCTGCATCCTCTCCAAGACCTCATCGTTGCTCACACGCTCGATCTATGATATTCTCAGCATCCTTCTGTAGAACCACATCACTGTCGCCTCGAGTCTCTTCTTTGAGGAGAACCTCAAACATTCGCTGCCTTAAAGAAGGACAGACACGTAACAGCTCAGTACTCTTTTCTTTACCAAAGAAACGTTCTGTCTCGCAATACTCTGCCCAGATTTTGGAATGCGACCTTGGCCATTCCAATATGTCTACGGATCTCAGACAAGACTGTAACCAACTGAGTTGATGTTTAGACACCATTTTGTAGCAAAAGGGGTTACTGCTTGTTACAGTTGAGCTAGGAAACTGTCAAAGAAACTGAATTCAGTAATCTCAAATGTCGATTCTAAAGCAGTATTGAAAGATTGAAAATGCCGAAAAGGTGCGCAAAACGTGAAGCGAAGCCTTTGACATGGTTCCACCAACACAGCTGACAACTTACCATATAAGACAAGAGTCGGTAATCTTTTGCTAACTATGTGCCGACTTAGGGTTTTAAAATCATTCAGTATGCCAACAGCAATCGTATTTTTATACAACTCAAGGTCAATATACCTGTTCTAGAATATATTTTATATAGTAATATGGGGTGCAGAATTAATTTCAACTCGGAACTAATTTCAACTCGGAACTAAGGGTTAGGGTTAGTGTCTAGGGTTAGGGTTTTTAAATTGAGATGAAATTAGTTCCGAATTGAAATTAACTCCGAGTTGAAATTAATCCTGAGTTGAAATTAGTTCCGAGTTGAAATTAATTCCGAGTTGAAATTAGTTCCGAGCTGAAATTAGTTCCGAATTGAAATTAATTTCGAGGTGAAATTAGTCCCGAGTTGAAATTAGTTCTGTCACTCAGTAATATATAGTATATATACTTTAGTATATATTAAAATAAGAGATAAATTTAAAAAAAAAAAAAAAAAAAAAAAACAACGGATTCAGCGGTTAATGCACCAAAATTTGGACGTCCTAGGGCGTTTATGGTTTGTTTGAATAACTAGTCGGTTTGCCGCGCGATTAAGTCTCGACACACCATAAAAGTGATGACTGGTCACATCTGATAATTACGTCATCCTGTTTCTGAGTGAGAAAAAAAAAGTGTTTATGTCCTCCCTTTCAAAGACATGAAACAGCGCCACCTAGCGGACGTTTTGGTAGACAAAGTAGCATGAATCTCCACCTGGGCACTTCTACATCCATGCGCGGTATATAAAGGAATCGAAAAAAATTCTACTATTCTACTAAAATTCGGCAGTCAGGCACAACACGACTAAACCCCATAAAAATCTACCAGGCGCCGTTTATCGCAAATCAAATTTCTTGGGCACGCATGATTACGTCCATTATTTTGGTCATGATGTCTAAAAGACCATTTTGCACAAGTGCAGAAAAACTAATACTAAGAGGAAAATGGGAACCAGTTGAAAAGCACCAATTATCCTCGGGGTTATTCTAGGCTGGGCTGTTTCATACCTGAGGTATATATTTAGGCTAGGTTAGTTTATACTCCCGTCTCATCGGACTTATTTAATCTTGTGATTTTCCAAGTGTATCTTAGATGTGGCACAAAGCCGAAAGTATGGGGCACCCAGTGAGGATTGAACTCACTATTCAGTCGTAATTGTTCTAGCAAGACAAGCTTGCTAACCATTACACCGCCTTAAAGTACCCTCGGACTTATTTAATCTATAGAGTGAGGAGATTCTGAGAGAACAAGAAGTCCTACCAGGATTTATTATTGGTGGCTACGATCTTAACAACATTAGATATGCAGATGACACAGGGTTGATAACTGATACAGAAAGCTTCAAAAACTCCTACAGAATTTAGGGAAGAAAAGCGAGAAGACAGGATTAAACATCAACTGAAAGAAGACACAATGCATGGTTGTTATCAAAAGGATGAGCCCAAAGTGCGAACTGCAAATCGGAGATGCCAGAATCAAACAAGTGCGAAAATTGAAATATCTGGGAAGTGTTTTCACAAAGGACGGAAAGAGTGACAGAGTTCTGAAGGCGTATTGGGATAGCTAAGGAATCATTCCAAGAGCTAAGCAGAGTACTAAGAAATAGGAAAGTTTCCCTAGAAACAAGGAAAAGAGTACTAAATTGCAATATGATCTGTCCTCCTGTAAGGCAGTGAGTGCTAGACGATCTCCTTAAAGAGGAGACATGAAGCAACAGAAATGTGTTTCTACAGAAGGATGTGAGCAATGAATAAGATTTGGAGAAAATGGAAAGAAAAAGTAAACTAATACTTAACACCAGGAAGAGGCAGTTGAGGTTTCTGGGGGATATAATGAGGAAGGAGGGCTTGGAAAATTTGACACTCACGGGACACATAGAGTGAAAGAAAGGCAGTGGAAAACAAAGCATCGTATACTTAATGAGCTTGAGTAAATGGATGGCGGAACAGGGCTTAGAGAAATTAACAGAAAGCCAAATTTTATTAAGAGCTACAAAGGACTGGAAATTGTGGAGGGCTATGATTGCATAGTCCTGAAGAGACACGGCACATAAAGAAGGCTATAAAATAGGCTAGTCTAGAATAAACTCTCCCTAAGCCATAATAGAGCCCTTCTTTTTTCATATAATAAGATGTATATTTATTTCCTCCCACTTTTTATTTTGGGGTGCCGTGCCTGAAAAGAATGTGAAAAGGTAGCAATTAAAATAATAAGAAATATAAGATTTCTTTTTTAATATACACAAGTTTATATTCTCTAGAGCAGTGATTTTCAACCAGTGTTACGAGGCACGCTAGTGTGCCGTGAGAAGATCGTAGGTATGCCGTGAGAGGATCGTAGATATGCCGTGAGATTAAAAAACAAAACAAAAAAACATTGCTCTAGAACAGTGGTTCTCAACGTTTTTCTATTATGTGTCCAAAGAATTCAGCTGCCTTTTCCTGATTCTGATTGTAAGTATTCTTTCTGTTGCCCGTCCTGGTTATGATAATAAACTACATCCGTCAGCAAGGCCTCTGACTGGGAGGCTTTGAGGAGCATGGATCCAACTCTTTATTGCCGTTGCTCCTAGGTCCACACTAAGCTAGGGTGATAGCACCTGTTAGGGTTCCAACTTATATGTCATATGGCATTAAAATTCGCGATAGTCGGCCGAAATTAGCTACCTGGCAACTCCTATTAGCTTAGACTTAAACATGAAGGAGCAATGGAACATGTAAATGGCAATGACTGATCACGACCTTATACTTACAGGAAGAATAAAAAGACACAGCATTGCACAAGTTTGTGAATGGGTGAAGCAAGCTTGAGATAATAATAGACCAAAAATTGTTGTGAAATCTTTTAAAAAGTGTGGCATTAACAATATTCTCAATGGAACGGAAAATGCATTATTTAACGACGATGATAGTAGTATTGAAAATAAGTATTAGAGTTTTGATAACAAAGACGACGAATCGAATTTTATTGATTTGAAGATGAATAAAATTTGGTAACTGTACTGTTTTGCTCAATTGTAATAATTGCTTGATTTTTATTTTGTTTTCTTACCTTCGTATATAATAAAGATTTTATAGGCTCGTGATCTTTTTTCCTATTATTTTTCGTGTAATTGTAATAATGGCTTGTTTAACCAAAATGATACTTCATGAATATAGCCTAGGCTGTACCATTTACTAATAATTTTACTAATTTTATTAATTACTAATTTTTTTCTTGATTTTCCCTGCTGAAATTGGGGTGCGTCTTATACACCCGAACGTCTTAAATACCGTCAAATACGATTATTCTTGTTAATTTCCTCTTTGTTTTCATACAAAGAACATGCATATGAATTATTACAGTGACCAGGTTATTGTTGAACCGCGCTGGAAAATGTTGAAGAGCAGGGAAGGATGATAATGATATCGCCCATGTTGAAGTTCTAATGCCCCAGTGCTCAATGTCAAACACCGAACAAATATTTATTGGTTGTGCTCTCAACCAGAAGTTACCCTTACGAATACAAGTAGTTTAATCCAGCTTCGGAAATTGGCGGCAGAAAAAAACGCGAAATCATCAGGAAACAAACAAGAATTGCTACTCTTTTCTTTTCTTTTTTTTTTTTTCTTTTTAACTTTTTTGTTCATAATAATTAACTCAATAAAACATTGAACAAAATGTTTGAAAATGTTTAAAATGTTAAATTCATCTCAAAATATGATCTTTTTCTTGGTTCTTTTTTGTTCATTTTTAGATATTCAATTATCTGGAATTGGTTGTATTTTCATGTGTAAATGAGTTGACTTACACAAGCTGGAAAAATTTAACAGGCGAAAAGACGAATTAACACCAGGGTAATTAATAGATCTATAATCAACAACCTATATAAAAAGAAAAAGAGCTGGTTGCAAACTTTTATCTTGTGAGTCTCGAAAAAAATAACTAAATATGAAAATAAAATATATAAACAAAAAAGAATTTAAATTAAAATAAGGCATTTTCGCTTTCCTTTAAAATCCTTCTCTCTCTCTCTCTCTCTCTCTCTCTCTCTCTGTCTCTCTCTCTCCCTCTCTCTCTCTCTCTGTCTCTCTCTCTCTCTCTCTCTCTATATATATATATATATATATATATATATATATATATAAAAGTTAGTTATTCCTGCATGAACAACATGGAAAAAATTATTAGCTCACATAATAGTAAAATTTTAAATGAATTTTATAATCAACTTCAAAAAGATCCTAATACAAGCCCAAAGACCAAATCTACCTGTAACTGCAGGGAAGGATCTGTCTGTCCAGTGGAAGGAGTATGTTTGTCCAAAAACATAGTATACGAAGCTACGATTTTTCCCAAAGAAAATATTGAACATAAGAAGATCTACATAGGAATTTCGGCGGGAAGTTGGAAACAACGATTTTACAACCATCGCCAATCCTTTTATAATGCATCAAAAAAACACCAAACTGCACTTTCAAAGCACTATTGGGAGTTATTGGAAAACAAATTAACCCCGCAAATAAAATGGAAAATCGTCTCAAGAGCCAAAACACCGATTAATTTCAGAGACAGATGCAATTTGTGCATTATAGGAAAAAATACTAATTATAAAACATAAGGATCCGGACATACTATTGAACAGACATAATGAGTTGATTTGTAAATGTAGGCATAAAAATCACCTCATTTTAACAAAGTATGTGTAGATATATAAATAGAAAATATAAATTGTTTTAAATGAATATATGAAAATACTGACAATGTGCTCTTTGATAAATGTGTTGTGGAACTTAAAAATTTTTTATATGTGAACTTATTTAGATATATATATATGAACATTATAGATAAGGGTAACTATGTATTTATATTGTGGACGCATATGTATGGTAGTATGGATATATATGTATAAATAGATATACACATGTGTGAGTATAAATATACTAATATGAGGAATGTTTGAATACTGAAAAATTTTTTTTTTTTTTTTAACGTGTATGCTGCATGGGTGTGGATGTATATGTATAAATGTTTTTATGTTTGTTTTGTATGTATATGTATATTATATGTGTATGTACGAGTATATGTGTGTGTACATGTACTTAAATATGTGTGTTTTTATGGATTTAACTACTTGTAATCTATATATGTATATAGACGTAATTACCTTAGAATTAATATTTGGAAAATGTACATATGTATATGTATATGTATATATATATATGTGTGTTCTTTTTATATCTTTTTTTGGGTTGTAGGGTTTTGTGCTTATATATGAATGTATATGTATTTAAGGGTGTGTATGTGTACATGAGTATGTCTCTATATATATGTATATATATATGGATGATTAAATGGTTAGATTAATTTTTTAATATATAGATTTGTATATGGATATATGAATTGTATATGTATGTATATGTGTATGTATATGCGTGTATATATATATGGATGTATATATATATATGGATGTATATATATGTGTGTGTGTGTATGTATATATGTATATATATATATATGTGTGTGTGTGCGTGTGTGTATATATGTGCGTACGTGCATGAATTGATTTTAAATGAAATATTGGGTCTTTCTAATGACATTTTAAATTTATTTTCTTAATTTGTAATGTCCTTCTTTTGTAATATTCTATAGTTTAAATTTTGTTTTCTTCTGAAGGGAGTTTCATTTCTAAATTGATAATTTAAATTTAAATATACCATTCTTTGACTATTAATAATAGTAATAATATTAGCTAAATTCCTTTAGAATGAAACACTTCCGAAATCACATAAAATTAAATTTTAACTGTGGAATTTAACCAAAATCTATATATATTTCAAATATTAAAATATAGATAAAGATAGTAAAATGTATATATAGTTTATGTACGAGGATAAATGAATTTTTGTGTAAATTATCTCAAGTGTTTCTATGGTTTTTTGTTTTTTTTTTTTTTGTTGGACTTGTTAATGATCGTATGTATGTAGAGATTCACATGAATACATTTGTGAGACATATATGAATAAATAAAAATTAATATTACCCTCAAATACTATTAAATAATGAAACCTAATCTTTAATTTAGTTTACCAATATAATAAATAAATTACATTCATAAATTAATTTTAAATATTAAAATAGATGTTATTGTTATTTTTTTTTTTTATATATATATATTGTGGAAATACAATTAGTCGGGTGAATAAACTATTAAAATTTTAAATATTTCTTTATGTCCTAGATAAATATGTTTATTACAATAATAGTTATATTTAGTCCTGAAACTATTTACTTAAAAAATTAAAGATTTAAGTTAATAACAAAATTTTTTTCAGACATCGAATTTTCTATCAAACATTGTAAACTATCTTTTACACAATTTTGTTAAAACAAAATTATAACAACTCCATCTCTTTCCACCCACCTATCTCTCTTTTTACCATAAGACTCACTTGTATACATTTTCTACAATTCATTTCCGTTTTATTAACCATCTAAAGAGGTCAAGGTTCTGTCACTCCTCTTACTCCAATATAAAACATACTTAAGAGAGATATAAAATTAACCCCTCCCTATACTTTATATTGTCTGTTTAACTACCACTCTCAACCCCCTCTATTAAATTACAAAAATTACACTACCCACCAATTTCTAATCCCATTTTTCCTCTCAATTCGTTGTTGGAATTTTTACCTGATGATCCTGAATCCTTAAAAAAGGATTTAGGTTAAATAAATTATCGTAATGGTACCTTAAAGTGGTTTGTTTTTCATTACATATTTATATATATATATATATATATATATAATTATATTCGCTCTACTCTGTATTGAGCACTCTTTTAAGAATAGTAATTGTTGGTTATTGGAATTTATTCCGTATACACCAATCATATACTTGTAGATATATATATATATATATATATATATATATATATATATACTGGATGGGCGTTAGGATAATCCATCCCCCGTGCTGACAATTTGTAAAATACAATGAGCTAGAATATTATTATTATACCTATTGTAACGAGTTAATCTTTATTTCCCGCAAATGTAGCCATTTATTTAGTGAAGTAAACTTTCGTTTAAAATAGCTACAAAATAACGAATAAAATGTGTAATTAAGGGGACGTAATTATGAATAGATATTTCTTAATTATCTCCCTTGGATTACTTTTCATGTAAACTTCATAGGAATTCTAGAAATAAATCTGTCAAATTTACTGATTATTTTTTTTGAAGATTAAAAAAATTATTTACTATTAAATAATTTCGAAAAACGAAGAAATATTTAGCAATGTTTAAAAAATTTCACCATCATCCAACAAGCCACATTTAGTCCTTTTTTAATGTTTTTCTTTTTAAAACATTTATTTCTAATTGTTTCCATTTTTATGTGTCGTCTGTATATCTATCTTAGCGCCCGTCGTTCAAAAGTATATTAAACAATAGATTTTAATGTAACAATAAAACCAGACGATATTTTAAAGACCAGAAATTGTCTCCAATGCTATTATTTCCAGACTGAAAAGAAATCAATAAATATTATTTAAAACAAATTATTATTTAAAACAAATTAATTTTTTTGTCATTTTTACCCCTAAGCAGAGCAATAAAGCCACAAAGATACAACAAGTTACTCGGTGTGAAAGAATATGAGAAAAAGAAAAATTATTAAGGAAAGAGAACAATAAAAGAACAGGAATTCAGAAGACAGAAGATGAAGATTGGCATTGCATTTAAATTATGGTAGATCAAAGTTGACTTGAATTCAAAAAGCCGGAAAAGAGTTCCACAAGCGAGAAGTACGAGTAAAGAAACTTTTAGCATAAAACTTACGGTTACATCTAACAATTTCAACTGTAAAATGATGAAACCTAACTGCTAATCTATTAGATTGTTGCAAAAATAATGCCGTAATAATGTCGTTTTTTGACGTATTTTTTAAGGTCAAAAAACGACATTATTACGTCATTATTTTTGCACCAACCTAATAGTATTGCGCTTAAATTCGTAAAGTCGAGGGAGCAAATAGGGAAACTAATCAAAACAATTAGCATAAAAATATTTATGGAAAAGGCGCAAGGAATCTATGTTAGTTAGAGCAACTGAAGCCGAGATGCCAGGTCAGGACCAATAACATTGCTGATTTTTCTTTGGATTTTATCATGAATATTCAAATATGTAGTTGGAGCACCAGACCAAATGTGGCAACAATATTCGAAGCACGGACGAATGGTAGACATACATATGTAAGATAGATTCTGGTAAGAAAAATTGTCTATCACGACACAGTGAACCAACTTTCCTAACAGCAGACCTAGCAATTGATTCAATATAATCGTTCCACTTCATTTCAGTGGAAAACGATACTTAGATGAATCTATGTGGTGACAACATTGAAAAAGATTTTTAAAAATAAAAGGCGCAGTATCTTCGTACTTAAAAGTGGCTCTAATTCAATATTCATCTTTATTTCGAGACGTTGAACAGTAAGTACAAAATGCTACTGAATAGAGATAACATGAATGTAATAAACAAAGTGATGCAGACCATTTCAAAGACAACGAAACTCATTTTATCCAGCAAGTAATGCGTTCAGAAATACAATGATATAATGAATGTTTCATGAGTTTATGGCAAGCTTAGTGGATGCGATATCGGACTCTCTCGGAGTAAGGTATAGGCTTAGTTATTATTTACTGTTATTTTTGGTTGGGTGAAACGTCGTGTGTTCACTGGATATGTTACAATGACCGCAGCATCGCAGAACTGATAAAAGGAATTCATCGATACTGATTTAGGTTGAATTTCCCTCTCGTTATATACATATCTATCGAGGCAAGGAAATCCGTATTGTTCACAATCAATACCTTATATCCTGGTTGGGAACAGATTTTATCTCTGATTCGCTCGCTAAACTGTTCGGATCCTGGTGGGAACGGTTTCTGATTAGTTGGTCAAAATATGACTTCACGGTCTAGCGATTCTGAATATACATCTATTTTTAGAGATGCTGAAATTTTGGTTTTCTTATAATTATATATTTAGTTTTATATCACTACAGTTTCGAGCCTTTCAGCAGGAAACAGAAAACAGTTCAGAATAGAAATAAAATGAATGCCATAAACAAAAGAATTCAAGCATTTCAAAAACAACGAAACAAATTTTACTCCATAAGTCATACGTTAAAAAAAAAACTGTGTCAAAATATAATGAGTGTTCAACGAGATTGTGGATGTTTAGTGGGTGGGATGTCAAACGCTCTAGAATATTGGTTCACAAACAGTGCATTTCATCTCATAGGTGAGGCGGAAGAGGATATCAGGTGAGGCGGAAGAGGATAGCAGGTGAGGCGGAATGATTGAAAAACAATCAAAGATTTAGAAAAAGTTTCAAAAAATTCATAAGCCTAAAATAAATATGATTTCAAAATTTAAAATATTATTATGGATTACTTGCAATTGCATGCATGAGTCCCAGTATAAATAGTTATAAATAATTATTGAACGATTTTATCATTGTGATATCTTTACATTATATCAAGTATTAAGAATATAGCAACTAGGCTCCGAAAATTAGTGGAAAGAGTTATCAATGATAAATGATAAATTTCTGACTTCGATTCTGCGGTTATCTCCCTTTAACACTCTCTCTGGGACTTCTTTGCCGTAGAGCTGCTTGTGCCTTTCCTCCTGAATTGGTGTTTATCACATAAAAGTTGGTGAGGCTCAAGAAAAAATACTTGGAAACCACTGCTTTAGAGGATAAGGTATAGGTTTAGTTATTATTAGAATAAACATTTTTATTGCGTTATAATACATGATTATAACATTTGTAATGGAGACGCTATGCAAGAAACGACTATATCCTATTTGAATTTCCCCATTATGAGCATTGTTATATCTACGATATAATAAAACTTTACTACACGGACGAAACAGCATAGCTGAAAAAAAGGAATACTAAACATGCTTTGTTCTCAAAGAGAATTTTATACAGCTATGTCATACACAAAATTAAATACAAATTTTTGCACTTATCCACATTATAACACGTGAACAACAACGATCAGTGTGAAAAGGAGACGAAAAGAGATAGAGAAAATCATACTTGCAATATTTCCTGAAGGGAAAACTGGCAGGATAGCAGTTTCTCTATGTATCTCTTGAGGCCATGTGATTTTCTCTGTAAGTCCTACCGCTGTGGGCTTGCGACGCCCTTCTTCTCCGGGCTTTACATCGAAACTGCCCTTCGTCATTCTATGCCCTGACGTCACTAACGGTCTGTCACGTGACCCTTGTAACTTTATCTCAAGCAAAGGGAGATAATCGCCCTTTATATCCCTACAGTTTCACAAAAATATTAAACTGTCCTCTTTGTTAATCTTATATCAATCGCTTTCAGAATTTAGAGTAAAATATTATGTACCCTTCATCTTGAGCAAGAAAAAGAGATACGTTTTTTTTAATGAGGTTAAGCTTGGTCATAACGCCTCAGACTGCTTCCAACATTAATAGAGCATGAGGTGAAGGATCTACTTGTGTTCGGACAGGACAACGTTGATTTCTGAAGTGGATATACTAGTCTTGGAGGTCAGCGTGGTATAGGGCGCCCATCTGCAATTGGCAATCAACATCTGAAGACACTAACCAAACAAAACCTACTATAAATTGTCACAGAAATGTCTCAGACAGTCTCTGTCAGCATTTCAACAATATGGAACCATCTAAAGCGAATTGGCAAGGTAAAGAAACTCGATAAATGGGTTCTACATGAAATCGATGTAAATCAAAGAGTTCGATTTTTTTTCAAGTGGGTTCGATGCTGCAAAATCGTTAACGATTGGATGAATGGTTTGATCACGCCAAACACTTTCCAAAACCGAAATTGTAACGCCAAGAAGATTATGGTGACTGTCTGGTGGTTGGCCATTGGTGTTATCCATTGCAGCTTTCTGGAATCTAACCAGTAAACTTCGGTTTTGATGCAATACCGAAGTTTACTGGCAGCAATTACGTAAAATTCCATCGGCACTGATTAATCGATAAGGTCCAATTCTGTTTCATGACAATGCTCGGACACGTGTTGCCAGGATGGCACTGCAAAAGATCAATAGAAAATTACAGGAACGCTCACAGAAGGTAGTAAAAGAAAGTATGAAGAAAGGACTAAACGTCAACTGAAAGAAGACAAAATGTATGGTTGTCGGCATGAGAAACAGTTCAACATGCTATTTACGAATTGGATATACCAAAATTAAACAAGTGTAAAATGGAAATATCTAAAAAGTGTTTTAACGAAGGATGGAACACGCGGTACCGAAATCAGAAGGCGCGTTGCGACAGCGAAAATGCCTTCCAAAAGCTAAGTAAAATATTAAGAAACGTGAAAATATTACTGAACCGATATGTAATATCATTATTCGTATATGGCAGTGAATGCTGAACATTCTTATCATTATATAGAAAAGAGACTTCAGGTAATAAAAATATTGTTCTACAGAAGGATACCGATAGCATTGAATAATATTGTCTTAACAGAAATCTTGCTACGATGTGCTGTTTTTGCTGTGTCATGGTAACAAACAAACACATCAACAGAAATCGGATCATTATAATATCGATTGGTTTCTATGGCTTTGACAAATGGTACGTAAAAGGCGAAGATTAATACGAAACTTAGTGATTACAGACAGAAGCGTGCAAACAAAACGGATATTTGCATGAAACTAATACGTATTAACAAAAGTACTCCGCACGCAAAAACGAAATTCGAAGTAATGTACTGAAATGCTTTTAGGAATGCATTCAGGCAAACTTCATGCCCGCAAAAAAAAAGCGGGAGTGTTAAAAGGGCGTTTTTTTTCCTTGACACTACTATTATTTTAACTACCTTCACACCTCGGCGATTTTTATTGTTTTAAAAAACGATTATTAGAATTGTAATAAAGTCTAAACATATGAAAGTTAACTTACACATTTTCTTCGTTCTTGAGAATTGACAACAGAAAATAATAAACACTAATTACTTATGAAATTGTTTATTTACACCTTCTATTTATTTATATTGTTTACTGGTTTGAAAGCATTCGGCTAATTGTCAGTTGATTCTAACTTTATAAAATGGTAAATAATAAGGATTTACTTACAGTTAGTTTACATATTTTAAGAAGTTAGTAAATGTTTGTAAAATTATAAATAAAAAAATCGTTTTTATATTTATTTCTTTATAAATTGGTAAATGATAAATATTGCATTGCGTTAGTTTTAATGTTATTAATTTTTTTTTTCAATACTTAGCACACAACTCACACGTTTTGGCCTCGATTGGTTCTGAAGAGTGAAAATCGAAAACCGTTAAGCCTCTTTTTTTTTTTCTTTTTTTTTTTTTTTTTGCTTTTGACATTTTTTTTTCTTTTTGTATTTTCTTGTTTCTAGTTGTTGTTGTTGTTATTTCGATTCTCCTCCTTAGGGTAATTTATTACCCTTGCTCTCCCCCGACACCACGTTTATTGCTTCTTTTTATATACAACTTTAATGTGTCTCTTCTTAGATCATTAATAAACTTCTGTACCCCTCTTCATTGACTATTTATATGATTTTATTTATTTTTAACTATAATTATTTTTAATAAAATTTATCTATTTTAAATTAATAATTTCATGTTTCCTATTAAATTAAATTATATTTGATATTATATATAACATTAATAAAATTTATATTTTTTTATTAAAAAATATAAATTTTATTAATGTTATATATAATATCAAATATAATTTAATTTAATATAATTTACTTTATTGATTTTATGTTTTTATTGATGTAATAATTTTATTTTATCGATTTTATGAATTGTATCTTTTTTGGATGTTACATTTTATTAGGATCTTTATCATTTTATATTAATAATTTAGTACCTCATAAAAAATTTAATAATATTTAATATTTAAAATTTAATTAATATTTTATAGTATTATTCATATATTTTATATTGTTTGTAAAATGTATATATCTTAATAAAACCTATTTTATGGATTTTATGAATTTATGATATTATTTCATGATTTTATTTATCTCATGAATTTATTTTGTGAATTTATTTTATGAATTTATTTTGTGAATTTATTTTATGAATTTATTTTATGAATTTATTTTGTGAATTTATTTTATGAATTTATTTTATGAATTTATTTTATAAATTTATTTTGCGAATTTATTTTGTGAATTTATTTTATGAATTTATTTTGTGAATTTATTTTATCAATTTATTTCATGAATTTATTTTATGAATTTATTTTATGAATTCATTTTGTGAATTTATTTTATGAATTTATTTTCTGAATTTATTTTATGAATTTATTTTGTGAATTTATTTTGTGAATTATTTTATGAATTTATTTTGTGAATTTATTTTATGAATTTATTTTGTGAATTTATTTTATGAATTTATTTTATGAATTTATTTTGTGAATTTATTTCATGAATTTATTTTATGAATTTATTTTGTGAATTTATTTTATGAATTTATTTTATGAATTTATTTTATGAATTTATTTTATCAATTTATTTCATGAATTTATTTTATGAATTTATTTTATGAATTCATTTTGTGAATTTATTTTATGAATTTATTTTCTGAATTTATTTTATGAATTTATTTTGTGAATTTATTTTGTGAATTTATTTTATGAATTTATTTTGTGAATTTATTTTATGAATTTATTTTGTGAATTTATTTTGTGAATTTATTTTATGAATTTATTTTGTGAATTTATTTTATGAATTTATTTTGTGAATTTATTTTATGAATTTATTTTGTGAATTTATTTTGTGAATTTATTTTATGAATTTATTTTATGAATTTATTTTATGAATTTATTTTGTGAATTTATTTTGTGAATTTATTTTATGAATTTATTTTGTGAATTTATTTTGTGAAAATAAATTCATGAAATACATGAATTTATTTTATGAATTTATTTTGTGAATTTATTTTATGAATTTATTTTATGAATTTATTTTATGAATTTATTTTGTGAATTTATTTTATGAATTTATTTTGCGAATTTATTTTGTGAATTTATTTTATGAATTTATTTTATGTATTTATTTTATGAATTTATTTTGTGAATTTATTTTATCAATTTATTTTATGAATTTATTTTATGAATTTATTTTATGAATTTATTTTATGAATTTATTCTGTGAATTTATTTTATGAATTTATTTTGTGAATTTATTTTATAAATTTATTTTGCGAATTTATTTTGTGAATTTATTTTATGAATTTATTTTATGAATTTATTTTGCGAATTTATTTTGTGAATTTATTTTATGAATTTATTTTATGTATTTATTTTATCAATTTATTTTGTGAATTTATTTTATGAATTTATTTTGTGAATTTATTTTATGAATTTATTTTATGAATTTATTTCATGAATTTATTTTATGAATTTATTTTATGAATTTATTTTGTGAATTTATTTTATGAATTTATTTTTATGAATTTATTTTATAAATTTATTTTGCGAATTTATTTTGTGAATTTATTTTATGAATTTATTTTATGTATTTATTTTGTGAATTTATTTTGTGAATTTATTTTGTGAATTTATTTTATGAATTTATATTAAGAATTTATTTTATGAATTTATTTTATGAATTTATTTTGTGAATTTATTTTATGAATTTATTTTTATGAATTTATTTTGTGAATTTATTTTATGAATTTATTTTGTGAATTTATTTTGTGAATTTATTTTGTGAATTTATTTTATGAATTTATTTTATGAATTTATTTTGAGAATTTATTTTCTGAATTTATTTTGTGAATTTATTTTGTGAATTTATTTTATTAATTTATTTTGTGAATTTATTTTGTGAATTTATTTTATGATTGAAGTTGTCTAGAAGGCTTGGAGTCAGAAAGGAGTTCCACAAGTGAGAAGTGCGAGAAAAAAAATGTTAGCGTAAAACTTACGGTTGCACCTAGTCGACTCAACTGTAAATTAATGAGAATTTTGTCGCCAGTCTAGTACTGCGCTTAAATTCAAAGAGTCTAGGCACCATAGCGAATAGTTTATCCAAACAATTACCATGAAAGTATATATATAAAATGGGGGGAAGCAACCTTACGGTACTGGCAAAGAGATTTAAGCCGAGATGCCAGAACCGGGTCAGTAATATAACTAATTCTTCCCCGGGATTTTTATCAAAGAGCTATAGGCAAATATTTTATCATCCTTTCTCCCTACTAAAGTCATTTCATTCACTTCCAGTAACCCCTTGCATCTTAGTGGCATTGTTGCCTTACTCGGGATGAAATGAATGAAAAAAAGACTCTTATATAGATTAAGATGAGTCGCGACTACATAATGCATTAAACTGTTTCAGGACACCCTTTCCAATGTTACTATTTATTTGTTTTGTTATCTTTGCCGTTATTGCTATTGAAACATAGTATTAAACAAATACAGTTGCTTTACAGACAATGAACATCCCTCGGCAGGTGGTCTGCTAAATGAAAGATTGAAACAAATACTTCCTGGTTGAGGAAACGCATTCAACACTTATCATAACTCAATAATGGTATGTATCCATTCTTTTGGTCCCAAGCAAAACGAGAAAAAAAAAAGAAAAAAAAAAGGAAAGAACGATTAAAAAAAATAGTATCAATTTCATTTCATTTCAATCAGATAATTCAGGTATCGCTTATTTTCTTTAAAAGCGTCTGATTGACAAATTAACATTGATCAATATTGTCTCCTGATTTGGGATTGACTCTTGTAATCGAGAATAATTAATGTCATCTATAACGCTCAGCTTAAGTTAGTTTGTGCTCGGGGATTTTACAAGATATCAATTTGGATTATTTAATGTCGAATTCTCTGTGGAGCACACAATAAGGGTATATGAATCTATATATCTTATCAGCCATATTTTAGCCCTCTAGTGAAATCACTGAGCAGAATATAAATTCAGGGAAAGTCTACTGCATTCACTTTCACAGATACGCTCATGAGAAAAACATGAATCTCCCAGCTATGGGTTAAATAGCAGAACAGACTGGGTGCTCTAGATTTGGTTGTAAACCAGTTTAAGTGTAGGATAATTATGAATTCAAAACCTGTTGAATGCGGGGGGAGCAATTCCGCCCGGTAAAACCAAATTGGTACAGAAACCACTGCCTCTAGCGTGGTGCGGTTGTGACCCTATACTCCAAAATGGTGTCTACAGCGTTAACATACATATCCAGTGAGCATCGAACTCACTATTCAGTAGTAATAGTCAACCAAAAAAACCTCATTAGACACCAAATGCTAAGCACTCACTAAGCATATATTAGTTTGGCACAAGGCAACATGTATAGAGCTCCCAGAGACGACTGAATTTATGACTAATGATGTACATATCCAGCTGGCCGATCATTATACCACGCCCGTTATTTACTAAGTATATATAGGTTTGGCACAAGGCTACAACTATGGAGCACCCAGATAGGACCAAACTCACGAGTAATGGCCTGTGGTACCTACTTGCGAACCATCACAACATAACAGAGCGATCAGTATGGAGCACCCAATGAGGATTGAAACTCCTTCCCGGTCATTTGAACAGGAGTAGAGGTTTATCCCTTGAGACACCCGTGTGTTACTGTTGGTAGTTCTTTCTTTCTTTCTTTCTTTCTTTCTTTCGGTTACCGTTTCTTTTTTTTCTTTATTCTTTGTTTCTTTCTTTAGGACACCATTTCTTTCTTTCTTTCTTACTTTCTTTCTTTCTTTCTTTCTTTCTGTAAGTTACCGTTTCTAATTTTTCTTTCTTTTTCGTTCGTTTTTTTTTATTAGGATACTATTTCTTTCTTTCTTTCTTTCTTTCTTTCTTTATTTATTTATTTATTTATTTAAGTTACCGTTTCTTTTTTCTTTCTTTTTATTTGTTGCTTTCTTTAGGACACAATTTCTTTCTTTCTTTCTTTCTTTCTTTAATTTACCGCTTCTTTTTTTTCTTTCTTTCTTTATACGTTGTTTCCTTTTTTTCTTTAGGTCACCATACCTTTCTTTATTTCTTTTTAGCTTTTATCGACGAGCTCAATCAAACAGTCGGATAAAGTTACACCAACTAATCGATAAAATCGATAAATAAAACTAGCAAAGAGCTATAAAAATCATCATTTATTTACTAGTTTAACCCACGCCATCGAATATGACGGTATATATATATATATGAAAAGGATGTTCTGTTAAGTCATTACTATTTTTAGAAGGTTTTCACGTGTGAGTCTTTAAGTAGATTTCACCTATTATCGTTAATGCTCTTTCACGGAGTAAAACATTTCATATGATGGCTTCGTGAACATCTTCGGACAGTTCTTCATTGTCATAGCAATAAAAACTATAGTACAGTAAACATTATCTTCTATACAAAAATATACAAATATCGTGGTCATATATATATGAAGAAAAATATACGGAAAAAACAAACAAAAATCCTAATATGCAATTATGCAGTTTTAATGTTAATATAATGTCAACGTCGGACGTTTCGGTCTAATAGACCATCTTCAGGACATATTCATAAAACATAATTAACATTAGACCATATTTAATTCAACATATATATATATATATATATATATATATATATATGGTCATATATATATGGTCATATATATATATATATATGGTCATTCATATATATATATATATATATATATATATATATATATATGACCACGGTATTTGTATATAGATAGATAGATAGATAACATTAGAAAAAATGAAGATAAATTGATTCTGCGCCTCAGAACACTCCATCCAGACGGGCTTAATCACAATTTTAACAACATAGTATTAATATATAACCCTACAAATCAGGTCCTACCCACATTTCTCAACCCCACAAGACTTGCTTGCGGAGGTGTTGAGGCCTCACACTTATACACAGATCCATTTTAGTTAATATACACACTTACACACATCATACTCACTCACTCCCCGGAAGAAGTAACTGATAACACACTTAACACAGACCCTTTCCAGGAGCCAATAAAACTGTCAAAGCGACCAAGGGAATTCAAAGCAGCATCAATCCATCCAGCTCTTATCTTAAATAACAATTTAAAAAAACAGTTTGACAAGGACTGACCAAAAATTACGATAAAAAATAATAAAAAAAAACAAATGAAAACTACAAATAAAGTTCATTTTCTTCATCGTCATTCATTCCAGCAGTTCACTGCTACTAACAAGTAATTTTGTTTCTCCTGATGATGGCCATGCTGGCCGAAACTAGTCGCGGAATCTAACTGAAATAATAAAACAAAAATATTAATATAAAACCCAGGGTGTCTGAAAATTTTAATTTTTTAATTCCTCAAAATTTTTATTGTTCAATATATACATATGACGTCACACATTATGAAATGGACAAAGTCGGACAATTATTTTAATACATGTCTTATGTTTATACGTTCTTTTTATAGATACAGATATTTAAGTAAATGCACTGTTTATAATAAACAGTATTAACGACATTTACCAGCTTGAATGTCCGAGAAATTTTCATAGAAAATATGCGTCCTCCGACAGGAATCGAACCTGTATCCTATAAGGAATTGTCATATAGCCTGACATACTTTATTGATTTAGCCACAGAGAAGCGTTTCGCAAGGTCGATTTTACTGTTTAAAATTAAATAAAATCGACGTTGCTTACCGAAACGCTCCTCTGTGGCTGAATCGGTAAAAGCACGTCAGGCTATATAACGGTTCCTTATAGGATACAGATTCGATTCTTGTCGGAGGGCGCATATTTTCTATGACAGTTTCTCGGACATTCAGGCTTGTAAATCTCGTTAATACTGTTTATTATAAACAGAGCATTTCCTTAAATATTTGTATCTATAAAAAGAGCGTATGAACATAAAAAAATGTCTTAATATATATATATTAGTGTTTAAGCCTTTTTATTATATCCTTACTCTGTCCTATATTAGCGTCCTGCGAGATTGGCCTTAACTCGTCAATCCCTTCCTCTGATTTCTCGATTCCTGGCTACTTTTCTCTCCTTAGAAAGGACTCTAAAGTCCACATGCATAGCCTAGGAGTTTATATCCACGATCATCTCCCACTGGTTAGGGAACTCTTCTCTTGAATCTCCAGATCATGTGTGTCTCCGTCTTACTCTCCTTAATTCAGTAAGCCATCTCTTCTTTCTCAGCCGTTCCTCTTCCTCTAAAGGCTGTTGTGTACTCGATAGTATTTCTGATAATATAGACAAGCCATCTCTCTGCACCCGTTTGCAAACATATTCATGTTCGGTGATTCTAACGTCCACCATACCAAGTGGCTTAAACACTCTGTCACTGACCTCGCTGGCATCCAAAGTCTTAACTTTTCAATCACTCAATCCTTCACGCAAGTGGTTAATTTCGTACGCATTTTCCCAGTAACCCTGACAGTAACGCCTTGCATCTCAATCTCTGTTTTACCTCCATCCCGAATCTTGTCACGCTACGCAGCTCTGCCTTCTTGGCAACTCTGATCACACGGTAGTATCTGTAAATATCTCCTTCCGCTCCCCCTCCAGTCATGAACTTCCTACCGACAGAATATCTTTCTGTTATTGTTGTGGATTCCGAGATGAATTCGGTCTCCAAGGAATGACAAACGCAATAATTAAATATAAGAAATAAAATGTATTTACACAATCATACAAAGAGTAATACTGTTAGTAAGTCCAGGAAAGTCGTTAGTAGCAAATACAGATAGATATATACAGTCTCGAAGTAGGACTTCCTTAGAGTCTACGTGCTTGTAACTGACTTCTACAAGAGGTTACCTCACACTATCTCCGTTCGTATATTCTCTCATTCTCCGTATATCCTCTCACTATCCGACTACCGACTCCGGCTACCGACTACCGACTACCCTCACTGACTGTAACTCTGGGTATTTAACGGCAGCAGTCCAGGTACACTTGGTAGAGTCCACTTATATGAAAAAGGGGTGGACCCCATAACAGTTATCAATGCGCAGACTGGGAGTCGTTCCGTGATTTCCTTCGCTACGTCCCTTGGAATGTTGTTTTTTAACCCCCCCCCCCCAGTTCAAAAATCCGCGTCTGAGGTAAAAGCCAGCATCGATGCTTTCATTCCTGCAAATAAATAGCAAGTTAAATCGCGCTCTTCTCCTTGCTTCTCACCTGTTTTCTCAGCCGCTATAGCCCACAGGAATCACTTCTTCCATCTGTACTGATCTGTACCGGTGCGACATGTCTGATTGCAACATACGTCTCTTTGTCTCTGATCGTAATGAGTGCAAGCGTGTACTCAATGAAGCAAAGTTGATGTTTGCTGATAGAATGAAACAACGTATTGCATCTCGAAAGTTTGGTTCTAGAGATTATTAGCGGCTCTGCAAGTGTGTGCTGAACAACAGCAATTCCTCAATCTCTCCTCTGTTCAATTAATTCGCAGTCCTAATATCCACAGCAGATAAGGCTGAATGCTAAGCTCGAAAATTCTCGTCTGACTTAACACTCGACCCATCCGGAGTGCCCACATCTGATTTCCTTGAGAACTAAGGCTCTACTGAGTGATATGTCCATAACCTTGTCGTTGGTCTCGGACATCATTTCTAAATTAGACTCTCATAAAGCAAGCGGTGGTGACGGGATACCAGCAGTAGTCCCGAAGAAATGTGCTCGCGAGCTGGCTCCATTTCTCTTCAAATTATACATCTATTGCCTCGCTGATTCTTGCTTACAAGACTGCTGGAAGTCCTCCTCTGCCGCTACTGTTTTTAAGAACGCCAGAGACCCTTCTGATACCTCTAACTACCGCCCTATAAGTCTCCTACAACTGTTCGGCAAAGTCTTCGAGGCTTTAATCAATGACGAAGTGGTTAAGCATCTTATCCCCCATAATCTCTTCTCTGACGATATAATTTCCGCTTTGCTCGTTCTACCGCTGATGTGCTTATGGCCATAACTGAATATGTATACCAATCTCTTGTTGATAACGGCAAAGATCGAGCGGTGGCTCGAGATATCTCTAAGGCGTTTGACACAGTTTGGCATGTTGGCCTTCTATGTAAGATTCAGGGCTACGGTATTACAGGGCAAATATATGAATTAATCCAATCATTCCAATCAAATCTGGAAATGAAGGTCGTCCTGAACGGGTTCTCCTTCAGTTCCTTTCATACGAAAACTGATGTCCCCTAAGGCTCTATCCTGGATGCTATAATGATGTCATGAGTTGTCAAGTAGGAATCTATACAGACAACACTACCATTTACACTTGTCCCAAGAGTAAATCCGGCAATGCTGACAAAGTTAACCTAGCCGTTGGTTTCGAAAACGACCTCCAATCAGTGGTTGATTAGACCAGGAGATGGCTTATAAATTTTTAATGCCCCCAAAACGAAACTGCTCTCATTTAACTAGCATAGAGAAACTTCTCTGTCCCCTACCAGTATGTTTGATACGAGAATTCTTACGAAATTTCATCCTTATCTGGGAAAGATTATTCGTAATTTGGAAAAGTTGATCAGTAAAATTAATCGACACAAAATGTCAGATGTCTTTAATAACATTTGCCTGAAAGAAAAATACACAGAATATATATATATATATATATATATATATATATATATATATATATATATATATGTGTGTGTGGGCGTGTGTGTGTGTGTGTGTATATAATTTATTCGAAAATTGTATATTTATATACTATATATTTTATATTATATAATATATATTATGTATTATATATAATATATTACATATATATTATATATTATAATATATTATATATATGTATATAATATATATATATATTATATATAATATATAATATACATATATATTATATATATTATATATATTATATATTATATATAATATATATATATTATATATCATATATAATATATAGAATATATAGTGAACACTGACGTCAACACTCAGAAGCGACAGACTGTTTCATGCTAAACGCAATCACCTAGCCTAATGAATGCTTTTTTCAATGTTTACTTTTATATTTACATACGCTCTATATATACGTTTATATATATATATATATGAACGAACAGAGTTTTAGGTATGCTATATTATGGCATAAAGATAGATAGATAGATAGATCCTCTAACACTAAACGATATATATATATATATATATATATATATATATATATATATATATATATATATATATATATATATATATATTATATAAATCTATTTATCAGACTATTAGTGGATAAACCAAACTCCTAAGTGGCATGTTGAAGTAAATAATAAACAAATTAACGAAGTACGTGAGCACAGATAAACACAAGAAAATGTAGTAATAACAACCAACAATAAAATAAGCAATAATAAATTGAACAAAGTTAATTAATAATACTATGAATAGCCAAAAATTGGAATTCGGATCCTCAATTATTCCCACTCAAATCTCCTAAAATAATTCGAAATACAACCATTACCGCCCACCAAAATAAACGCTAGAATAATACAATAGACTACCTACAATGCAATACAATAGACTACCAACAATGCAATACAATAGACTACCCACAATGGAATACAATAGACCACCCACAATGCATCACTAGCCTATATACAGGGTTTATCAAAAATAATTTTACAAACTTTGGGGCGACAAAAGTCCATATAAACATATGTCCGCAAAACCTTCGTTTTTGAGTTGTTAAGTTTAAAGCTAGACCCTGTTAAATGTACAATCCAAGATACAATCTAAAAATACTTATTACTATAGCTTGTTGTGCTACGGTTCTATGTCAACAACTCTACGATAAACAGCAAAAAAAAGTTGGATGACTCGACTGTCTTTGATCTGGAAACGCAATTTGATACAGCCATATAGCCTCGCGTCCATTACCATTCGTGCGGCCGTATGTAAAAATCATATCTACCTGCTAACTATATGAATATCCTGCTTGCCATTGTTAAACAGAAGTCTTCTCAGTTAATTCACTACTACACACGTTAAACGTTGAAAACAGACTAGCCACAAATGTACACGAATGACAAATGTAACCTGCTCTACATAGCTACACAGCACCATCTACCGTAAACTTTTTTTAAATTTAATATTTATGGATTGATGGATTTTTTGAAACCAGGGATATTTCTTCATTACAAAGGTTATATTTAGTGAGTACACATGCTTCGTTAGACATCCTTATTTTTGTCTTGTTTTTTGTTTTTTTTGTTTTGTTTTGTTTTGTCTTGTTTTGTTTTTTTGGAAACAGTGAAACTGACATTTGATTAATGGAAATTCTGAATAAAAAAAAAGCAATGCCTTGGGAAGGATCGAACCTGAGCTCACTTTAAACGTTTAACAGCTCAGCCAGAGCCTCCAGTAAAGTAAAACTCATTTCTTCTTCTTCTTCTTCTTCTTCTTCTACTTCTTCTTCTTCTTCTTCTATGCGCCATGTCCCTGCAGTGATCATGGCTCTCCACAATTTCCGTTCTTTGTATTTCTTAATAAGTTTTGTCTTTTTTTTAAAATTTTTTTGTTGTTATCTCTTCTAAAATTCGTTTTACTATCTATTTACTGAACTTCGCTAGGTAGGTTATTTTCCTCTGTTCCTCTTGCCTTCAGTATGTCCTGTGAGTATCATTATTTCCAAGCCTCTTTTATGTGTCCTAGAAATCTCGACTGTTAAGTACAAATCGACATTGCTCGCATGTTCAATCCATTGTATTCTCAGCATCCTCCTGTAAAATCACATTTCTGTCGTTTCATTTCTTTTTCATCTTTGCGGAGATGGTCCAGCATTCACTACCATATAGGAGAACCGATATTACATAAAAGTTCAGTTCTCTTTTTTGTTTCTAAATAAAGTTTTTTTGTTTCTTAACACTTTACTTAGCTTCCGGGTGGCATTTTTCACTATCTCAAGGCACCTTCGGGTATTCTCCGTTAAAGCTCTTCAGAAATTTTAAAATTTTTCTACTGCTATGATTTTGGCATCTCCAATTATTTAATTTGAATGTTGGGCTGTATCTTTTTCTAACAACCATTCATTCTGTTTTCTTGCAATTTATGTTACCCTATATAATCGTCGACAAAATCAAGAGACGGATATGCAATGTGGTTGGTCCTGATCTGGCATCTCATTTACAGTCGCTCTCTCACAGATGTACCATCGCCGCCCTCTGTCTTTTCTACAAATATTTTCACTGTAACTGCTCCGACGAGCTACTTTCGCTAGTTCTCAAACTGCATGAATTTAAACGTGCCACTAGGTCGGCATCTCAGTACCACCCTTTCACTATCAAAACTGTTAAATGTAGCTGTCTCTTCTACTCCAATAGCTTCATGTCTCGCACTCGCCGTCTGGAGAACTTCGTTCTTCTAACTTGCTTCCCTGATAGCTGTAATCTCCAACTACTCAAATGCAATGTCAATCGACATTTCCAGATGCCTTGATCTAATTCCCTGTCCTTCTTTTTATCCTTTCCCCTTTCATGTCTCTTTTCTCTTGCTCCCACTTTCTGTAACCCCTCGAGTTCCAGTTGCACTCCCGCTTTGCTTGGGGGTGAAAAGTTAAATATATATATATATATATATATATATATATATATATATATATATATATATATATCGATAATATTAGTGGTCAATATATATATATATATATATATATATATATATATATATATAAATTCCCAAGAGGATACAATCCAGGTATAACTCAATGTCCAGGACAGAATAAGAATATAATATAAAAGGCTCAAATACTAATATTCCATGGTTATAATTTATTACATTCGAATCGTAATCACGATCTAATTCATCAGACCTACAAATATATATATACATATATATATATATATATATATATATATATAAAACATGCGATCTTTTGAAGTCAATATCCGTTAACTGAATTTTCGTAGCGGATACGTGCACAAAGTCATTTTAAAGCAATTAATTGATTTTCATTTGTGACTAAGGGGATGCCTATTTTTTTTTTATAAACTTCCTAATAATTAATTCCGAATCACTATTTTAATTTTTATAATTAATTTTGTTTTTTTGTTTGAATTTTTCTAATTAATGTCGTAGTCTACATTAAGGGGTTAAATTTGTTATCCATGAAAATGTTTATTAAGTCCTTAAGTTTATAAATGACTCTATACAGTCTGACAGCTCATCCGAATCGGATAAATAAACCCAACTGTAAGTCGGTGGGATTGACCACATATTTAGCTAATTGCTTTATCTACTGACCTCATGATATTTACTTAAAATAATGCAATGAATACGCCAAGTTGTGCAATATTTAAACACGAAAATCTCTTTCAACTTTTTTTTTTTTTTTCTTTGTAATTATTCAATTATGCTGTTTGATTGATTGTTCTGTTTTAATGGCAGATCATCTCTTTCGGTTATTTAATCATGAAAATATTTCTTTTAAATATATGACTTGCATTATTGGTTCCATCATTCTTCCCAGGTACGCCTTTAGACTAGAGTTATTTAGTACTATATTGTGTGGTATAGACCAATCTCCTTCAAATAGGCAAGTATAGCCTGTACTTTTCTCTTCTTGAAAAGGTCCTCTAGACTAGTCACGTCCTAAAATCGTTGACGTACAGGGGCAAGGTCGCTACAATCGGTTAGTATTGTTTTAAGTGGGTACTAGTAGAGGAAATGAGAAAAATCTACCAAGCTGCAGCTCAAGCTATCCCTTTAGTGGTTTGTGCAATCAGGAAAAATCAAAGAATCTTTCTGCTATGCAGAACCACATGAGATAACCTGACATCATTCGGAGTGCACGGACGGCAGAACTGATCGGAATAAATAATGTCCTAACGAAAGTCAAGTCTTTTCTTTCTTTTTTGCCGTCCGATAATGGGTGTTTGTGTTGTGTAAGTTGTCCCTTTGTTATATGTATTTGTAGTAGTATTTGATAGAGTAATCCTTTTTAATTTTTTATGCTGAAAACGAAATAAATTAAAAAGTACAACAATAACATAAACAATAATACTCGTCACAAGTGTTGACATTAATAACAAGAATTTGTATTTTTCTTTTTTGTGATGTGAATTACAGACATTGATATGCCGGGTGTTAAAAAATGTCCTCAGTGTTACTGTCACTTTTGTTTCTTTAAAAGATTGTGCTTACTTGTTTTTACTTGTTCTGAGAATTTCGTTGGTGAGAATAGCGTTTGAGATCGTCAGTTTTCGATTTTCCGGGGTAGGGGGGAAGATACCTGTCTGTTGGGCCTTTTTACTACTGCAACCGGCACTTGCTATTCTATTGAGCCTACTGCCCTAACTGCCATCGCTTGTGGTGGAAGGGACATTTTTATAATCAGATTTTAGAATAATGAAATATTTTTCTCATCTTTCATCACTGGTGGCAATATTGTTTTTAGGATGATGAAATTTTTTTATCTTTATTTCAGGGATGATGAAATATCCTAATTTTCTATCATCACTGATGGCAAGTTTATTTTTAGAATGATGAAATCTCACCATCATTCTGGATCGTAACAGCTTAAACCGACTTCAATAAATAGATTGCTCATCATCTCACGAGAACGGGCAAATCGCAGGGCAATTTAAAAAAAATCTCTCTCTCTATCAAACCGCTCGAACACCACACTAAAATTACTAATATATATTAGTAATTTTAGTGTAGTGTTATATATATATATATATATATATATATATATATATATATATATATATATATATATATATATATATATATATATATCAGTAATTTTAGTGTGGTATTCGAGCAGTTTGTGTACTTCTTGGAGGGGTCTCCCAGATGATTAATGGAGAGAAGTTTAGCTTTGGAGACGTTAAAATTAACAAGTCAACTTTTGCCCCAGTTAACGGCGGACTTGAGGTCGTTTTAGACAACGGCTGCCATTTTGATCTTGTCATCTACACTATCGAGGCAGGAGTAAATGGTAACAAGTTGAGAGCTGATGTCATCGAGAAGGTTATTAATGAAAATTAACAACAGAGTAGGCCCAAAGATGGAGCCCTGTGGGATTCGTGCGTTAGAGCGAAAGGATCTAGACGACCGGCCGTTCAAGATAACGTTCATTTCACGATTTGATAGGAAAGACTGGATCAGTTGAAAAATTTGTATCGAGACACCGTAACTTGAAGTTACGAAGTGATTGAAGCCGAACTGCGAGATCAGGACCGATAATATTGCTGATTCTTCTTTGGTTCTTATTAAGGGATCTAGATAAATAGCAGTGGGACCGGACCGTACGTGACAGCAATATTCTAAACATGGACGAATAGTAGACTTATAGATATGTAAGATCGATTCTTGAGAGAAAAATTTCGCTCACGACACAGTGAACCAACTGACTCATTAATGAATTCAATATAGTCTTTGCACTTCATTCTCAGCAGAGAACGCGACCTCGAGAAGGCGCAATGAGTCACTTTCCTGAAAAATAGCATCAGCCATACTGATGGAAGATAGAGAGGAGAGTCTCCTAGATGATTAATGGAGAGAAAAGTTTAGTTTTGGAGGCGTTAAACATGTAATTTTTTGCTCAAGTTAACGGAGGACTTGACGTCGTTTTGGATGTCGGATGTCATTTTGACCTTGTCAGACTGATCAGTTTTACTTTCGAATCAGCAGAAATGGTAGTGTCATCACCAAGTTGAAAGCTGATATCGTCGGGAAATTCATTAATGAAAATGAAAAGCAGAGTAGAACCAAGGATGGAACCCTGGGAAGCACACGCGTTAGTACGAAAGGATCTAGACTAGTGGCCGTTCAGAATTATTTTCATTTCACGATTTGATAGGAAAGACTGTATCAGTTCAAAAATGTGTATGGAGACACTGTAACTTTTCAGCTTGTGGACATGTATACCAAACCTTGTCAAATGCTTTCTAGATGTTAATGCTACAGCCCAGGCTTCACCGTTTTTATCTAGAGCAGACTTTTTTTCCGCAATTATCGTCAGTACATCAGCAGTTGGCCTGGAGAAACGAAATCCATATTGCTTATCTGTATTGCTTGTAAATATCAGTGTCACAGAAGCTTTTGCAAACATCTAAAATATCGTTAATGGTAGCCTTATTATTAGGTTGGTGCAAAAATAATGTCGTTTTCTCACATAGTAACATATGTGAGAAAACGACATTATTTTTGCACCAACCTAATACAATCTGATTATATCAGGACTTTAAAAACAGACATTTTTAAAATATCGATAAATATATACACAAATATATTAAAACATATTAAAATATATTGAGCAAAAAAGTTATTCATCGTAAAGTGGTGCATCAAAAACTACAAATAACAAAAACAAAGCAACAACAAATATTAGGTTGGTGCAAAAATAATGACGTAATAATGTCGTTTTTTTTACGTATTTTTAACGTCAAAAAACGACATTATTACGTCATTATTTTTGCACCAACCTAATAGATACCCGGTTGAAGTTAAATCTAGGACAAAACATATAAATATGTGCAAAATGGCTAAAAAAAAAATGTGAAAGGCAAGTTCCATTACAAATTAGTTTATTTTTTTAAGCAATTCCCCCCAAGCAAGGCGGGAGTGCCACTAGCACACAAGGGGTTACAGAGGATTGAGAACAAGAGTAAAGTGGTGTGTTTGAGGAAAGGATACAGAGAAGAACGGGGAACAAAATCGAGGTATCAGAAGATGTCGATTGACATTACACTTGAATATTTGAAGATTATAGTTATCAGTGAAGCAAGCAAAAAGAAGTGAGTTCCACAGACGGGAAGTGCGAGAGAAGAAGCCGTTTGAGTAGAAAAGACGGTTGCATTTAACCGTTTTGACAGTGAAAGAGTGGGACTGAGATGCCAGTCTGGTAGCTCGCTTAAATTCATGTAATCTGGGAACCAGCGAAAATAGCTCGACGGAACAGTTGTCGTGAAAATACTTGTAGAAGAGACAGGGGGAAGCCACGGCACATCTGTGAGAAAGCGACTGTAGACGAGATGCCAGATTAGGACCTGACGCATTGCATATTCGTCTCTGGATTTTGTCGTGGACCTTAAGATGTACAGTGGGGGCTCCAGGCCACATATGGCAGCAATATTCCATGCAAAGATGGACAGTTGATTTATAGATTTGAAGGATGAACTCAGACGAAAAAAACTTTCTGGGACGACACAGAGAACCAGCTATCCTTGCGGTAGATGAAGCTATTGATTCAATGTATTTGTTCCACCTCATGTCAGCGGACAGCGTGAGACCAAGCAGGCATAACGAGGCGCTCTGGAGGAGTTGGGCACCAGCCATTCTGATGCGAGGCAGGGAGAGTTATCTGTGGTGGGTAAAGGAGAGCAGTTTCGTTTTGGAGGCATTAAAATTTGCAAGCCATTTCCTGCCCCAATCAACCACAGATTGGAGGTCCGTTTCGAGATCAGCGGCCAGGTTAGTTTTGTCAACGATATCATATTTACTATTGAGACAGTAAATAATAATGTCGTCTGCATAGATGCCTACTTGGGAACTTATGTCATCGGGAAGGTCATTAATGAAAATCAGGAACAGTGTAGGTCCAAAATGGAACCTTGGGGAACACCAGTGTTTGTGATAAAGGAGCTGGAGGAGAACCCGTTTAGGACGACCTTCATTTCATGGTTTGACAGGAATGATTGTATTAAGTCAAATAATTGTCATGTAATACCATATCCCTGAAGCTTACGAAGAAGGCTGGCATGCCAAACCCTATCAAACGCTTCAGAGATATCTATAGCCACGGCTTGACCTTTCCGTATTTGGGAAGTGCTTGGTATACAAATACAGTTATGGCCGTTAGCACGTCAGTGGTAGATCGGGCAAAGCGGAAACCATATTGCTTGTCGGAGAGCAGTTTATGTGATGTAAGGTGCTTAACCATTTCTGCGTTGATTAAAACGTCGAAAAGTTTAATTAAACTCATAACATTTTTATACCTATTAACATAATAATATTAACATATTATTAATAACGTAATTATATTCACATAATAATATTAGCATAATATTAATTACCAAAATAGAGTCTACTGCGATTTGAAAGCGCCAATAACGTCCGTTAAACAATGGAGAAAACCTCCGTTCAGAAAAGTGTTTAGAAATGGAATTGAACCCTAAAGGAGTTTCCTTTTCTCTCCATATTTGCATAAATACTTGGAGCAGACGGTGTAACTAGTAATGAAATGATTAAGGTTTCATTATTTCTTGGTTCTCATCGTCTTGCTCGTCTGTTACTTGAAAACTAAACACCTCGGCAAATATGTCTATCCTGGTTTGATAAGTTCGAAGTGTATAAACAAAAGGAAACCTTTCAAAGAAACTGTCTTGACGATAGCATTAATCATAACAGACACAATTAATCACTGATTGTCACTAAAAACCCTTTATTTTATTTTTTTTTTTTTGGGGGGGGGACACTCGAGTTACATGTTAAGAGATCTTATCGCAAGTTTGTAACCTTTGTATATACCTTTGTATATACCGGTTTCTCAACCGGTGCGCCATGAAAGCTAGCCAGATGCAGCCGAAGTTAACAGAAGAGTACTTTATGAATTATTTTTATATTTGAAAATATTATATATATATATTATATTAGATGATATATATATAAGATATTGAATTATTTTTTTTATATTTAAAAAGCTAGAGACACCGAGCACCTGGTTTCCACATCTAAATCAAGTTGTTTTAATTTGATATTTTAAAGTTGATGTTAAACTCCTTAAGCTTTTAGAAGGAGATAATCCTTTCCCCTTTTCCTTCCTCAATGGATTTAAATCAGTCATTATTGGTCACTCTAGAAAAAGAATCCGTTTTAAATGAAAACTGTACTGCTAATCATCTTTGAGAATAGTAAACCAAAGTATCATATTTTCAAATTTTATGACTAATTTTCCCTTATTAAAATGTAAAGTTCGTCCAAGAGTTTTAGTTATTATATAAGTGCGCCCAGGAGTAAAAAAGAGATTGAGAAATACTGATATATACGTTTTTTTTTTTTTGTTTTTTTTTATTTATTTATTTCGCAACAAATTACGCGGTACTTATTTCGATTAAACGCGTTACTTAGAACGATTACTTCGCTACTTATGTAAACGTAAACCGTCTCAGTTGGTAATAAATAATACGTGACAAATAAACACTGTTATTTATGCTCAATTTCACATTGGGGTGTATATATTTGATATTGTATATGTTATACGTCTCAATTTGTCATTAAAATTTGATTATTTGATTAGTATTATGTACATTATTTACATTATTCGGACTACTGTCCTCATCTTTGTCGCCATATTTATTATGTTGGTGCAAAAATAATGACGTAATAATGTCGTTATACGTCAAAAAACGACATTATTACGTCATTATTTTTGCACCAACCTAATATTGCAACGTTTCGGCCGTTGTACGCTCCGGCCTTCTTCAGATGATTGGAATGTCGAACCTAACCCTTTATTTCGCTCCCTGGGGTAGACTGTTCTAGTTCCACGTGCCATGTTTTAATGGATGTCAGTTATCAGTTATCTCCTGTTAATTTCCCTCTGAAAGTTCTCCACTGCCTTAACCATTTTAAAACTTAAGGAATCAGCATATATGCTAGGCCACAAAAATCTCCTGAGCCGACCAAGCATTGAAATGAATACAATATGGGAAACAGTAATAAGGAGCGCCAGAGAAAAGCGATAATAACAACAAAAGTTGCAATATGAGCACTGAAAAAAACATGAATGATAACAGCAAAAAATTGCAATATGAGCACTGGTAAAAATGGTTGCTGAAGTCATTAGGTTTATAATACCCAGAAATTCACATACAGATGTCATCAAGGACACATGGCACAGTGGATAAAGGAGTTGGTTAGTGACAGGGCGTGAGTTCAATACCCGGTTAAAGTAGTGGAGAAAAGCAGAGGGAAATTAACAGGAGATAACTGACGTGGGACTAAATAAAGGGTTAAGATCGACAATCCAACTGCCGAAACGTTGTAATAAATATGGCGACGAAGATGAGGACAATTATCCGAATAATGTAAAAATTTGAACTTTCAATGTTAAATTGTTGCTTTTTATTTGTGAGATTGGGATTTTGTCGACCTTTGGGATAAAAGGCTGGTTTCTTTTTTGTCCTCTGGGATTTTCTCCACTGAGATTTTGTCCTGTTACCAAAATACACACCTGGATACATTCGAGTACATCAACGTGCAAATACGCAGGTAGCCATTGTCTCTTATCTCTTAACCAGTGACAGCACCCACCTTGGTTTGAACGTTCTGATTTGCCCGAATTGAGTTCATTGCAATTAAGTATTTATTCAGATAAACAGAGGTTCGTTCGCGTAAAAACGACATCTCCCCGGCAAATAAACAATGTCATTTCATTGAAGAAATATTGATCTGGACATCCATCATAATTAGAGTGCAGCGCAAATACACCATGTCGTTGAAAAGATGCAGAATCACGGTATTCGAAGGGAACATTTGGAAGTAATAACAAACTGACTTCATTCTCTTGTTATCTCTAATCCGAGAAAGCTTAAACGTTTCATTTTTTAATATATTCAAGCCATACTTTAGCTGGAGACCTTTTATCCGTCAGTTAAACTATATGGATAATATATACGCGATACTATACAAATATCTCCCTCAAAAAGAGAAAAAAAAACAAGTAAAGATTTTATTCTTCATCTGCTGAGGGCACATGGGAAACATACTAAGTGTATCTTAGATGTGGATAGGGCCGAAATTATGTAGAACCCAGTGAGGATCGAACCTCATTACTCAGTTGTATTTGATTTAGCTTGCTACCATTACAACACGTTGAAGTAACCCAAAATGCGGTGATTTCCTAAGCGTAACTGAGATGTGGCACAAGGACGAAAGTATGGAGCACCCAGTGAGGATCGAATCACTCGTAATGGATCTAGCGATACAAGCTTTCCAATTATTACACTACATCCAAGTATTAATTGTTGTGACGATTTTCTAAGCTTAGCTCAGATGTGGCACAAAGACGAAAGTATGGAGCGACCAGTTAGGATCGAACTCACTACTCAGTCGTAATTGATCTAGCGATACAAGCTTTCCAAACATTACACTACGTCGAAGTATTAATTGTCATGACCACACGAAGAGTTGCTTGACGGAACTACGTTCGAAAGTCGACCGCTAATAAATTTTGAATTTCACAGTTATGACTTTTGCGGCTTTTTTTTTTTTTTTTTTTTTTTTTTTTTTGGTAATCTGGACTAACACTAATAATAAGAAAATTTAGTCTTTTTAAATATATCTGAAGTTACTACTTGCAGCCTAACTGTTTGATTAGCCATTAATGCTAACCGTCAAATACGGTATTTATTATAGAAATAAAAATAAAATTCCGTTATAAATTATAGATTTAGAAAATCCGTTATTTAATTATAGGTTTTACCTATAATTCATTAATGTCCACCATTTAAAAAATGAGACAGTGTGCTTTAGTAGTTTTTTTTTTTTTTAATCATTTCACCCCATGCAAGTTAAATAAAGCAACTCGGACGAAATTTGGTTGTCGAGTGTTACAGAATATAAGGAAAAACTACTATTATTGAAAAAAGATAATAAAAGAAAACAATTAAGACAGAAGATAACCATTGACATTGAATTTAAATTTTTGAAGATCAAAGTTGACTGGAAAGCAAGATGCCGGAAGAGAGTTCCAGGCATCGAGAAAAGAAACTGTTAGCATAGAACATACGGTTACATCAAGCCAATTCAACTGTAGAATTATGAGTCCTTACCGCGCTTAAATTCATAAAGTCTAGGGACCAGAGAGGAAAGTTCATCAGGACAATTAGCATGAAAGTACTTATAGAAAAGGTATAGGGAATCTACATTACAGTGGTGAGAAAGTGACTGAACCCAAAATACTGGGTCAGGATCAATAACATTACAGATTCTTCTTTGGATTCTATCAAATATCTCTATATTCTATCAATCTCGAAATATATAGTAGGAACACCAGACCAGATGTGGCAGCAATATTCAAAGCCAGGAAGAATGGTAGACTTACAAATATGTGCGACTAGCAGCATGGCTCGGCGTTGCCCGTGCTTGATTCAAAAATCGTACGACTCATACAGCAATCGCTATCACTTGACTTAAAATATTTTTGCCCTTCCTTGCCTTTAAGGGAGTGCCCTTTGCCGTGCTGATGTTGCTACACGCCTTACTTCTTGCCTATCTCACACTGCGAATTTTTTCTAAGCTCTATACTAAACATTAAATCTGTTACGAAAAAAGAACTAAACAAAATGAACACAAAACGATCAGCTTTAAAAAAGGACTCGTAACTGGAAAAACCGAATGAAAAAAGAATGTTAACAACAAATACTTTTTCACACCCAACCCAGTTCTGTGGAATCAGAATCAACGTTGAGTTTAAGCAAGTGAATGAGCCAATTGGAGTAAAGTGTCATGCAGATTTAAATTTTTCCTACTTGTGACGAATGCAGCTATCGATTTTTTTTGCATGCTAGCATACTAGTTAACATTCGTGTCAGTCAGCTGTTGGCTCTCACGCTGGCCAATAGAATTTTCCTGCCCATTTGTGGCAGCCAGCTATAGGCTTTCACTCTGGCCAGTAGAAAATGACCGCAAACTACATGAAAACTGCCGTAGAAGCATGAAAAAATAGATTATTTCCACTATCGATGGGAGTTGGGAAACGCAAAGTCGGTCTTGGTCTTCCTGCTAACTTGGAGCATGTGCATGTACATTTTGGTGCATATCCGTCAAAAATTGCGGCCGTGCACTCGTTACACACACACACACACACACACACACATCCTGCCTTATATAGATAGAGATAAACCCTGGCGATAAAAATTGTCTAGGACAACATAGTGAACCAAATTTCTTAGCAGCAGACTTAGCAATTGATTCAAAAAAAATCTTTCCATTTCATGTCAGGTGAAAACGTTAGCCAGAGAAGGCACAAATAGTTACTTTCCTGGAGGTTAGCATCAGCCATGTTGATCGAAGATGAAAAGGATTCTCTCAGATGATTATTTCATGTTTGATGTGTTAAAATTAACAAACCAGTCCTTGCCCCGTTTAACAACAGATTGTAGATCATTTTTTTTAGATCAGCTGTCAAACTGACCTTATCGAACCGATCAAACTTACTATTAAAACAAGAGCAAATTGTTATGTCATCAGCATAGATATCGAGTTGAGAACTGGTGACATCAGGAATGTCATTTATAAAAATTAGGAACAGCGTTGGTCCAAGACTATAGCCCTGGGGAACACTTACACTTATGCAAAAAGATCCAGAACAGTGCCCATTCACAAATAACATTTCGCGATTTGATAAGAAAGACTGAATCAGTTCCAAAATTCGTCCAGATGTAGCATAATCTTTCAATTTGTAAAGATCAGTGCGCCAAACAATGTCAAATGCCTTAGAGATATCCAATTGCCTAACCGTGCTCACATCCACTGTTTGGTCTTCGTAAACGTTCAAAAAGCATCGATTCGGTAACTTTCAATGCCACATTGAGTTATCCGGCGACACATTTGTTTCGTATACATTTTCATACCTAGGCTAAGGTAATAAAATAGAGATCATTATTTTCGGATCATCCTCCTCTCTCGGATACCTCATGGTTGTAGTAGTGATTTTCTAAGCATGGCTTGTATATGTCACAAGGACCACAGTAGGAGACAACCAGTGAGGAACAAACTCACAAATTCAGTCGTAACTGATCTAGCGAGACAAGATTGCTAACCATTACACCACGTTTAACTGCATATGATTTACTAAGCTTAGCTTAAATTAGACTCAAGCCCGAAAGTAGGGAGCACCTAGTGAGGATCGAACTCACTATTCTGTCGTAATTGATCTAGCGAGACAAGCTTGCTAACCATTACACAACATCAGAGTGCCCGTTTTCTAAGCTTAGCTTAGATGCAGCACAAGGCCGAAACGTATGGAGCACCCAGTAAGGATCGAACTCAGTTACGACTGAATAGTCGTAATTGATCTAGCGAGTCAAGCGTGATAAACATAACATTAAGTCGGAGTACATATACATGGTCATAGTGAGTGAAATGAGTCCAGTCCTCCCGGGGCATCCTAATGTTGCAAACAGATACGTGTCTAAACAAGCTCTAGTCCCTGCATGGTCCACGTTGCTCGAAAGAAAATGGGTGATTTTTAATAGGGAGTTTATCAGATAGCGTTGTATTAAAGACACTGTTTACTGAATTAAATATGAGTTTAACTCCTGCATGTAAATTAATACTGTTCGCATGATTGAGAAGCAATAAAAAATCACGATTCAGAAAGCATTATTTTATTATTATTATTATTATTATTATTATTATTATTATTATTTATTAACGTTGATCTATTGCTGGGAAATACAAAGTACTGAGAAGCTTGTTTTTGTTTCTATTATAGATATTAAAACAGACATAGTTAATGGACAAACGAGAATAAAGAATTATAATTACTATGGCCACTAGTTTGAAAAAGAAAGAAAGAAAAACAAGAGAAAAACAAACAGCTGAATGGTATTCACCCCTCTCTATTTACAGCTTTACTGAGGAAATTAAAACAATAATTCGGACATCCAGTTGAATGTTCTAGAAGCCATATTTATAAAATCTCTGCAGTATTCTCACTGCGAATAAAACCGATCGGATGGCTGTTAGGTCTCAATGTGATGTGTTTCGAATATATATATACATATATTGCTGTATTATTAATGCGTGTGTATATATTATTTTGATTTAAAATATTTATCTTATATTAACTGTGATCCACATTTGTTTGAATTTCTTCGACCGACCTCTAAAGAGAGAGGAACAAAAACTTGGTCCGCCATCTTTTTTTCTCTTAATGGTCGTTGTAGTAGAGACTTTGTAATCGCAGATACAACTATATTAACGCCATTGAACAATACTGGTGTCAGACACCTTGGAATAACACTCGCACTAATAGTACTCGCTCGTAAAGCAACCACCGAATAGTAATTCGTATAGAGAAATAGTATAGTGAATAGAGTAAAGAATAGTGGTCCGTATAGTAATAGAGGATAGACTAAAAATAGCGATCAATTAGACACACGCTACCTCCCATATTTGCGTTTCTCTCATGGTCACGTGATCCACATAATTCAATAATGGGATCTCCTGTGTTTGATCACTGGCGATCTATGTTCAAACTCAAGTGTCGGCAGCGACACTTTATTCCTATATAACAATTATTAAGGGGAGAACAATAGAGCAGTGATCAAGAAGACATTTTTGAAGAGCTGGAAAAGAGTTCCACGAGTGAGAGGTGCTATAAAATAAACTGTTAACAAAAAAGTTACAGCTACATCTAACCAATTCAACTGTAAAAAAAAAAGACCGCCAATGTAATATTGTGCTTAAATTCATAAAGTCAGGTGCCATAGCGAAGAGACCATCCGAACAATTACCATGAATGTATTTGTAATAAAAGCCTACTATAATGAATTATAGGTAAAACCTATAATTAAATAACGGATTTTCTAAATCTATAATTTATAACGGAATTCTATTTTTATTTCTATAATAAATACCGTATTTGACGGTTAGCATTAATGGCTAATCAAACAGTTAGGCTGCAAGTAGTAACTTCAGATATATTTAAAAAGACTAAATTTTCTTATTATTAGTGTTAGTCCAGATTACAAAAAAAAAAAAAAAGCCGCAAAAGTCATAACTGTGAAATTCAAAATTTATTAGCGGTCGACTTTCGAACGTAGTTCCGTCAAGCAACTCTTCGTGTGGTCATGACAATTAATACTTCGACGTAGTGTAATGTTTGGAAAGCTTGTATCGCTAGATCAATTACGACTGAGTAGTGAGTTCGATCCTAACTGGTCGCTCAATACTTTCGTCTTTGTGCCATATCTGAGCTAAGCTTAGAAAATCGTCACAACAATTAATACTTGGATGTAGTGTAATAATTGGAAAGCTTGTATCGCTAGATCCATTACGAGTGATTCGATCCTCACTGGGTGCTCCATACTTTCGTCCTTGTGCCATATCCAAGTTACTCTCAGAAATTTTTAGCATAGTGGGATACTTCCACGTGTTGTAATGTAGATAAGCTACATTACGGCGGAAGGAAAGTAACTGAAGCCGAAACGCCAGGCCAGGACGAATAATATTGGTGATTCTTCTTTGAATTTTATCATAATCTCTAAATATACAGAAGAAGCACCGGACCATATTGGCAGCAATATTCAAAGGCAGCAACAATGGTAGATTTATAAATATGTAAGATAGATTCTTAATAGATAAATTCTCTAGCATGGCACAGTGAACCAACTTTCTTAGCAGCAGACCTAACAATGGATTCAATATAATCTTTCTATTTTCTGACAGCCGGGAATGTTAGCTCAAGAAGGCGCAACGAGCCACTCTCCTGGAAGTTAGCAAAAGCTATATCCCCCTTTGAACAATAGAAAATCGAATCTAAAAGGCTCCAAAAAAACACCTTTTCATGTACTACGTGAAGATGGCTTTATGAAGAGAAACGTCATTGTCGTGAGTTCAATCTATATACTAAGCTTCAGTGGGATCGACCGAGAAATATTATCGTATGGACAAAATAATGCGATGGTAATATTAAAGAAAACTGTTTCTTTATAGGTAAATATTCGGTATTTATTTAACGAGCAACCAGTACTATTATCGGTTGAAATTTATAAAACCTTTCTCTTTGAACTATTTTTCAGGAAAATAGCTTTCTCAAGTCCAGTAGCTGATATAGCTCTTTCCAGTATTCATGGGAGTTTCTTTCCTAACCTTTTATTTGATGTAGTGTGTAATGCCAGCGTCTTGATTATGTCATGATTTTCTCTTCAAGTTACATGTGATAGCCATTTTAGCTGTTACTACTGTTGAAAGTCCTCAAGATATTTGGTTTCTATTATTTTGTTACAGATCTTTGAGTGTGAGTCTGTAGCGCCAGGAAAATGAACACCAGGAGATGATCATAGAATACACTGCCGAAACATTGTGACTATAACAACCACGATGAGAGCTATAAATCATTGTATAATACATATTCCTTACCTCGGTAAAATAAAAAGAGAAAATATGTATTTATATAGGCATTTTCATACTTGTTTATATATACATATATATATATATATATATATATATATATACGTATGAAAATACCTATATATATATATATATATATATATATATATATATATATATATATATATATATATATATATATATATGAAAATTTATCCGATTTAACCAGTAGAGAAGACAATATTTATGAATAAAAATGACAATAGGAAAACTAGTAATTGCTGACGCGTTTCGTCCAATGTGGACGGTATTTATTGTAATAAGCCGCAAAGCACAAGGCCGATGAAGGGGAGGGGTTGAAGCTGGTCTTCATTATCTTATACCCAGCTAATCCGATTCACGACACATTCACTCATTATAATTTGTTCATTCACCACAAAAACTCGTCCATCACCAATCAATCCTCCATACACCATAATACCGCATCCTCACAAGCGGGACCTACAAAACGTGCCCCATACCGTAAAAATTTAATGATAATAAATAATTAAAAATCTGTGATGAAAAATGAGAGGAGAGGGAATGAACCCCAAAACAAACTAAATATAAACACAAAATAAACTAAACATAACTGATGTTAGTAGGGCCCGTCCAAACCACAAAAATGAGAGGCCACTGTATTCTGCCCATTTAGACAAAATCAAGAAGCTCTCTCGCTAAGGGAGTGGGAAAAGGAAAAAATATACACAGACATGGGAAACAAAAAACTGATCCAGTCGAGATAAAAAAAGGGGTCAAAACAAACTGGGGAAGTTGGGGATCTCAACTTGGATCATAACAAAAGATGTAGCCTGGAACAGGCTAGGAACAACATTTACTCACATTGACTAGGTACACAAAAGCTTGTCTAACCTAACCAGGGGGGGGGGCTTCACAGGAAACCACCCCGATGTGACATAGGTTTGACCTAAACGAGAAAATGAACCAAGCTCGCCTCAGTCACCCACCTTTCCCTGAAAAAAGTCGAATGCAAGCGTTTTCTATCAATTCTAATTTCATCTCGAGCTGATGCTCAAAGAATAGGATCAGATCCTGATGAGAAAGACGGATGCCCCACAAGAATTCCTCCTGTTGCGTCGTCCAAATCACCATTCGGGCCGTGGCCAGCAGCGTCAGAAACACCATCCGTTTCACCCCGGAATACGGGGGCGACACATTGTCACACGCGTATGTGCGATCAATGGGCACGAGATTTTCGGGAGCGAGACGAGCCGTCAGCTCGCCGACATGGTCCCATAAGGGGCGGACCCGGGGACAATGGTAGAAGGCATGCGAAGCCGTTTCCTCTAAATCAAGGGCACACCGTTCACAGTCTGGCAAATCCGCCAAGCCCCATATGAAGACCTTGTCATTGAGAGGCAGCCGATTCCGAGCCAATCGCCAAGTAAGCGAAAACTCAGGGTTACTGAGGTAATCTGCCACTGGCGCCCAAGACCAGTAAGAGCGAAACTCCTCCTCCGACAAGTCGAGCTCCTCACGTAGAGAATCCTTCACGACCCCCTCCACTAGAAGACGATAGAAGACCTTCCTAGGCCGAGAAAAGTAAGTGGACCGAGGAAAAGCCAACAAGGCCGACCGACACTCGCGAAGAAAATCCGATTGATGCCGAGGTTTACGATGGTGCTCAACCCGCGAGATGGGGGGACTGATAGTAAGGAAATGCAACGCGTCCCTAACAATCCCCGCCATAATCGAATCTCCCGTCAATGCACGGCGTAGGAAAGCCAACCTCGAGGCCAGTTTTTGGCTCACCAAGTGTGGCATTCCCAGCCCCCCCCCCCCAACAATGATACGGACATTGTGCACAGACTCGTCTGTCGACCCGATTCCCGCGTCCCCTCCATAAAATGGAGGATAGCGAGCGATCGAGCGCCTTCTGATGGCCTTTACAGAGAGGACGTACGGACAATCGATAAAGGAGAAGAGGGAAAATGTATGTAGCACACACCTCCGCCCTGCCCTTCACAGACAACCTCCGTTGACGCCAAGCCTGCCCGGCAGCATCGACCTTTGCTCATACTTCAGACCAATTTTTCTCCAGCTGGAGGTCGGGTCCAAACCACAATCCAAGAATGCGGGCAGTATCGTCCGTCCAACTGAAGGCACCTAACCGCAAGCCGGACGACTTGTCGCGGTTAATCTTGGCCCTTGTCACCTTCTCGTACCGATCAAGCGCCTTCAGTATCACCTCAATGTCGCTGCGGGACGACACGAAAGCAGATACGTCATCGGCGTACGCAGAAACCCTGGCTCGAGCTCGTCCAGGAACGGCGATTCCGCGTATGGCCGCATTGCACGCCCTGTCCCTCAGCCGGCGAAGGAGAGGCTCCATCCCCAAAGGATAAAGTAGGGGCGACAGTGGACAACCCTGACGAACCGACCTAGACAGCGCAAAAGCGTCCGACAGATTTTCGGTCACCTGTACCACAGCACTTGGGGATCGATACAGGAGGCCAATCCAGCGGCAGAAGTCGGGTGCGAATACTGTGGTCTGCAAGACAGCCGCAACGTAGCGATGGTCAACCCTATCAAATGCCTTGGACTGATCCAAATTTATCAACGCGGCCTCATCGCCGTCTTTTACACCCTCTATGATCGTGCGGATCATATGCAGGTTGCCCTGAATTGTTCGGCCCTTCACAGAACAAGTCTGCTCCGGACCCAACAGGGACTCGGCAACTGACCGCAAACACTCCTGCAGGATCTTGGCCAAAATCTTTAACTCTGTGTTTAGCAGAGTTATGGGCCTATAACCATCTAGTTTTCCCCCAACACCCTTTATATTAAACTTCACTTTCGAAACTGAAACCAACTACACTCTTCCGTTCCTGGACATTTTGTTAATTAGAAATAATAACGAACTCAATTTTGACGTTTACAGAAAGGCTACAAACAAAAAGGATCTGATCAGTTTCTACTCAAACCATTCTTCAAAAATTAAATCTGGAATTATTATAGGTTTCTATCTAAGAGCATTAAGAATCTGTAGTCCCCAATATCTATTTAAAGAAGAAACATACATAGAAAACACATTCAAAAACCTACAATACCCATATCATTTCATCCACAACGCAAGAAGAAAGGCATACAAAATATAGAAACCGAAACAAAACTAATAACATAATCCGCAATAGTAAATCACATGAAAACAGATACATAATACTACCGACTAATTCTGTCACGTCCACTATCCAGAATAACCTATCCCATCTAAATAATCTTGAAATAGTCACAAACACTTCCAAAACTATTATGGATATACTAAGATCTTCAAACATTAATAGCACTAATATTTCTGAAGCAGGCATTTATAAAATAAATTGCCAAAACTGTTCATCCCAATATATTGGAGAAACAAGTAGAAGTTTAAAAAAACGCATTCATGAGCACAAAAGAGACCTCACAAAAAACAACTTAGCTAATGGACTAGTCATACATAGAAATAAATTCAACCATAATTTTGATTTTAAAAATGCTACACTCATAAAAAAAGAAAATAACTCAATCAGAAGTAAAATTCTAGAGAGTGCCGCCATAGAAAATTCCCCAAATATTAATCTACGCCCAGGTTTTTTTATCCCATTTCACCTTTCTTAACAAAATTAATGCACTTACAAACAAATATACACAACAGATTCATAAAATCAAAAGAAAATGGTTGAATACATCAACACAGATATAATGACAATATTCTCCACACGTGACAAATACTGACGTTATTTTTCAGTTACAAATATGAAAATAGCATTTCTCTACATTCCAGTTGCTAGTAACATTCAGTTTTTGTTTTTATTAGTTACCTTGTTCAATTATATTCATTTCATATTTTGCTTTGATAAAGTCCACATTGGACGAAACGCGTCAGCAATTACTAGTTTTCCTATTGTCATTTTTATTCATATATATATATATATATATATATCAGAGATCGCTCGGTACTTATTAGAAGTACTTATTATGAGCGCTTTCTAATAAGTACCGCGCATATAATATATAAATAATTATACATATATATATATATTTATTTATATTTATATTTATATACACACACTTTTCACACGCACACACACACACACACACACACGCACACACACACACACATATATATATATATATAAACAAGTATGAAAATACCTATATAAATAAAACATATTTTCACTTTTTATTTTTCTGAGGTAAGGAATAGGTACTATACAATGATTTATAGCTATTATACAATGATTTATAGCTCTCATCGTAGTTGTTATATATATATATATATATATATATATATATATATATATGTAGTTGGATTTATGTCAGTTCATGATCCTGGGTTTCACGCTATTTGCGATCGTCAGACAAATTAATTTTTAAATTTTGGATTTGGTCTACACGTTGACAGTGCAACAGACGAAAGATATTCGCTACACAATCCAACATTGAATGTAGCGACCAAATTCGTACGTATGTACGCAACAACACATGGATGCGCATATATGCCTAGTCCCACGCTGTTCACATGTTTATGCTTGTGTGAGTGAGCGTGCGTGTGTGTGCGTGTGTACGTACGTGCGTCAATGAGTGTACGTGCGTGTATGTATGTTTGCGTAAGTGTGTGACGTTCGAAAACAATTTTTCTTCCCAATACCATAAATACACCTATATACGCAACCATATATAAATCCAAAATTTAAAAATCAATCAGTTTATCTGACGATCGCCAATAGCGTGAAACCCCGGATCACAAACTCACATCAATCAACTAAATTTGTTAGTTCTATCACTGATATTGAGCTCTTTCCAATAAGTACCACGCATATATGATATATAAATAATATATATAAAAAATTGCATATATATATATATATATATATATATATATATATATACATATACATATACATATATATATATATATATATATATATATGTTTTGATAAAGGCGACTGACAAAGTACTGCAATTGACCATTTTATTTAATTTTTCATGTGTTCGTACAAGTGTTTTCTTTTTTGAACACCTAGTCTATGTACTGTCCATAAAAATTTACAACGCATCATCGACGGCCGATCTAAATTTTCCAAATTAAATAAAAACACCGCGGAGACTCTAAAAAGATCCGTCAACAAACTGATAACTTCAAATAATGCTGAAAATCAATCGAAGACTACTAACCAGGATACCTATACGGAAACCTAAAAATACATAAATCCGGATACACATTACGACTTATCATTTTCCAGATCCAAAACCCTATCTACGAGCTATCAACATTCCTTGACGATAACATTACTCCATACCTACCTACCAATTACAGCATTACATCAACCCACGAATTCATTCAAACTCTAAAAAAATCATCTAACCAACCCATAGTTTTTTAGCGTCACTCGAAATTTTATTTACAAACGTCCCAGTCGACCAAACTATCGACATAATCCGTTACTCCATGTATACAAATAATTCTATTTCACCTCCATCCATTAAAACAAATATACTAAAAAAATTATTTCTTGCCTGCACAACAAAAGTCCCTTTCTATGACTATAATGGCAATATCTACACTGAAACTAATGGTGTTAGTATGGGAAATCCTCTCGGTCCATGCTTCTCTAACTACTACATGCCCCACGTAGAAAACACTTAAACAGATCACTAAACCCAAAATATATATCCGCTATATAGACAATATTTTTATTTTATCGAATTGACGATCTCAAAACCATATTCGAACATTCGAAAAAATCGCCGTCCTTAACTTTACCTATGAACCGAGTCAAAAAATAATTTCCAATTCTTAGACATTTTCGTAGAATACAGTAATAACACATTCACCACTTCTTATATAACAAACCCACTAACAGAAACTCTTGCCACCTCAATTTTAAGAGTGAATGTCCACTTAAATAGAAAATACAGGTATAAAAGATTTCCTAAATAGAGTAAACAAAAATTCATCCTCTCATCCATCTTTCCTTAAAAACCTCAATAATGTAACTTTATTTACATTATTCGGACTACCGTCCTCATCTTTGTCGCCATATTTCGGCCGTTGTATGCTCCGGCCTTCTTCAGGTGGTTGGAATTTCGAACTGAACCCTTTATTTCGCTCACTAATTCCACGTGCCATGTTTGATGGATGTCAGCTATCAGTTATCTCCTGCTAATTTTCCCTCTGAAAGTTCTCCACTGCCTTAACCGGGTATTGAACTCACACTCTTTGGGTCTGTCACTGGATCTAACCAACGCCTGTATCCACTGTGCCATGTGTCCTTATAGACAGACTCAATAATGTAAAACAGACGCTAGTTAACAATGGTTTTCCTATCTATTTCATCGACCACCAGATTAGCTTATTTCTTTCTAAAGTAACCAATAAGGATACCGAGCATAGAGATAAAAGCAATAACATTAACATCTTCTACAAAAGCCAAATACAAATAGCCGAAAGCGCTCGGATATACAGAACTTTTGGACAGTATCCTGAAAAGAAAACACAAGAAAAAATAAATAAAAAGCTCGATCGCAGTACCTTGTCTGTCGTCTTTAACAAAACATGTATAAAAGAGGGATTGCTATCTGTATATGCACAATATACATATGTGTGTGTGTGTGTGCGTGTGTGTGCGCTTGCGTGTGTGTGTGTGTTTACGTTTGGATACGCAATGGTGAAAATATAAAAATTTAGAAAGTCTAAGACGAGAAAGATTTAACTATTCAGCCTCGCTTGATCGGCAAAAGTTCTTTGTGACCGAGTGGGTTAAAGCATATCTCATGATTTCCTCTGGCCAGGGGAACGCAGATTCAAATCCTACCGGATTCCTTTAATAAAAATTCTCGAATATTGAAAACTCGTAGACATAAACAAATAAATACACCGTTTAATAAATAAACAGAGCGTTTAAATATGAGCATCCACTAAAAGTTTTATGTTTTGTTCTGTTTTTGTTAAAGTAATTTCGACCGTATCAATCATTATAAAGAGCTGGATGTTGTTAGTATAACAGACAAGATTTTGGTGGCTATATTCTGACATTTTTTTATTTTATTTTATTCATTTATTTTTTGGAACACTAGGATTTTACAAGCTATTATTATACTGTTATAGTGGAACACACCTATTCTATAGTTAATAGACTCTCCCACCTATAAGAAGTAAGAGTAGTAGTAGCAGTCGCTGAGCGGGTCGGCAGTGAGTTGGTCAGTCAGTCGATGTCGGACGATCGTTAGTCGGATATTAAAGTATCAGCCACCGCAACTAGATTACTGCGTCATTACCTATTATATCAAGTTCCTAACGTTTTGTACGTCGAACCTATTTAGGACAGACTTAATACAAATACAAGCCTCCACTGTGAAACCACTACATAACAATTTGGCGACGAGGGATTCGGATTCATACGGAGGAAGAAAAACCTTTCGCACACTACATAACATATACAAAAGTAAAAACATACATTAAATAAAAAACGGCTCTCACACACAAGAAACATTATCGTAAGGCGTGCGTAAAATATATAATATGCGCATGAAATAATAATAATAATAATAATAATAATAATACATATAGATATTAGATAAATACATTTTCCGTGCGGTCTTGCTCCGTGTAACTCTCAATACCAGAAATAATCAACTCAGAAATGATTGTGACCCTTCTGTATGTTTTGTCTTTGAAGAAAGCTGAGAGAGGTACTTTCGTAATGAAAGAACTAAGAATGACCCCCGTTAACCTTGGGGTGTGGAAAAACTGTTGAATGAACTGAAGCATCCGATGATTGTTTTTGGTTTAGCATTGATCTTGACACAGAGCAGTGGGTAATATGACATAGGAGTTGACGCAAGAGAGGAACACAGCTCAGGACAGGTGGTGAAGAATCGAAAAAATGTCAATTTAAAGTTGCCGCGAATTACATTCAATTTCTCTCACTTAGCCTGCTACTCCAATCACAAGGAGAGTTTCTACACACTGTACCAAGTAGCCAGTCTGATTTACTATGCGAAGCGTAGATGCGGCATAAGGCCGGAAGTACGGAGCAACCAGTGAGGATCGAACTCACTACTCAGTTGTAATTGATCTAGCAAGACAAGCTAACTAAGCATTACACGACGTCGAAGTGTCCACGAATGCATGTATTTGCGATTTACTAAGAGTAGCTTAGATGTGGTACAAGGCTGAAAACAGGGAGCACCCAGTGAGGACGAACTCACTCGTCAGTTGTAATTGATCTGCGAGACAAGCTTGCTAAACATTACACGACATCGAAGCGCTAGAAGCGCCACAAGCGCCTGAAGTGCACGAAGCCAACCATACGCGAGTATCGTAACGGGATTCTACAGCCTGGAAATTTGATCTAACGCCACAACTTGGTGAAAACGATTTATGATTGGTAACACCGATGTCATCACCCCCGACATTTTTATTTCGTACTTTATTTGTGTCAATATTTTATATAGATTTATTTTATTTTTACTCCAGCCAAGACTCATCTTTTCTTTTTTTTCACATGCAATGTTATTGGAAAAATAATGAAAGCAACTATCTTTTAAAGGTCATCTCTGGAGTTAGTATTCAAATCGTTAGTGGCTTGATTTAATAAAAACATTTTTTTTTTAAGCATTTCACCCCAAGCAAGGCGGGAAGCCACTAGGACGCAAGGGGTTACAGAAAATTTATAGCAAGATCAGATAGGAGTGATAGAAGAAAGGATGAGGAGGAGGGTAATGTATAGATCAAGGCAACTGGAGATGTCGATTGACATTACACTTGAATAGTTGGAGATTATAGCTCTCAGGGAAACAGGAAAATAAAATGAAATATACGAAACACTCAGGATATTTCAGCCAAGACCCACAAATACCAGAGATTAGGTGTTCTTTAATAAATAAATTGAATAAGAGCTGACGTTAAACGGCCAGGATGCCGTCTGAATTTTAATTGCTCTTTTAATCTAGCATGCTGTTATCACATTAAATAGCCTCTGGCGACTAAGTCCATCTCCAATCGGAGAATTGGCGAAGGCGGACAACTAGCGCCTCATAACCAGCTACTTGGGATTGATGCAGCTCGACAGCCTAGGAAGCCAGATATATTTACCCGGCCTTTCTACTAAGGCTGTGACAGAAGTTCGTTTTAACGTGGAGATGGCCATACACATATTTATATACAAATACGGAAAAGTCTATCGAAGTAAATCCAAGCAGAAAACCTGAAGTTGAGCTCCGAAGGCTGTCAACACTGACAACTGTCTGGCAACTCTTGCAGCCAAGCCAGCTCCAAATGTAATGCCCTGTATTCCTTTAGATCTTTTTGGTACGGCCGAGAGAGTGGGGGTATGTAATCTGGGCATTGTACAGCCTCCATATACCATCGCCCAAGCCTGAGCCCTTGAGAGGCCATTCCAGACTCGCCACCAAAGGACAGAATTTTGATCAAACAGGCCGCTACCTCTATCTCGTAAGTCAAACGGATGCCTACTAAATGGACAAAAATAATTTTTAAAGGACTTTAATAATCTTATTTAATCCAAAACAGAAAATACAAACTATTTCGGTGGAAATACATATTGTTACAAATTGCATGTAACAACGATTAGATTTGAGTAAAATAAATTAGCCAAAGGCGCCCTGGATACTGAAAGTTGCCTTCCAAGAGCTAAGTAAATTATTAAGAAGTAGAAAGAGCACTGAACTGTTAAGCAATATCGGTCCTTCTATATGGCAGCGATTGCTGGACAATCTTCTCACAGATTAAGAAGAGACTTGAGGCATCAGAGTTGTGGTTCTACAGAAGGATGCTGAGATTACAACGAATTGAATTTGTGAAGAACGACAAATTTTTAGAGAAAATGGAAATCAAAAAGGACACTTATACTTAGGAAGAGACAGTTGAAATGTCTAGGGTACATAATGAGGAAAGAGGGCTTAGAAATACTGACACTCACAGAACATATTGAAGTTAAGAGGGACAGTGGAAAGGAGCGCATAACCTACATAACGAGCTTGAATAAATGCTTAGCAGATTAGGAAATATAACGAAAAGACAAATTTTACTAAGAGCTACAACGGATAGGATATTGTGGAGAGCTATGAATGCCCATGTCCTCAAAAGACACGACACACAAAAGTAGGACAACCTCAAAATATCGGGGGAAGTCACTTGGCAAATCATTATGAATTTCTAATTTTTCTCTAGAATTTTTTTCATTTTAATTTCAGTTAACTACTCAAACCGTCATTCTATGTACATTCGTATTAGTACTAGTTTGGTTTAGTTTATTTAACGGCATATCAACACCTTATGGGTTATTTAATGTCGAAATTTTATTTTCTTGGGAGATTTGGAAACTATTTTTCAAAAAAAGTATTGCTTGTAATTTTTTTCTTTCTTTTCTAATAATGTATTGTTAGTAATTTTTTTGTGTTTTTATTGCTGTCATATATGGTCTGGTGCCCCCACTGTACGTCTCGATGTCCTGGACAAAATCCAGAGACGGATATGCAATGTGATAGGTCCTGATCTGGCATCTAGTCTACAGTGGCTTTCTCAGACGTGCCGTGGCTTCCCTCTGTCTCTTTTATAAGTATTTTCACGGCAACTGTTCCGACGAGCTACTTTCGCTGGTTCCCGGACTACATGAATTTAAACGAACGACTAGGCTGGCATTTCGGTCCCACCCTTTCACTGTAGAAACGGTTAAATGTAACCGCCTCTTCTACTCAAACAGCTTCTTCTCTCGCACTTGCTCCCTTCCTCTTACTTGCTTTCCCTATAATCTTCAAATATTCAAGTGTAATGTCAATCGACATCTGATACCTCGATCTTGTTCCCCGTCCTTCTCTATTTCCTTTTCCCCAAAACGCCTCTTTATATTTGTTCTCAATCCTCTGTATCCCCTTGTGTGCTAGTGGCACTCCCGCCTTGTTTGGGGTGGATTGCTTTAAAAAAAAAAATGAAAATGTATTGCTCGTATTCTCAACACAAAAATGTATTTTTATACCTTCACAACAATTGACACCAGTTTGGAGGTTCACTATTTGCCCATAGCTGGGACCCTAAAAGGTGCTACCACTCCGGATCAACAGCAATTAAAAGCTCTCAATCAGAATTAGTAGTAGTAATTATAGTAGTAGTGCTATTTTGAATTTGTCATTAAATAAAACATTGTCAGCCATTATTAATATTTGAAAAGCATTTCTTTCATCTTAAATTTAGTTACTCTTGTTAACAGTAATACACTATATTAATGATTTTAGAAGAATTAAATATTATTTGACGAAAAACTATTTACCCCAAAACGAAATAAAAGCTTGCAATTTATGGCGTGATTGTGTAATGACCATTATCGCTTACGTGTAATCGGGTCAAGATTTTCGTCATATAAATCTTTAATTCAGTGTTCAAGTATTATCTAGAGCAGTGGTTCACAACATTTTTTTTTTACTCTTTATTTTGTTTAGATGGGACCTATAACAATTCAATGAAAAAAAGCTTATTTTATTTTTTACTAATAGATAAGTTTAGGATTTGTATTATAAAAAAATAGTAAATGTATTATTTTGAAGTAAAACTAATTTAATGAAAATAAACTTGTATTTAACAACTAAATTCTATAGAAAATTTGCGTACACTAGGAAAATAACTCATAATAAACCATTTAAAATATGTGAGTAATTAATAATTTTTTTTAAAGTGCAGATTTATTCAATAAAATCCCAGTGGTTGATGCTGATCTGCGAGTTTTTTGTTTTTTTTATATTCTACTCCATCGATGTCAATGATAGTCGAAGGTCAAGTTACTATATTAAATAATTTATATTAATATTTTATTTTGTCAATATTTAACGATAACATTAATATTATTATTTAATATTAATATATTAAATCATTCTTAAATCCTTCTTTTATATAACCTTCTCAGTCTTTATTCAATTTTTACAGTCAAAACATCCGATAGAGTAAAAAGAGACGCTAACTTGCATCACTTCATCTCGTTTTTTGCTAGTTTTTTTTTTTTTTCAATTTTTAATATTTTAATATGGCGGGCATTACTGTAGAAATTCTAATTCTCAGATCTAACAACATTTCTGATGTGAAGTTGCGCTATCGACCACTAAAATATTAACGTGGACCACCAGTTTGCTATTGTGTGTGTGTGGGTGTGTGTGTGTGGGTGTGTGTGAACTCCCAGTAATGTTACATGGACATACGTGGTTCCGGGTCCATATGAACCCGGGTTGAGAACTATTGGTCGAAACGAACTGTTGATGTGACAGTTATATATTGTATTGTTATATATTGTTTTCCTGTGATACTGAGCAGATCCAAGAAAAGAATGACAAATTTAGACATTTAGCTGTTGAATATATATTCCATTTGAAGTTATTTGTGCGGACGAAAAGACGAAATGTCCCAAGTATTACTTGCTTCTTTTCCCTCGACTCACTTCACTCTCTCTCACTCTCTCTCTCTCTCTCACTCTCTCTCTCTCTCTCTCTCTCTCTCTCTCTCTCTCTCTCTCTCTCTCTCTCTCTCTCTATATATATATATATATATATATATATATATATATATATATATATTAGTTTGGTGCAAAAATAATGTCGTTTTTTGACGTATTTTTAACGCTCAAATTAAGCTTAAGTAAATGCTCTGTTTATTATAAACAGAGCATTTACTTAAATACTTGTATCTATAAAAAGAACGTTAAACATAAAAATGTCTTTAATAAATAAATTGTCGGACTTTGTCCATTTCGTAATATATGACGTCATTTGTTTACATTTGATACGCCATGAGCAGTTATGAATATTCGAGATTCATGGAAGATTGAAGTTTATAAGCAGTAAATTCGACCTTGCGAAACCGAACGCTTCTTTGTAGCCTAACGGTAAGGCACGTCAGCGTAATTGACGGTTCCGTATAGGATGCAGTTTCGAATCCTGTCAAAGAACGAATATTTTCTATGAAAATTTCTCTGACATTCAGGCCGGTAAATGTTATTTAATACTGTTTATTATAAACAGAGCATTTACTTAAATACTTGTATCTATAAAAAGAACGTTTAACATAATAAATGTCTTTAATAAATAATATATATAAAAGTGAACATAGAAGTCAACACTTAGAGGCGACAGTCTTTTTCATGCTAGATGCAATCGTCAGGCCTGAGGATTGCATCTAGCATGAAACAGACTGTCGCCTCTAAGTGTTGACTTCTATGTTCACTTTTATATTTACACACGCTCTATCTCTGATATTGAGCACTTTATCCCATAAATATAGCACATCTTAAAACTATTAGATTGGTGCAAAAATAATATCGTTTTTTGACGTATTTTTTAACGTCAAAAAACGATATTATTTTTGCACCAACCTAATATATTTCTTCACACACACATACACACACACACACACACATATATATATATATATATATATATATATATATATATATATATATATATATATATATATATCTGTCTGTCTGTCTGACAGTCTCTTTCTGTACACGATTTTGTCTATCTCTGTCTTTCTTCCTCCTATCTCTCTCTGTCTCTCTTTATACACGATCTCGTTTTTCTATCTATCTATGTCTTCCTTGCCCTCTCTCTCCATCAATCTCTCTCTCTCTCCCCCGTATACACGATCTTTTTTCTATCTATCTATCTATCTATCTATCTATGTCTTTTTTTTCTCTCTCTCTCTTTCTCTCTGTATCTGTCTATCTGTCCCTCTCTGTATACACGATCTCGTTTCTCTCTCTCTCTTTCTCTATCCATCTATCGATCTATATTCGTTTTCCTTTTCATCATTTTTCTCTCATCCCCACTTTCTCGTTTTTCTGTTTCATAGTATGTTTATTCCCCCTCTCTCTCTGCCTCTCTCTGTCTCTCTCTGTATCATTCTGCCTATGTCACTCTCTCTCTCTGCACTTTCTCGCTTATCTCTCTCTCTCTCTCGCTCTCGCTCTTATCACTCTCTTGTTTATGTCTACTCCCTTTGTCTCTACGCTTTCTAGGTTTTCTGTCTCTGTCTTTCTCTTTGTCTCTCTCATTTTCTCTCTATCTAACTCAAGGAATATAGACACATCTGTTCAAGCAAAGAATCTGACTCCATGATTAAATAAACAATAGACTTGATTCTCTATACTTAAACCAAGCCAGGTTACGCCTCAACTTCGCCCTGTTTCTGTGGCCTGTAAACAACTTAAAACCTAATTGCATTAACGATATTTCCGCTTTCAATATTTATTTAATCTTTCTGCATATTTACTTATCCCGAAAGTCACACCTTTTCACTTCTTTCCACTTTCCACTTCTTTTAATATATATATATATATATATATATATATATATATATATATATATATATATATATAGGTAGATAGATAATGTGTTTATGCAGTTTTAAAGGTTAATCCAGTTTAAAGAATTATATCCATTCAAGGGACAACTGATTTTTGTGATAATCCCATGCGATGGTCAGGTGGCAAGGTGGAGGCCATGATGTACACATACATGAAAATAACATTCCACTTTTATTTAAAGATTCACAGTAAAAGTTGTTATATATATATATATTTAAGATATAAATATTAAGAAACTGCAGGCGACTCAATTTTCGTCATTAGGCTTGCCACGCTCTCCAAGCCTAATGGCGAAATTTGAGATGATTAAGTCCTTAATATTTATATTTTAAATACGATTTTATATTCCTATGCAGGTTCACCTATATTGAGCCCTTTTTTACAAAGTCAACAGAGAATTCTAGCGAAACATTGAGGTTTTATCCTCATATATATATATATACATATATATATAATATAATTATATTTTTTTGTTTAAAAATATGATTCCTTCGCTACATAAGAGTTCTCATGATTCAAAAAAGAGAGCCGAAACCATCCAAATAATTATTAAAATTAAGTTGAATTGAGGTGTTTAGTCCCGTTTCATCTTCAAGCAAAATTTTAGGAATAAGCTATCTCTTGGTTTACGTGTGTTTTTAGGCATGGTCCGTTATAACATTCGTTATTGTGGGAGTGGCTAGACTAGTTTTCTTCGTTAAATGGTCAGAGAGTTAATTCTTATCTATAGATTCATCAACTTCTGGGAGGTTTTGCTCAGGTTGGGTAGAGTATCTATTTCAAGGCTAATGATAGCGGTCATCCTCTAGTTAGTTCCCAGTGAGGGATATTTTTATGGAGGATTTTGTTTTATTATTGTCTATCTGATTATCTCTTTATTTATTTGTTTATTCAAGTGAGTGTTCTATATACAAACCGTATTACACTGAATTTCAATTTGTTTTTTGACAACTACAGAAAGGGTTTTTCCTATTTCATGATTTGGCTAAGCTTTTAAGACTTTTATTAAACTATGGGATTTTTTTAATGCTAATTATTTAATGCGAAAATTTGTTGATGTCGGCAAAAAAACCGTTAACTCCTGCCTATGGTTTGATAATTTTTCATTATTTAGAAACTTAATGATGTGTAGTTTTTCGTGTAGGCATAAAGGGCATGGGTCATCCCAGGTTTTACAAGTTCTTGTTCTATTTACTATTTTCCATTTTACTTTTGGTGTTTTATTCGTTTCTTTTAGATGCCAGAAATATTGGGATAGAGATGTCTGATTTCTATTTTGAATATTGTTGAAGGAGCTCTTGTGTTGCCTCCATCTAATTTTAAATTTATTCTTCGTTGACCCTATGCATATCCTATCAGTGTTAGGACTCTCAATGGATGAGATAGTGCATTGGTATGCCACGGATTTTGTGAGACATTTATTTTCCAACGGGCAATCTCTAGGGTTTCTACAATCACATAATTTTTCGTTATTTTTATCTAATTTTAGTTTATGAGTTTTATTACTGTTTTGGCATGCGTGTTTTTCTAGGATTTTTTTATTATGTCTTTTTATGATTCTTTCTGGATTTTCCGTGCAGCCGTAACTCAATTTTAAGGTGTAGAAAAGCACGGATGCCAAAACAGTAATAAAACTCATCAATTTTGTAATTAAATTAAAAACATTAGTTCCATTTCATCCTAAAGCGAATTTTGGAGTAACTTATTTTTTTAAATTTGCTGGGTTTTATAGGCACAGAAAAATTCATAATTCCCTGTTCCCAAGGATACAGAGAAATCCAATCATTTAGACATGGTAGCGTGTTCATTTTTTTAACTTTTGTTGTATCAGTTATTAGTTACGTTCGAAAAAAGGGTTATGTTTAGGTAGAGGTAGGGATGTATTTTTTAACGAATTCTGACATCCGTTTAATGCATGTTGTCTGGGGTTTTTTTTTAATTTATTGTTAACGGCAAAAAATTCTTACGGCATTTTTTCTATTTGTATACTTAAAGATTTTTTGGGGATGTTTATGTTAGAATACGTTTTATTTAACTACAATTTTAAAATATTTTCACTTTTAATTTTTAATAGGCTATATTTCTTTTTAAAACAAGTAAATGTACTAGAATTACTTACAGTATATAAAATTATTTTTTCATATCAAGCATAAGTATGTATATTACTAGGTGACATTTTTTTAAATTTTATTTTAAAATTTTATTTTTAAATATTATTTAAGGAAAATTTATGACAAAATAGCTAATTCATTTTTCTGATTCAGTAAACTTTTATTTTTTATATTTTTTATAAACTTAGTAATATATAGTTTCTCATGTATGTGCAAAGGACATGGGTCATTTAATGGCATACATATTCTAGATTTTCTTATTAATTTCATTTTACTGTAGGTGTTTTATTGTTTTATTATAGAAATTAATATGTTCATCGAAAATCTTGTCATTTGCTGAATTTGTTTATTCAGATTTTATTACTTAAAATTTTATTTTTATTGAATTCCCATATATTTGGGTAGACATTGCGTTTATTAAACAGTATATTTATTTATTTACGCTTATCGGCTTGAATATTCGAGCTATATTATTAAGGAAAAATTAGCATTCCTCCGGTTGGATTAGAACGTGTGTCTCCTTTGGCAAAAGAATGTGTCGAATATGCCCTATCAGGCGGCATTTAAGCTAACTCTTACGGACGGCTCTTGATTGGGCCTTCATCACAATAGGCAGGGAGGAGTAGATGTGATAGGCAACAATAAACTACAGAAGAACTCAACATTGATTAATGTATTTAAGTATTGCATTAATATTTAAGCTTACCTTTTGAAAGTTCAACGATAATTCTTCTGTCGCCACTTAATTTAAAGACATTTTGATGTACTTTCTGTACAAACAATTATTTTTATTTCATGGGTGACTTCCGCTGGCTTTCGCAATTAATTTCGATTATTTCCAAATTTATTTCCAAATTATAAAAATTCTTATCGTACAAAAAAATCGTCGTAAAAGAATCGCCGAAAACAATCGCAGTAATGAAAAATTGGGAATGCAAAATTTGAGGATTGCTAGTCTGGATCCGGCCCTGGATGTTTTTAATTTGTTCATGGCGTCGGCCTGATTCAGAAATGGTATGATATGTTAACCTACGACCTCTAGGAGTAAAGTTGAAAAGGTGTGACACTGTAGAACAACATTTCCGAAACAGGATTTTAAAACCCATGTCAAATAGAAAAGTTCAGAGCAAATAATATTAGAAAGATTTTAGAGTTCCAGGAAAATAAGTTGATACATCGTTTAAAAACGCACTATCCAGACGGGCTTAATCACAAATTTAATAATATAGATAGTATTAATATATAACCCCACAAATCAGGAACTACCCACATTTCTCACCCACACAAGACAGACATGCTTACGGAGGTGTTGGGCCTCACACTAATACACACACACACATGAATATACACACTTACACACATCATACTCACTCACTCCCCAAGAACCAAATAACACACAGAAATTTAATAGAGACACAGACTTTCCAGGAACCAATAAAACTGTCAAAATGACCAAGGGAATTCAGAGCAGCATGAAACCATCCAGCTCTTATCTTAAATAACAACTTAAAAGAGACTGTTTGACCCACACAAGGACTATCCAAAACTCATGTTAAAAATAAAAATAAAAAAAACAAATGAAAATTCCAGTTCATTTTCTCCATCAAGACATTCATTTCTGTAGTTCACTGCTACCAGCAAGCAAAAATATTTTTCTCCTGATGATGGCCATGTTGGCCGAAACTAGTCGAGGAACCTCAATGAAATAATAATAAAAACGAAAGAATATTAATATACAACCCAGTGTGTCTGAAGATTTTAATTTTTTAATATTTTTTTATTGTTCAATATATATATATATATATATATATATATATATTTCTGAGATGTGGTATTATGTACATTATTTACATTATTCGGACTATTGTCCTCATCGTTGTCGTCATATTTATCACAACGTTTCGGCCGTTGTACGCTCCGGCCTTCTTCAAGTGGTTGGAATGTCGAACGGAACCAGTAATAAGGAGTGCCAGAGAAAAACGATATTAACAACAAAAATTGCAATATGAGCTCTGGTAAAAAATGTTGGCTGAAAACATTAGTTTTATAATACCTAGAAATTCATACAAATGGATAAAGGCGTTAGTTAGATCCAGTGACAGAACCAAAAGAGTGTGAGTTCAATACCCGGTTAAGGCAGTGGAGAACTTTCAGAGGGAAATTAACATGAGATAACTGATAACTGACATGATACGTGGAACTAGAACAGTCTAATCCAGTGAGCGAAATAAAGGGTTCAGTTCGACATTCCGACCACCTGAAGAAGTCCGGAGCGTACAACGGCCGAAACGTTGAATGAGGAATGAGGCAAGTTCCAATTCCAATCAAATCCATTACATTCTTTCGTGTTAATACCCTTGGGAAAGGTATTAATCCTCTTCTTCTGCCCCAGCTATGGGTAAGTAGCAGGGCAGACCGGGTTCTATAGCCTTGGATGGCAACTGGTCTACCTCAGAAAGAAATGGCAACCTACTGTGGGAAAAATCTGCCTCATCAGTCATGTATAGAAAGATACATGATCGCCTAAGTGTATATCACCTATAGCACAAAACTCTCTGAATGGTTCATCATCGGGCATGTTACCTATTATTATATTATCTACCATCGCCCGATGACGAACCATTAAAGTTCCGAAACATGAAAGTTTTTGTGTAGCGATGTAAAAATGCTTTCATTGTATTCTATTATAATAAAAATATTTTAATAATATTTTGCTCTACGTTTGTATTGAGCACTTTTAAAAAGTAAATGCTAAGAACTATGGATTATAACTCATCTGTTCTTTCTCTTTCTTAATATATATATATATATATATATATATATATATATATATAAAAAGAAATATATCGCTAAGAGTTATATATATTAAGAACATTTAATGTATTGTATTTGTTAGACTAATTATATAGTGGCATGAATAATTTTAATCTATTTATATTTAAGCGTAACATTTATTTATCTGTTGTTTTTACGAAGGTGGTCGTAATTTTCACAATTAGAAGAAAGCATTTTTGTAATGTTTATTTTGTTTATCTTTGACTAGTGGATTGACGCGATTGCGTCTCGATTAAGGGACGAGCCTCGCGAAACGGAGTGGCTCTTGCAGCGTGTCTCACTGGCGATGGTTCGAGGTAATGCTTTCTACATCACCGCAGCTGGCAGAGGATAGAAAAAAATTGTTTATATTTACTTTGTTCCAACTTTTTTTTCAGTAAATAAATTTCTCGTTGTTGTTTGTTCATCTATTGTTAGTTATATTCAAAGATTCTTTTACACCATTTAGTATGAATTTTAATTCTTTACGTTTTCTTATTTATTAATTGCAAAGTAACGTAATTTCAATTTTATTGAAAACGCGTTCCTGTAACCCTGTAAACCGCTTCAGCAGGCGAGCTAAATCACGTGAGATTACCACCGAAAGGCGCTGCAATCTTCTGGGCAATGGTTGAACAGGAAAGGTATAACTTCGTGATAATAAAACCTTAAGGGTGTTGTTCATTGTGTTCGTGCAAATATTTGCACCAACTCCTTGTTATCAGCCGTTCTAATAAATGTGGTTGGTTCTACACAAGCCGTTACCACTCTGAACAAATCTTTTGTGTGGATAGTTTGCAGTTCAGTTCCTACTTTGCTATTCCACCTGAGAAACAAGTCCACTGGTGGGAGAGTTAATGCGACGGGGACAGGTACAGGATTAAAAACTGAACTGAAAGACATTCATACATCGAAAACGACGGGAGAGTTCATCATATATATATATATATATAAAAGAAAGAACAGTAAGATATATAATCCGGAGTTCTTATTGGTGTTTTTTAGTTGTTAATAAAAATGAACAAGCTACCGCCCCTGTCTAAATGACTTGATTTCTCTGTATCCTTGGAAACAAATATTAGGAATGTATGTGCTTTTAAAACTCAGTAAATTTCAAAATAAGTTATTCCAAAATGAAACAGAACTAGTGCTTTTAATTTAATTATATAATTGAATTTGAAGTTGTTAGTTTCTGTTTTTGAAACATGATAATTCCTGTGTAATGATGGAACGATATTTTTAAATCAGTTAATTTATCATATATATATATATATATATATATATATATATATATATATATATATATATATATATATATGTGTGTGTGTATGTATATATAATAAAAAAATATAATAAAAAGGCTTAAACACTAATATTCCATGGTCCTAATTTATTCCATTGGAATCGTATGGAATAAATTAGGACCATGGAATATTAGTGTTCAAGCCTTTTTATTATATCCTTGCTCTGTCCTGGACATTGAGTTCTACCTGGATTCTATCGTCTTGGAATTTTATACAAAATATATATGTATGTGTATGCATGTATATATATATATATTTGCATATGTAAGCGTATATTTACCACTAATATTATCTATCTATCTATCTATCTATCTATCTATCTATCTATATATATATATATATATATATATATATATATATATATATATATATTGTTACAAGACCTCATGTCATATATATATATATATATATATATATATATATGTATATGTGAAAAGTGTGTGTATATAAATATGAATAAATATATATATATGTATAATTATTTATATATTATATGCGCGGTACTTATTAGAAAGCGCTCAATATCAGAGATAGAGCTAACATATATGGTTGGATAGATGTGAGCTTGTGACCCTGGGTTTCACGCTTTAGCGATCGTCAGACAAACTGATTAATTTTTAAAAATTTTTTGTTTTATGTAGATTGTGTGTATTGGTGTTATTGTGGAAGTGGTGGGGGAAACTTCGTCGTTTTTTCATCGTACTGACGCAAACATCGATGTATGCAGACACATATACATACTTGGTCGTCCGTCGGGACTCATACATATATAAACATATGTGGGCAGTATATATATATATATATATATATATATATATATATATAAACCCTTAAGCTAAGACTGCAAGAATACTGTAAAGTCGTAACACGAGGGAAAATAGAAAAATCATGGAATGGCTGACCATATATGAAGGGAAAAGGGAGATCACCGCTCTCTATGGGATGAAGTTGAAATAATATACAAAGAACACTGGAAAATACTAAAACTCTAGGAATCCACGCATATACAAGGCTACAAAAATTTCCTCCGCCGGCCAAGCATAGACATGAATACAATATTGCAACCAGCAATAGAGCTAGAGAAAATCAACAATAACAAAAATAATTGTAATATGACCTCTAGTAATAATGGTTACTAAGACATTAGGTTTATAAATCTCAAAATTCATTCACATAGCCCAATTGTTATACAATGGTCTATGTTGGTTGAGTGATCCAAAAAGTGAACTGACTCAAACACTTTATGAGTTCAATACCTGGCAACGACAGAGGAAACAAAAAGTATTGGGAAGTTGAGTTACTAAGGTTTAATTAACTTAAATGCATGTCACATGGAATTAGAACAATCTTGGGTTTAGTTCGACATATATATATATATATATATATATATATATATATATATATATATATATATATATATATATATATATATATATGAACACTGAGAACAATACCAAGTGTCGACAGTCTGTTTCATGCTTGAATTCAATCTTCAGGCCATATATAAATATATATATGTATGTACGTATGTATGTGTGTGTGTGCGTGTGCGTTTGAATGAACGCGACAAACAAGGAAAATCTTACAAGCTTTTTAAGTTCTACAACCTCTTACAGTTTGCCTTTTGGAGGGAGTTTTACGGGCATATCAACTTGAAGAATTGTTGGATGCTGAAGAATTGTTGGATGAAAAAGCATCATATATATATATATATATATATATATATATATATATATATATATATATATATATATATATATATATATATATATATATATATATATATATATATATATATATCAGGGGCACCTCGAGGCAGTGTACTGGTTAGCAAGGACAATTACGACTGTCTCGCTAGGACAATTACGACTGATTAGTGAGTTCGATTCTTACTGGGTGTCTCCTAATTCGGCCTTGTGCCACATCTAAGCTACGCTTGGAAAATTACTATATATATATATATATATATATATATATATATATATATATATATATATATATATGTGTGTGTGTGTGTGTATGTATATATATATATATATATATATATATATATATGAAAGAGATATAATATAAGATAGTCGAGTTCGAATTCCAGTCGAATCCATTACAATCACTTACGTGCTCATACCTTTCGGAAAGGTATTAATCTTCTTCTTCTCCCTCCAGCTATGAGTTCTATAGCCTTGTATGGCAAATGGTCTAGGAAAAGAAGAACTCTGGATTCAAAACCTCTGAGGGGCCGTTTGGGGACTTTGTGGCACTTGTTGCACCAGGTCTCTGTATTCGGCCCTTCAAAATGTGTGGTTGGTTCTGCACAAAGCTTTCACCACTATAATCAAATCATATGTGCTGATGTCTGGCTGTCTGTTCAACTGCATGGCCCTAATACGTCGAATACGACGAGAGTGTCCACCATATATGAAATGAACTGGATGCTAATTTTCAAGGAAGGTTGGTCGTTCCTACTTGAAAGATTTCATGGGAGACAATCTCTCCAGCAACATTTCTACCAGTCTGACTGTGTGTCAACTCATCTTGATCGATGAAAAATATTCTTTTTCTATGTACCGTGTTCCTTTAGGACGTTGGTGATCATGGCTCTCCACAATTTCCTGTCCTTTGTAGTTCTTAGTAAATTCTATCTTTTGCCATCTCTCCTAAACATTGTTCTGCCATCCATTTACACAGACTCTTTAAGTACGTTATGTGCTTTTTTTCTCTGTTCCTATTGACTTCGGTATGTCCTGTGAGTGCCGAATTTTCCAAGCCCTCTTTCCTCATTATGTACTCTAGAAATTTTCAATTTCAATTTCTCAGCATCCTTCTGTATAACCATATTTCTATCGCCTCAAATTCTTTCTTCATCTGTGCGGAGATAGTCCAGCATTCACTCCCACATCAGCGAACTGATATTGCATAACAGCACAGTACTCTTTTCTTTGTTTCTAATGAAATTTTCCTACTTCTTAATACTTTGCTTAGCTTTCGGAAGGCAACTTTCGCTATCCCAATGAGCTTTTGGATTTCATTGTCGCACTTTCCGTCTTCTGTTAAAACACTTCCTAGATATTTAAATTGTTCTCCTTGTTTGATGTTGGTATCTCCAATTTTGCTGGCAATTATGCATTCTGTCTTCTTACAATTAATGTTTAATCTTTTCTTCTCGCTTTCCTTCACGACCTTCTGTAGGAATTCTTGTAGTTTCCTTTCTGTGTTTGCTATCAATACTGTGTCATATATCTTACATTAAAATTGTGACCACCAATAATGAATCGTGGAAGGACTTCTAATTCTCTCAGCATCACCTCACTGTATAGGTTGAATAAGTTCGGTGAGAAGACACAAGATGCTTCAGTATCGCATGCTATTACTACTTCAATGAGTTTGATCCTCACTGAGTGTCCTACATTTGTAAAAGAAATTAGCATTGATATTGCCTATGCTTTCATTTTTGTATTGACGATTTATTTTATCTATATGACGCCATCTATCCAACTTCAGGAGGTTACTTGTCTTTCTTTGTTCATTTTTTTTTCTTTCGTTCTTTTTTTTTTTTTTTTTTTTGTTTCAATAAATTCTTGCCTAGCCTAATTATTTTTTCCTGGCGTTTTAAAATTTACATTAAACATATCGGTTTGCCCCGTTTGGATCTTATCAGTTTGCGTTTTAATCGCACGCCTACTTCATCAACAAATCGATCGACTGAATTTTTCATTTGTTTGTTGTATTACTTCATTCAAAATTTTCTACCCACCTCCGCCATCATTGATTTTCTTTTCTAGATCAATCGTTTTCTTTTTTTTTTCATTCTTTCACTTTTGCTTCTTCATTTAGTCTTTTGACATTCTTTCATTTTTCTTGAGCATTTAGTCTTTCTAAATTTATATTTTATCTTTTCATTTAATCTCGCTCTCTAAATTTTCCTTTTCCTTTTACATTTCGCCTTTCTTTCTAAATTTTCCTTTTCCTTTTACATTTCGCCTTTCTTTCTAAATTTTCCTTTTCCTTTTACATTTCGCCTTTCTTTCTAAATTTTCTTTTTCCTTTTACATTTCGCCTTTCTTTCTAAATGTTCCTTTTCATTTAGACTCTGATTCCACATTTTATCATCTTTCTTTTTCGTTAAAACTCTCTTTTTCATTAAAACTCTCTTTTTCATTAAAACTCTCTTTAGCTTTTTCATTAAAGCTCTCCTTAGAGTGTTATTTTTTTTTTTTTTTATGTACGCCCAACACGAAGATATCTGCCACAATTCGATCTTGGCCTCCTTATGATCAAACTTAAATCACAACGTGGGATAAGGTAGGTCTGAGACCGAAGCGATCTTCATCGATCAGCCGCTGTTTTGGAAGTCTTGGACGGCCAGGGAGGATGTTGTACGATTACAGCTATATCTACATTTTTCTTTTTCATTTTGTCTCTCATTTTATATTTTTCAATTTCTTTTTCAGTTCGTCTTACTTTCTACATTTTTCTTTTTCAGTAAAACTCTCTTTAGCAGCTATTTCTACATTTTTCATTTTCATGTAGACTCTCTTTTCAAATTTTTCATTTTTCTTTTTTATTTCGTCTTTCTACATGTTTTTTTTATTTTTCTTTCTTATTACGACGCTTTTCCTACTTTTTAATTTTTCTTTTTCATCTCACCTCCCTTTCTATATTTTTTCAGTTTTCTTTTTCATTTCAACTCCCTTTCTACATTTTCAATTTTCTTATTTATTTCTCCTCTCTTTCTAAACTTTTGTTTTTTATTTCGCCTTTCTTTCTAAATTTTTCTTTTTCATCTCACCTCTCTTTCTATATTTTTTCAATTTTCTATTTCATTTCGCCTTTCTTTCTAAATTTTTCTTTTTCATTTCTCCTTTCTTTCTAAATTTTTCATCTATTTTTCATTTCGCCTCTTTCCATTCTTAACATCTTCAACACTCTTTACTCTTCTTTCTTTTAAAACCTTTTTACTCTCTAAAACACGCGCCTCCCTCTCGCAGTCTCCCCCTTTACCTCTCCCACCCCAATCTCTCTCACTTTCTTTCTCTATTTTTTTTACCTCTCCTCTTATCTAGCTGAACTCACGAACACATTAACAGTTTGTTTTGGCACCTTCATTATCTTTGGCTATAACGTGATGGCGAGATGTTACCATTAACTAATAGCCATCTTGTCTCTTTTAAATATTGATACAACTCTCTTTTCCTTCTGCCTTTTCAAACCCTCTTTTTGGTTCTCTCTCTCTCTCTCTCTCTTTCTCCCTGTCTGTCTGTCTCTCTCTCTCTCTCTCCCTCTCTCTTTCTCTTTCTCCCTGTCTGTCTGTCTGTCTGTCTCTCTGTCTCTCTCTCCCCCTCTCTCTCTCTCTCTCTCGGTATATCATATTTCTCTTTATCCAAATGTTTCTTTCTTTCTAGTTTTATATCTATCTATACTAAATTCTTTTTTCTCTGAGTTTTTCTTTTTTTTAATAATTTTCGTCCTTCATTGCGCCCTTCGTTGCTAATTTTGCCTGTTTTTTCATATCTGTCTTTTCTTTGTTTCATTTTATCTTTCTTTTTTGTCTTTCTTTTTGTCTTTCTTTTTGTCTTTCTTTCTAACTTTTCGTTACTCATCTTTTCTTCTTTTTCTCTTCTTTTTACCTCTCTTTCTTTCAATCATTTTATCTTTTCTTTCTTCTCTTTACTTTTCTTTGTTTTTTTCTTTCTGTTTATTCTTATCTTCCTTTACTTTATTCCTTTCTTATTCTCCTCGCTATTCATCCCTCTTTCTCTTCTCCTTCTCTTATTTTTCTCCTTTCCTGTATCCTTTTTTCCTGATTTTTTTCGTTTATTTCTTTCCATCCTTTTACCTCTCTTACACTTTCAATATCACAAACGCCATATCTTTTTTCTTTCTTTTTTTTTCTCTCAATTTGTCTGCTTACCTTTTTCATTATTATTATTTGTTTGCAATTTTCCTTTGGTCCCCAGACTCTTCATTTAACCTTCTTACCTTTCCTCGTTTCTACTCCGCCCTCAACCACACTCTCGCGGTCTCTTGCATTCATTTCCGATAATCTATAATGTCACCCAAACTTATCATCCCTCAGAATCTGAAACTAACCTTTACGTACTCACGTGACTCGGGTTGACATCTTCCAAACAAAAAGGCAAAATTTCCGACGTCGAAAGCGAATGCGTCACATCGGAAGTGACTTACGAGAGAAAAAACAAAACAACCAACACACCAAGCAACAAGAAAAGAAAGAACAAAAATATTAATAATATCCAAATATGTATAAATTCTACCGAGCCTTGTAAGTATGTTCAGAAACTTTTAATTATTCAATTCTTTTCTAGTTCGTCTCTTTCTTTTTTCTTATATTTTAAAAAGAATTATATTCATAGTTTAAATTCAGAATGCAAATAATTGTCTCTCAAATTAATCGCAGGCTGGTAGGCATAAATTTAAATCTTTAGTTTTTAATAATATTTCACGATAGGTTGACAACAGGTAAAATGTTATCTTCTCTTTTTTTTTTAGTTACGTTATTTGTTGAGGCATAATGCCCCTTTTTCCCTCCAAAATAACTGAAAATATCGTCAGCGAACTTGAGGTATCTCTAAGGCAAAATTTTATGGAGTTTTGTAAAATAACTACTTTTTTCTCGCCTAAAACCCCATGATACTTTAATATTAAATACAAACGAAGCAAGGTTTTAGATGGTGTTAAATATTAAATGCAATCGAAGCGAGGTTTTAGATGGTATTAAATGCAAACGATGCGAGGTTTTAGATGGTGTTAAATGCAAACGAAGAGAGGTTTTAGATGGTGTTGAATATTAAATGCAAACGAAGCGAGGTTTTAAATGATGCTAGATATTAAATATTAAAATCAAACGAAACGAGGTTTTAGATGGTGTTAAATATGATATAAAATGTACGTTAGAAATTATATATTTAATTATAATTTCAAGTGCTTCTTCAATAAAAATGATATCCTGTTTTCTATTTAAGTTGTTTTGTGTGTGTGTGTGTGTGTGTGTATGTGCGCACGCGCGTGTGTGTTTATGTGTGCATGCGTGTGTGTCCAGAGAGATCTCATGATGCTCGTAATTCGGTCGGCGGTCCGTTGCCATGGTTCTTTTACTAACGTATTAAGTTCTATTGAGCGATGTGAAAATACTGAACACGTTCATTGAAGAAGAATTGGTAAATGATTGGAGCAAAATGTAAAAAAAATAAAATAAATAAATAAAAATGTATACAATAGAAACAAAAATACTCAGTATTTCCAAGTTCTCTTGAAATCTCAGACAAAACAGACGTCAGAAAAAAGTAGAGTTAAAACTGTAAATCGGTAAATTTAAATGATGCTCATCTGACTAGTTTGGATGCAGAAAAGTTACTGGGATTAAATCTTCTTCTCTCTCTCTATCTCCCTCTCTCCTACTCTCTCTCTTTCTCTTTCTCTCTTTAAATATATATATATATATAGATAGATAGATAGATAGATAGATAGATAGATAGATAGATAGATAGATGACGATTGCGTCTAGCAAGAAACAGACTCTAAGTGTTGACTTCTATGTTTACACAAGCTCTATCTTTAATATTGAACACTTTATCCCATACATATAGCACAACTTAAGACTATATTTCTTCATATATATATATATATATATATATATATATATATATATGGAGATTTTGTAAAATAACAGTACTTTTTTCTCGCCTAAAACCCCATGAAACTTTAATATTAAATACAAACGAAGCAAGGTTTTGTCGGTCTGAACACTTTATTACGCTCGCTGGGGTAGCGAAATAAAGGGTTCAGTCCGACATTCCAACCACCTGAAGAAGGCCGGGGCGTACAACGGCCGAAACCTTGTGATAAATATGGCAACAAAGATGAGTACAATAGTCCGAATAATGTAAATAGTGTACATAATACCTCATCTCAGAAATATAAACAGAAAATGTTATTTTGTAACGATTATTTATATACAAAATAAAACCCTTGCATTTGCTTTGATAAAGTCCCGCAGATGACGAAACGCGTCGGCTGATAAGTTTTCCTTTTGTCTTTATTCATTTTCTTCTTTTACAGATATACTCTTTCTCACTCTCTCTCCCTTTCTCTCTCTCTCTCTCTCTCTCTCTATATATATATATATATATATATATATAGAGAGAGAGAGAAAGAGAGAAAAATAGAATTTCTCTAATAGAATTAGAGAAATAGCTAGCTAGCTAGCTAGATAGATAGATAGATACGAACAGAATGAGATAGATAGATAGATAGATAGATAGATAGATAGATAGATAGATAGATAGTGAAATGACTTCAGACTGTCCTCATGATTACTCTTCTTCTATACACACTCTTTATTAATGTTTCTGATTTCTAATTCTTCCGCATCCAGTAACCCCTTGTGTTTTAGTGGTTTTACTGTCTTGCTTGGGGGGAACTTGATTAAAGAAAAATGTTTCAAATCTTTCCTTATCAAATGTTACTTAAAAGACGTTCCATAAAAACATTTTTGACGTCAGCTTATTTTAAATTTGTTCTTTTGAAAAATCTTATGGCAGAACAAATCCTCCAGTGATGCACTGGTCGACAGTTTCTATTCTGTCCTCTTTTTTACGAAACACAATCTTTGTTATATATATATATATATATATATATATATATATATATATATATATATATATATATATATATATATATATATACAGTAGCGGCCATAATATAAGGAACGGAAACAACAAAGACATAAATATGTGTATAACTTAAAAACTAATGCATGATTAGCAATGAAATTTTTACCGAATAAAGTTTAGGGTGTAATGCATAAATATTATACAAAGTTACAAAAATTTGCATAATGGTTTTTTTTTAAATAAAGATTAAATGGAACAAAGGAAATAAGCTACTGGACAAAAGTTAAGGAACGATCTTGTTAATACTTGATTGTGAACAAAATATCAACAAAATTTAATATTTGGTAAACATCCCCTTATTTTCAATGACTTCTCTGCATCGTCGACCACATGATCTAATTAATTTCTTGCAAAAATCAGCAGTAATTCCCTCCCATTTGTCTTTCAATAACTCCCATAGGTGATCCTGGTTTTTCGGTTTTCTTTTTACTCAATACACCCCAAGAAAGGCGATAATGACACAAAGATTTACTGAGAATGAAAGAGAACGACATTTTAAAAGGAACAGGAGACCCAATCCTAAACAGGAAACGAAAGGATAAACTTCTACTCCTGTTCAAAAGACATGGAAGGAATTTAAACCGGACAATAGGCGAACATATTTATTCCTATGAGAAGAAAAAATAAAGAGTAAATAAAACTCCAGTGTTTAGGCGCAGATGTCTTGGAAAAACAACGCCCTGATGATGACACTGTGCTAATGTCGAAAGTACTCGGAATAAATGAATATGTATCAACATGGTAATTTTCTCTCTTCCTTTAATAAGCATACTAAGAAGCTTGTCCGTGAATATAAGAGGATCCTGTTGAAAATAAGTAGACAAAACTTGTCTAAATTATTCAATGAGACATGTCCTAATGAAAACATGCTTCCAAAATATATGCAAATATATATATATATATATATATATATATATATATATATATATATATATAAGTTTCATTAAAGACGACTAACAATGTACCGCGATTAAGCTTTTACTATAATTCGCTTCTAGCGGTTATAATATTATGTCTTGTTTAGGCTACTCTCGATGCCGCACTAGTTTTTATCCTCGACTGACTCCAACGGATTAATATCTATTCTTGTAAACATACAAAAAATGTGGCACAAGGCCAAAACTGGGGTGGAGAAGACTTGTCATCATCTCTCTTATCTTAAAATTAGGTAGCCACAATCATTGACCCAAACAAACTATACAATATAGCTTGCACCAAAATGTCATTGATATTTACCATTCTGACTACAAACACCATAATACATCAAAATCTCTCTGAAGTCCAAACTAATCCCCATATGCACAATTCGCCTGTGTGGGTGAAGAATAGAATAACATTATTTAAAAATGAAAACCCCAATAAATATAAAAACATATATACAAAAAAATAAATAAAATAGTGTTCATAATAAAAAAAAAACAACACAATTCTTAATTGTGGTAGAAATATCAGTTAATTGAACGAAATTTATGCGGATGAATTAAAAATCAATCATTCGACCCAGACGCAATAATTATCTAAGTTTACACGAAACACGGTCGAGCCTATAACCCAGCAATCTATAGAATGGAAAATTGGACACCTAAGAACTCTACATCGATTGTCTGAACTAAAACTCGGTCAAGATACCTAGGACTCACCACTGAAGCCGAGCAGCCCCTATTCTTCAATGTTACCACTACCTCCCGGGGGTTCCCATTACGATATTTAGCGATAAGATCGAACTTGTCGATAAAGTCTCGAAATGGCTTCACTTCCGAGTTGTTATTACCCGATCTTTCCCCAATACCATCTATATAGGTATCAAGGACAACATTCCAATAGTCCGCTAAAATTAGCCGACGAGATGTCGTCAAAAACGGCTCGATCCGCCGAAACAAAAAAGGCCGATCCGCCGAAACAAAAAAGGCCGATCGGCATGATCACTGAGCGCATAAACCCCAGTAAGACTTATCCTTTATGGTAACATCCAGCACGTAAAGCCTACCCGCCGGATCTGCGAATAGAAGAGCACACGCCGCATTCAAAGACTTGCTCATTTGCCAGGAAACAACGCTTGACCGTCCATCAAAACATGCTGAATACAGGAAAAACCTCCCAGACATAATGTATCCACGGTCGCGAGTTGAAAACCGGATCGCCCTGCGAATCTCCGACCTCAAGCCTCGGCCATTTATAATAGCCTACCAGAGAGACATGATCCGTCCGATTAGCGTTGGGGATCTGCATTAAACATGGCCAGGGTAAGGACACCAACGGCCTGTCCCATTGACCCATGGCCCATCTCACTCTTGATTGTGCCATCAAGAGACAGGCTACCAATGTACCAGCGAATGTTAACTTTAGGGATTTATAAAGGGAAGGGTAAACAAAAAGTGGGAGCCTCCTTAAACAGTATTGATTCATTTTTTTCATTATCGTCATTAAAAAACGCCAGAGGAGGGAATGTACTAAATTGTCCTGATCGAGCCACGGTTAGAACACTTTTAGCGTCAGGGAAGTTTTTTTGATTTTCTGCATAATCGGAGTTGCTTAAAATTCAGTAAATATTTTAAGTCCTTTATTTTTCTTGTTTGAGTTAAGGCCTTTTCCAAATGCTCCCTCGACACTCGGGTCATATCTTCCCCGGTGTTAAAAATTGGTTTAGATTTAATTTTCTTCTCTGAAGAATATTCCGGGGTGTCAGATGAAGGGCTTCGCTGCCTTTTTTGTTGATTCACTTTCTTTTGTTGAAAATTTATCATATATATATATATATATATATATATGTGTGTGTGTGTGTGTGTGTGTGTGTGTGTTTAGGCAGCAAATTCTCTTTTAGGCATGTCTGATTGAATAAATTACAGATATTATGTCTGCTAATTTTTAACAAAATCCGTTCATACTCACGAATAATCTTCCGTGTATTGATGTTAAAGGATTAGAGACATGTGCTATAGTTGTTTAAATTTCTTTTATTTTCATTTCCCAAGTACTTTCGATCTTTTTCCTAGATCATCTTCAGGGGTGCAATTAGTACAAAACTATGTGTTGTTCATTACAACATATAGTTTTGTATTACTCCAGAAGCCTTCTTCTCCTCTCTCTGATCGGAGAGGCGATCAATGGGCCACCACCATCACCACACTTCCAACAGGTTAGTTTACGGCCGGTCAAAATGACGGAAATTTTCTAAACTTCTGCATTCTTCTGGGGAAGGATATGAAGGCTTTTCGATCATGCATTATCTCAAAACTCCATCCCCCATTCAAGTCGTCAAGTTAGCACTGAGTATCTGCCCAAATTGATGCAGATCAACAGCCAAGCGTTCCCCTAAGACCTGAAGAGGGGCCTAAAATACTAAAATTCTATTGGTCCTCCACATGACCTCATATTCAGTTCTTATGATGATGTCTTTTGTGAAAAGATAACGACTGGACCGTCCTCACAGTCGGCAGTCATTGGTAACAGTACGTCCCACAGGAAATATACCTTGCCTCTTATGATTCTTTGGTGTTTAACCTCTATGGACATCAACGATTTTATCACAGCATCTTTTGTGGAACGTTAAATTTTGTGCGAACGCTTGTCGAACACAAAGACTGACACAATTCTTTCAACCTTCTGTAATTCCTGAAGATCTACCAAGGGCCCATCTTCTTTGATAAGAGTAGCTCTCTCAAGGAACTCTGTCATATTGATTATGCACTTCGGTGGGGACTTCCAGCAAGAGGGCGAGACCCCGGCCACTATATTTTCGTCTTTGTTTTTACTGTTGTTGTTAATGGTTTCAGTACACACCTTTTCTTGATTTGGGCTATTCTTTGCCTCGATACTTTTCCTTGAATCTATTTAGTCGTTAATATTTTTGTAATGGCTACGTTCTCAATTGTCAATGTTGACTGAGTATTTTTCTTGAGAGGATCTTTCTTTTTCGACCCGAACAGGTCTTTTTTAATTGACAACGTTTATCGGACATTTTTGTTTATTTTAAATTACTTTCCTTTTTTTTTCCTCTTTCTTGTCTTAACGGAAAGCAGGTAAATTTCTTAAGAGAAAAACTAAACAACAGAAAATACAGTACAATGAAAAACAAATTTACGAAGACAATAAAACAAAAGGGTCATCCAAAACTGGTTTGAAAAAAATAGTTTTGACGTAAAAAAGGTTATACAAATTAAAACAAAGTCCTTCTCATAAAGAAGGAAAAAAATTTAACAATGAAAAAAAAAAAAAAGAACTGAAGTTTTCCCTTTTTCAAATTAAAATCTGCAAAATAAACCAATTACGAAATAAATGCTACCAAAGAAAAAATTAGAAAACGGAGCCACGTTTTTACAGATTAAACAAAATGTCCGACGAAAGAGTAAAAGAAGATAAAAACAAAAAGATTACACAATTAATGGAAAGAAAAGCTACACTAAAATTAAACTTGCCTTGCAATTGAGCGGAACTGAATGTGTTGCTTTTTATATATGTTTCGAATGTGATGGGAATGTTTTTTTCCAAACACAATCAAAATAAAAAAAAAAGTATTTTTGATAATAGCCGAAAGCGCTCGAATATATAAACAATTCTGACATTTTTTACGCACATTATGTTCAGAAAAGAAATCACTTATAAGAACACGAAAAAATGAATAAAAAGCTTAATCACAGTACATTTTCAGTCGTTCATTAGAAAAACTTATATAAAAGAGTGCTGGACAAACACACAATATATATATATATATATATATATATATATATATATATATATATGTATGTATGTGTGTGTGTGTGTGTGTGTGTGTGTGTGTGTGTGTGTGTAAATAAAAACTTCTTTACCGACGTGTTTCATCCCCTAAGAGACTTCATCAAGGTAAATGTGAGGATTTTATTTTGCAGCATGTATTTAAACAGAAGTGAAAATGTGTCTATATTTCTGAGATGAGGTATTATGTACACTATTTACATTATTAGGACTATTGTCCTCATCTGTGTTGCCATATTTATCAAAACGTTTCAGGTGATTCTTAATGTCGAACTGAACCCTTTATTTCGCTCATTGGTGTAGACTGTTCGCGTTCCACGTGCCATGTCTAATGGATTTCAGTTATCTCCTGTCAATTCACCTCTGCCTTAACCAGATATTGAACTCACAACTCATTGGGTCTTATCACTGGATGTAACCAACGCCTTTATCCACTGTGCCATGTGTCCTTAAGGACATCTGCGTAAGAATTTCTTATAAACTTAATGTCTTCAGCAACCATTTTTACCAGTTTTCATATTGCATTTTTTTTTTTTTTTTTGCACGTGCTAGGCCACAAAAATCTCCTGACCTAACCAAACGTAGAAATGAATACAATATGGGAACCAGTAATAAGGAATTCCAGAGAAAAGCAATAATAGCAACGAAAATTGCAATATGAGCTCTGGTAAAAAAAAAAAAAATGAAACGATAACATCAAGAAAGTTATGAGTTCAATACCTAGTTAAGACAGTGGAACTAGAACAGTCTACCCCAGTGGACGAAATAAAGGGTCCAGTTCGATATTCCAACCACCTGAAGAAGGCCGGAGCGTACAACGGCCGAAACGTTGTGATAAATATGCTAACAAAGTTCGAATAATGTAAATAAAAGTGAAACTATCGTTAAGTTTCAGAATGATTAAATTTCAGAACACTCTAAAATATTCTTGAGGCAGACGTTGTAAGTAAAGGTAAGCTATGAAGAGAATGTAATTTAATGCCTAATATACGAAAGTGAGTAATTGTTAACATTGTTGAATTTTATTTTATTTGTTGATATATATTTAGTTATAATGCAATTATTATTAATGTAATTAATTAAGGAAATTATTTTATTTTACTTTCTTAATTTTTTATGTGTGTATTTATTTTAAATAATAGAAGGTCTTGAGTGAACCTTTTCCTTCCTTTGATTTCTTTTGAATATTTATGATCATATATTTCGTTTTCTCTCAGATTGGCCCACAAAGCCTTCCAGAATGGTAACCAGGAACTTTCACACCAGAAAGAATTAGGGAAACTTAAAGAAGTGGAACAAGTCAAAGAAGTTTTTCCAGCTTCAGGTGTTTGTTTATTGTCAGACCATCCACTATATATATTGAAGGTAAGTGTTTAGGGGTGGGAGCCTCAGAAATACATATAACTTCTCGTATTATCTGCAATCTCTAATGTCATTAAGCATCTACAAAACTTTATTCTATCTCTCATTCTATATAAACAAACAAACACACACACACACACACACACACACACACATATATATATATATATATATATATATATATATATATATATATAGTTGTAGTGATGTGATTTTGTGACTCTGGGTTTCACGCACTTGCGATCGTCAGAGTTTGCCAGAGTCACAAACTCACATCAATACAAATAAGTATGTTAGCTCTATCGCTAGTATTGAGCGCTTTTCAATAAGTACCACGCAATTATAAAGAATATATAAAGAAATTACACACACACACACACACACACACACACATATATATATATATATATATATATATATATATATATATGGAAAAAATAAATGAAAAATTAAAATTTTCCTTGTCTGTCATATTTAACGGAAGATGTTTAAAAAATGTTTGCTTCGAAAATATACATTAACATATACATACTGTCATCCAGAAACAGACTGTCTCGGTGTATCACAGCTCATCAGTGTGGCTAGACGTTCAATTGGCTTTAGTCGGAGATACTACCCCTAAGGCGTTGTAGCACGGCAGGTATAAGGGTGAATTTAAGCGTATTTATTTTTCGATAAACACACAATGACTAAGAGAACACGATTCGCTTTACCGAAAAGTCTTGCATCTTGTATGATATATATAAAAATTATTTAAATTATTTGCTCGGGCTTTACATTGAGCTCTCTGGATTTTATCCTCCTTAGGTTTACCCATACGGATTACCTAGTTGTTCATAAACCATATATATATATATATATATATATATATATATATATATATATATATATATATATATATATATATATGTATATGTATATATATCGTGGATTTTTGAGTTTCATGAATTATTTTTAAGAATTAAATTAGATGTTTTGAATTTTTTTAAAGGTGACTTCATTTACAACAGCTAAACTGAATTTTTACTTGAATTTTTTAATACCATATACGATCTCCTATAATGAAAGATACTCTATTTAATGTTGGTTAATGTGGCTGCCTTGTATTATCTATGATTCAATGCAAAGACAGACTTCTGGAAGCCGTTGTAAAAAGGTTAGCACCAGTCAAGCTGATGGAAGGTAAAATAGTTCTCTAAGATTATTCAAGAATAGCAGTTTCGTTTTAAAGGCATTAAAATTTACAAGCCATTTATTGCCCCAGGTAACAACTAATTGGAGGTCATTTTCGAGAGTAGCTGCGTGTTTTACTTCGTCTGACCTATTGGACTTACTATTAAGACAGGAGTAAATATTAGGTTGGTGCAAAAAATAATGTCGTTTTCTGACATAGTAACATATGTGAGAAAACGACATTATTTTTGCACCAACCTAATAGTTGTTTCATCAGCATATATACTGAGTTGGGATCTGATAACATAAAATGACTCTCGGTCTGACCAAGAAGCTCCTCCCCACCCCCCAAAAAAATACCTGATCTTTAGTCATTTGATTAGATTTTGGTAAGTGTGCGCGTATATTAGCTGGAGGAAAGACTGAAATATAGGCGATTATTAAGAATAGTTTGATTTATTTTGACCCAGCCATTATGCAAATTCAGATACACACTAGCAGAATTATTAAGTCAGAAATGATACACAACTGTGTGAGCTACAATTTAGATTGGGTTCCCTCGAAGATCTGGCTTTTCTCAGAGCTGAAATAGCCATTGAAATGCTGCGGACGAAATTAAGGAGAACGTGACATGATAGCCGTTTAAATTCCAAACTGTTTTGAAAAGTGCTGGAAACGATGGGAACAGTGTGTGGTGTTTCTAATGGATGTATTCTGTTGAGAACGAAGCTGCTATTTCTCTACGTAGATTGCTTATTTGATCATATTAAAATATACTTTCCGGGCATAGCTAATATTTATTGATTCGTCTTCTACGGTTTATAAACCTTTTGCAGGTTATTTAAAGCCAGAATATATTTTTTGATTGTAATTTATTTTTAGATAATAATGATTTAGTGATACAATTCTTACAAATTAACCCATAGCTAAGAGAGAAGACATGGATTCACACTGGTATTTGCGCGTAAGTGAATATAACGAACCCGACTGGAATTAGAACTTGACTCTCAAATTAGAAATACCGAGCAGTTATCCATTACACCACCCGCACATCTAAGCTTACAGCACCTATCTAGGTACTGACCAGGATCGACGTTTCTTAACTTCAGTGATCGTACGAAAACCGGTGTTTCAATTAAAATATAATTAAAACCATGTGTTTTTATTGGACTATTTTTTATATGTCAATTTATTTTATTAAAAAAAAATAAGTTTATTTACGATTTGTCTTATTGGAAATAATTAAAAACAAAAAAACTGGTTCATATTTTACATAATACCTTTTCAACTTTTTCTTAATAAATTACTTTTATTCGTTTATAAAAAAAAAAAAAAAAAAAAGTTATGTTTTTCTAGTGTTCAGCTGTCCCGGGGCTCAGTAGGCCGTGTCGAGTTGGCGGTGTGGAGTTGTCCTGCACCCCCAAAATAATGGGTGTATCAACAGTATACTTGTTATATTTTTCAACATACGTGGGACTTTTGAAGATAGTCAATAAACACAATGCCTTTTGCATCCCCAAAACTGAGGCTATCACCTTCCGTGCAAATGAAACAACATTGGCCTTCTTTGGAACAGGCGATGGGGGTTTTTTTTCACTACATGGACTGTCTCTTTGTCTCTGGCTCAAAGTAATGAATCCAACACTTATCCTGGGTCGATGAAAACCAAGTGGATCTGCCTCAAGCAATGTCAGATTTTCTCGTGATGTTATTTACCTGGTGCACTTTTGATTAGATGTCAGAAGACGTGGCCTCCACAGAGCAGAAACCTTCGCCATGCCAAGTTCATTGCTTCTCAACTCTCTCACAGGATATGCCAAGAGCATTGGCTATTTGATTTATAGGCACTCGCCTGTCATCCATCGCCATGTAGTTAAGACGATCAATGTTTTCCTTGGTGATGGTAGTTGCAGGATCTCCAGACCTTGGGTCATCTTCAAGACTCTCTCTTCCTTTCCTAAATTCTACTACCCACTTTTGCACTGTTGTTAAAGCTGGAGCGTCATCCCCTAATTTAGCAACCACGTCAGCATAAATATCCTTGAGGGCTGAATTTTTTTTTCTGTAGGTGCTTGATAACACGACAATGCCAAGTTTTATCCATTTTCAAGAGAAGTCTCTGTGAGTTACTTTTGAAGTCTTCTTTGAACTGTCAGATTTCAGTTTACCTGAACAATGCAATTAATAAGAAGAGATGAAATTAATTTCACAGCTCTTGCATCACTCCTTCATAGTCAGCCTATGAACCTTGCAACCCACCCTAGTTGACAGTGTAGTAATTATAAGAGCAATCAGAGCTCAGGAGAACAATAAAAGTTCTACAATTTATTCAACTAAAGGCGTAGATAAAATCTAGCATGGAAACAGTATGGAAGCCAAAATGGTTGGATGTTGAACGTTGTTCACCAACAGCTGCCAGAGACAACAAGGTTCTCAGATCGTTCTCGATGGTAACGCTACATTTTTCTAGGAACTAAGAATGTGGTAGCAGCATCCTATGTTCACTCTGTACAAGCAATGGACTCGCCCCAGCCGGCTATTTGACTTGTAACACCTATTTTCCTTTTGTAGCTGAGTTTCATTTAGTTGAATAAAGGTTAGCACTTTTACTGTTGTCAAGAGATCTCTTTACTCTTAAAATTACTACACTTCCCTTACTGACAAAGAGACATTTTGCCTTGATCCTTTGCATACTTTAAAACATTTACATACTTAAATAAAGAGGTCTGTGGTAGCAGCATCCTATGTACAAGCAATGGACTCGCCCCAGTTGGCTATTTATCTTGTAACACCTATTTTCCTTTTGTGGCTGAGCCTCGTTTAGTTGAATAAAGGTTAGCACTTTTACTGTTGTCAAGAGTTCTGCTTACTCTTACAATTACTACAGGTACCACTCGGTTCTGATGATTGTGAAGAAGGAGGAGGAGGAGGAGAGTGACTTTTTTCATTTGTTACTTTGATTGATAATTTAGACATTTGGTCATTCCATACACTACATACACTCGTCGTTCATCCCACGGCTAATGTCACCAGGGTCCCATATTATTAAGGAGGTTCATAAGAAATAGTAAAACTGACCCCTTATGTAGACCAAGTCAAATGCTTAGAAAGTAATGTGACTTATGCCAACCTAAAGTATCCAGATGGAAAGAAGTCTACTGTACCTGTACGTGATTTAGCACCCTGCCCGGAAGTGAAGCTAATCCCTGAGTCCCCGACTGTGAAACAAAATAGGAGTACCTTGGGTGTCCCCATAACAGGAGGACAAATCGTATAATGAAGATGATGCTGGGGTCCAACAGGTCCGGAGATCCGAAAGGACAAAACTCCAGATCATTATGGATGGTAACGCTACATTTTTTTTCTAGGAACGAAGAATGTGGTAGTATTAGGTTGGTGCAAAAATAATGACGTAATAATGTCGTTTTCTGACGTTAAAAAATACGTCAAAAAACGACATTATTACGTCATTATTTTTGCACCAACCTAATAGTATACAATGTTCACTATATACAAGCAATGGACTCGCCTCAGTTTAGTATCTAACTTGTAACTCCTGTTTTACTTTTGTAGCTGAGTTCCGTTTAGTTGAATAAATTGTAGTAATTGTAAGAGTAAACAGAGTTCAGGACAACAGTAAAGGTGCTAAGCTTTATTCAACTGAACGAAACTCAGCTACAAAAGTAAAACAGGAGTTACAAGTTAAATAGCCAACTGGGGCGAGTCCATTGCTTGTACATAGTGAACATAGGATACTACTATCCCAGACAGTGTGGACATAGGAATCAAAAGAGCATCGTGACTTTCGGTTTCACGCTTCTTATTTCAATGTCTGAAAATTACATTTAAGTGTGATACTAGCAGTGTCATAATGTATCTCTGTCTCTCCCTCTCTCTCTCTTTCTCTCTCTCTCTCTCTCTCTCTCCTTCCTCCCTTTATACAGGTTACTGGCGGTCTGTTGACAAAAAACTCCAGCTGAAACTCTGACGTCGTCTGAGAAGCTTTTCTCGAAAAAAAAAAAAAAATTATTGTATTGCCGTCTTTAGCAGGACTAGATTTTACTTCCAAGTAAAAAATTTATCCAAAAGAGTATAATTAGGAAGGGATAAAAATATTAAAAAATTCAGAAAGATGACAGAAATTAAATAAAATAGCTACCCAAACTTAAAAAAATATATATATTTATCATTTATTTTACTGATAGAAAGATTAATAAAAGTAGTCCTCAGGTCAAAGTTAGAGTATTGTATTTTCCTGGAAAACTCACAATTTAAAAAAGAACAAAACATTCTCAGTAATTTATTATAAATGGGTTCCAGATGAATAAACGAACTCATCCGCGACATCCCAGCAGAAACAAAAAGAAGACTGTCCGTATCAAACATAAAAGCTCCACTTACACACGCACACACCGCAAACTATAACGTCGCCATTCCACTTAAGCTCTACACATCTATTAGTTGATTAATATCCTGAGATCCGTTATAATTTCCTGGACGAATTGATTTAATAATTAAAACTGATCGGCATCAGAAAGAGTTATGATAGGAAGAAAGGTAAAAAAAATCTAAAAATGATTTCGTGCTTGCATTCTGGAATAATGATATTTGTCTTTTGATGCCTAAATGTATGGCTGCTTCGATCCAGAAAAGACAAAAGGACGAAAAGTTTTATCTGCCAAAAGAATGAACTTCTGGTTGGCGTATCTTTAGGTGTTTTCTTTTGTTGTAGTAGAGTATTCTGTTATTTCTGTATTTCAGCTGACTTTGATTCACCTGATTGTTTTTTAATCAGTTTACCCCAAGCAAGGGAATAAACTCACTGAGACACAAGGGTTTACTGAGTGTGAAAGAATACGAGAAAAAGAAAAACACTGTTAAAGCGAGAGAACAATAAAAGAACAGGAATTAAGAAAACAGAACATAAAGATTGATATTGCATTAAAATTTTTGAAAATCAAAGTTGACCGGAAAGTAAGAAGCCGGAAGAGATTTTCACAAGCGAGAAGTGAGAGAGAAGAAACTTTCAGCATGGAACTTACCGTTACATCTAGCCATTTCAAATGACAGAGTATGCAGAAACTGTCCATTGTTCTCTAATTATGAGCGCGTTCGACTATACTTTTAGTCATTATCAAGGATGATTTTATTTTTACTTTTTAACTCGATGAAGTAGTTTCATGATGATTAAGGTGTAGATGTTAAACAAATTCACTTTGCAAAAACACATGATTTTTATAACAAGTTGTACAATAAAGATTTATGTCATTGAAAGTTGTATAGATTTTAAACTAAGCCCCTCACATCAATTTAATTAATTCATTCAAATTTATGGAATCTTATTTTCAGAAAAAAAAAGCTTATTGAGAAAAAGTTTCATAGAAATACACATGGAAATCTGAAAAAAGATAGCAATAATGATTAAAATATTATTAGCAATAATGATTAAAATATTATATATATATATATATATATATATATATATATATATATATATATATATATATATGAAGATGACGAGAAAATTTCAAACCGACGCCTTTCGCCGAGAGCGTCTGCTCTCTTTGGCTTCCTCAGGTTAGAATGAATGAAATACAAAATTGTATGTGAAAAAATGCCTTGGGATCTCTGAGGATAAGTGTGGACCATAAATAAAATTAGATTAAATTACCTTATCACATCCAATGTACAAACTCAAGTGAGTGTCTATCCGTCTGTTCGTTTGTTTTATATAAATATACATATATATCTATATTAGAGCCATTTGGTAACTATTTGATTTTAAATCAATCAACATAAATTAGAGAAAGTTTTTTTATGTATATACTTGCATATACGTGTACATACATACGCATCCAACGAGGCATATAAATATATTACAGCTTTTAATACTGTTTAATAAACGGGGCGTCTACTTAAATACGAGTATCTACTAATTAAAAACTTTTTAAGTGATAAAAATCTGTTCGATTAATAAATGAAAAAAAACATCCCCTTTCTTTACAAATATACTTGTACATACACGTACATATATACATACACACTCATAAATATATGTGTATACACACACAAGCATATACACATTATAGACTCTTTTATGTATACTTTCACACATATATACATACATACAGCTATTTCTATATATATATATATATATATATATATATATATATATATATATATATATATATACTAATACACATACATACATGTATATGTGCCCTCTCATATTTGCCCATGCACATACAAACACATGCACGCGCACGCGCACGCACACACATGTATATACACATATAATATATATATTAGATCATTTTTTTAGTTTGTGGGTACGCTGTTTTTTTCTTGGTGTTATGGGTCGCATTGGGATACCTGGGTTTTTTGCTTGTTTGTTTACACATACATTTTTCTTCGTGTACGATTTTATCTGTCTTTCATTTTAACGTGAGGAAGAAAAAAAAAGCAGACACTCTCAGCGAAATGCGTCGTTTATAAATTATCCACTTTGTCTCATCATCTTCATTTGTTATTCTGGATATTATTACATACCCTACAAACACACACACGCATATATACAGGGTGTGTCAATATCAGGGAATAGAACGTATGTAAATACAAATGAGAACACTGAGGTCAACACCGAGAGAGAACAGTCCGTTTCATGTATGAATGCCTGAAAATTACTTTCAAGCAGGAAACAAGCTGTCTCCGTTCGGTGTTGACCTTAGTGTCCACTTTTACAAATATATATATATATATATATATATATATATATATATATATATATATGGTTGGATAGATGTGAGCTTGTGACCCTGGGTTTCACGATTTAGCGATCGTCAGACAAACATATATGTTAGCTCTATCTCTGATATTGAGCGCTTTCTAATAAGTACCGCGCATATAATATATAAATAATTATACGCATATATATATATTTGTTTATATTTATATACACACACTTTTCACATATATATATATATATATATATATATATATATATATATATATATATATATATATATATTCATGAATCATTCATACAAAAAACAAATATAGAGGTTAATGATTTAAATGACGAGATTACTTCGTCGCAAACAATCTAAATAAGATAAATCAACCCCGAACCTGTATATGAAGTATTCTCGCCATTTAAATCATTAACCTCTATATATTTTTTGTATTAATGATTCATGAATTTATAAATTATATTTGCACCTTTTAATTGAAATATATATATATATATATATATATATATATATATATATATATATATATATATATGAAGAAATATAGTTTAAAGGTGTACTATATCTATAGGATAAAGTGCTCAATATCAGAAATAGAGCGTATGTAAATATAAATATAGAAGTGAACGGTGAAGTCAATACTCGGAGGCGACAGGTTATTTCATGCTAGGCGCAATCGTCAAGCCGCAAATGTTGGATTTTTCCTCGATTATTTATATATATATATTATATGGGTCAGTGGTGCACTGTGGGTAATTTATTCTTACAGGATTCGCTTGTTTGATTATTTGTTTGTTTGGGTTAATTTGTTTGCTTTTCATTTTCATTTTGTATTTATTCTTTTCAAACCACCCCGTTAGAATAGATGAAATAGAATAAATAAAAGTAAAAAAATTAAAATTCATAAAAAACAAGTAAAAATAATCAACCGAAATATCAAAAATCGAAAACCAAATAGAGTAAAAAAAATATACAAAATAAAAAATAAGTAAATAAATAAAAAAAACAAATTAACAAATCGCCCCGCTAAAATAACAGTTAGAACTAATAGAAATACGTATAAATCAGCAAAAATAAATAAAAATAATAAATCTAAATAAATAAATACATAAATTAAAAAAATTTGCCCGACAAAATAACAGAATAGACAACGGTAAGCAAACTAAACACTGAACGAATAAATAGTCTTACCTTCCCAGACCAAGACTAACTATTAAATAAGCGACCTAATCAAATCCCCGCCATTTTTTTACCACGCTAATAAATCATCAAAAACCGAAAAGAATAAATAATACAAAATGAAAATGAAAAACAAATAAATAAATAGACAAACAAACCACTCTCGCAAAAATAACCGCCAGAATAGAATACCCACAATGTACCACTGACCCATATATATGAATATTCGAAGAAAAATCCAACATTCGCGGCCTGACGATTGTCGCCTCTGAGTGTTTACTTCAATGTTCACATATATATATATATTAGGAAAGGGAAAGAACAGATAGAGTTAGAATTCACAGTTCTTAGCATTTAATTTTTAAAAAATGCCCAATACAAACTTAGGGCAAAATTACATATTATTAAAATATATTTATTGTAATAGATCACAATAAAAACATTTTACATCGCTACACAATACAGATGATTTATTTCACCAGAGAGTTTCTTTTTCCCGGGATCATCAAACCTCACTTCCAAGGATGAAAAAATGAATTTAAACTTACACTTTTGAAGGGCAGTATTAAGCTTATGTAAGGTGATATAGAGAGTGGTGAGAGATAGTGTAACAGACATGGTCGAAATTAGGAATTATCAAGATTTTCATTACTCATATATATATATATATATATATATATATATATATATATATATATATATATATATATCATAAACTGTTACATTGCAACATGCAAGTTGCTCTTATTAGTAGGCTTGATTTCTTATGCTTTCTTATGCCTTTTTACTTCATTCCTCTTTTTCTTTTTATTGATTTCTTATTTTCTTCCTTTTATACTTTAATCTGCTTTTTATTATCTTTTCCTTTTATGGAAAGAATATTTTTTTATATATTTGTTCCTTTGCCTTCTACGGAAAATTTTCAAGTCATGTTTCATAAATTGTATTTTTAAATAAAATCGTTTATTACCACCATCGTTAAGCACCTGATGAGATGCTTTAGACCTCGAAATTAATGCACATTTTTGTCGTGGTAACTTGCATGATCCAATGTAACAGTTTATAATAAATATCTTTTGTGCTCTAGTCATGTATTGAGTCCTTTTTTAAATTAAGGTTATGAACTTTTGAATTTATATTGTTTTTATTCTTTTATATATGTATATTACATTTGTCTATATATAAACCATCGCCCGATGAGGAACGAATAAAGTTCAGAAACATGAAAGTTTTTGTGTAGCGATTTAAAATGTTTTTAGTGTAATCTATTATAATAGAAATATTTTAATAATAATAATACACACACACAGATATATATATATATATATATATATATATATATATATATATATATATATATATATATATATATATATATTAATAATAAATAAACATTTTTTCTGATCGGAATCACTAACTCTGACTTGTGCTACCGATGCAATTTATTGTAGTTTATTATTTCATTTTCAAAAATCCAATTGAACTATGCATTATGATATAAAAGAAAATGCATCTTTTAAACATAAAAGGAAATGCACCTTTAAACATAAAAGAAAATACACCTTTTAATCATAAAATGCAAAATAAAACTATAAACAAGTGCAAGTATGGACAAATTTGTTCAGACATATTGCCTTAATATTCTAAATTTTTATTGCCTCTCTCTGGCTTGTACTGTTCGGAGGCGTTTTTGAATGGAGTGATCTATCGGATTATTTTTTAAGCGAATGGTCCCACTTCAGTGAAACAGAGCTTAGGGGTTTGCTCTTTCAACGACCAGGAGTATACGTCTATCGTAACTTGTACAAAGAAGAGTAGAAATGATTCAATGGCTGAGTCAATCCAATTGAAAATTTTGGACATATCTTGAAAAATCAAATTTATCAGAGAAACCGCAAAAACATTAGTAATTTGAATGTCATTTTCAAGGAAAAGAGGGCCAAGATTTCATATAAATGTTACAAAGGGATGGTGAACGTTTACGAAAACCTTATCCAATAAGTAATTACAAATCAAAGTATGAAGTTAAATTATGATTGACTGGAGGTTACCACTTATGGGGATTATTAACTTATCTTCTTAGATCGTTACCTCCATATGTTGGTATAGTTGACCTGTGTGTCTTTTGGCCTAAAAATCCTGGCGCATAAGAAATATAGAGAGAGAGATAAAAAGTTCAGGTGAAAGTGTGTATATATATATATATATATATATATATATATTGATTCGGATGCCAATTTATTTGAAAATTGTACTATCAATGTTTTTTCCCCCACCTAGTTTATATAGATTTACATTTTATATATATATATATATATATATATATGTGTGTGTGTGTGTGTGTGTGTGTGTGTGTGTGTGTGTGTGTGTGTGTGTGTGTGTGTGTGATGAAGAAAGGTATCATTGTTTTCCATTATATCATGACGGTCGAGACATGCAACATCGACATCTAGTCGTACAAATATTGTATTTAATCTATGTGTATGTTATGATGACCGCAGCATCGGAAAATGGACAAAGTTTAATTTATCGAATCTGATTGTGATTGATTTTCCATCTGTTTATATACACATGTATAGACCCGTTGCTTGAAAAGGCTGCTCACTTCTCATTTGCACGCGGCCTTATAACCTGGGTTCTGATTACTTAGTTGAACTATAGCTTTGTTTGCTTGTCGATTTTTATTATCTGTCTATTTTTAGGGACGGTAAAATTTTGCTTTTCTTTTTACTTATTTTTATTTATTTATTTCTCTATCACCCCAAAACAATGTATCCGAATACTTTTCCATTGTTACTTTGGCTTATATTATATTCCGAATTGTTTGTTTGAAAATGTGTTTATTTTTTCTTAGTAATTATTAATTTTAATTAAAAAGATATATGATCTGCGTAAATTTAAATTAAATGTAAAGTAGACCATAAAAGTAACCATTCCTTTCTGTTATTTATTACATTTATAGTAATTTATGAGGAAAGTGGAGAATTTGATGCTCACAGGATGAATTGAACGCAAGAGTAGGGGGACGCAGTGAGTAATCTATCTAACGAGTAAATGGATGGTAGAACAGGAACTGTTAAGGATGCTAAGGCAACAAACATTGCTTCGTGACACAAAGATAGGAATTTGTGGAGAACCATGATCGCCCACCTGAATGAACACGGCGCATAAAAGAAGAAAAATCTAAAGATTAGGGTTCGCGGATAGTGTAACGGATATCGGTGCAGAAAGTGAAATCGGCGTACTGAGTTCAAATTTCAGATTAATCTGTTGCTTTCACTTTCACACAAATATCTTTGGGAAAAGGCAAGAATCCAGAGAATTCTAACGCTCTTCAAGCTATGGATTAAATAGAAGGCTATACTAGTTCTCTAGATTTAGATGGCAACCAGTCTGAAAGAAGGAAAACTCTAAATTTCAAAAACGTGGAGAAGGCAACAAGCATATACTACACTCTCTTTCCCAAGAAATTCATGGCAATTCACAGATAATAATGACAATGTGTGGGATGACATGATTGCTTACGTCTTGAAGAGGCATGATATTTTTTTAAAAGTATAATTTATATAATAAAGAAATATGTTTCCCGTCATACGATGGTGGGAATTTTTTTTTTTTTTTCATTGTGGGTAATATAAGATTTTGTCATTTTTGGATATCTATACTTGGGTTGCCTCATGAAAGGCTCGTAAATTTAGGCGATCTTTCATCACATTCGAGAAGGAAAATTCATTAATTTCTCACTTCACCTCTGAACTGCGTTGACAAGAACTGGACACCCACAGCAGACAAATATACTTTTCACTGTATTTTAAGTAAAATGTTTGGGAATTTTTCTCTTATTTATTTTGTTTCGTTTTTTTTATTATTCCACATTAAATTAATTAAATTACGTTGAACAGCTACTTGATTTTTAATTCTCTAACGGTTTCTATATTTTTTTTAAATTAGAGAGTTGAAATATTTCTGTCAGCATACATTAATCTTGGCGTAATAAAAGTTAATTCTGTCTGATGAAAGTTGTCATTGGAAACAGTCTTTAATGATGGAAATTATATTTTTTTCATTGTGGGTAATATAAGGTCTTGTCTTATTTGGTCATCCATACTTCAGCTAATTCATGAGAAGCTCGTAAATTTAGGCGGTCTTTTATTACATATAAGTAACAAAAATTCATTAAATACCTACTTGGTATTTGTAATGACTCGACAGGTAATGGACGCCCATTGGAAACAAATACATTTTTCACTCAAATTTTCGTCAAATTTTGTAACTGCTACTTGATTTCTAAAAAAAATTTAATTTAAGGAGCTGAAATGTGTCTGTTAGTAGACGTTAATCATGGCGAAGTTAATTTTAGCTGTTAAAAATCGTAATTTGAAACAGTCTGAAACATGATTCACCTTCACAAAAATGTTTTTGTACTTCTTTTATATATATATATATATATATATATATATATATATATATATATATAAGAGGATTCATACCTTTTCCCCAGGGTATTAGCATGTAAGAGAATGTAATGGATTCAACTGGAATTCGAACTTGGCTCACCGATTCCTCAATCCAAGCCGCTATCCACTACTCCACCGTGCCTCCTCTGCGTCTCCCATCAGCTATGGGTAAATAGCAGGTCAGACTGGGTTCTATAGCCTTGGGTGGCAACTAGTCTAGGAGAAGGACAAATCTGAATTCAAAACCTGCGAAGAGTCATTTGGGGAGTTTGTGGTATGTAGTGCACCAGGTCACTGTATTCGTCTCTTAAAAAAGTGCGGATGGTTCTGCACGAAACCTACACCACTATAATCAAATGTGCCGGTGTTGGGCTGTCGGTTCCTGTCGGTTTCTTTAAAAATGGAATAATTATTTGGGCTTTCCTTAAAACCGGTATCTCTTTCTCTGAACTTCTTCTTCTATACTTCTATCAACTAACAATAAAGCAACTCTCAAGTAAAAAGAAGAAAAGACTGAACCACGCCGAAAAACGCTGGAAATTTGCAAGATCAGAGCCTACTTATTTGTGACTGAAAAATACCATAAATCAGTGAGACTCCGCGCATAACTTCTGTTATTAAAAACAAGCGGGTAAAGAAAAGAACACCGGAAAGTGGAATAATTTTAGCCAATCAAAAAAAAATTAACATGAGGAGACTTTTGGAGTTGGCCGAAACCGGCGTTCCCACGGGAGACTCGGAGCCTGGTCGGAGGGTATAAGCTGACACCTCTGATGTAGAAGCAGAGCGGATGGCAGGAGGGAACGGAATACAAGAACGCTACGCAAAGAAACCAGCCATGCGTGATGCGTGAAGAAGTAGTTAGGAGGTCATCTGCTAATGATATTTCTGCCCTTCTTAGGGCCGATAAAAACACAGTAGATTGACACTAACCTATTTCTAATACTACTATTACTCTATCATGATCTAACTTCAAAATACCAATTTCGGACATTTCTCCAATCTACTACCAATATCCATCTTATTAACGAACTTTTTGTTACACCGAATATCAAAGACTCGCTCATCACTCTAAATAAAATAAATAAACATATTTATTTTAAACCCTTGAGTCAGTACGTTTTATGTCCCATGTCTCAAAAAAAGCATCACCAAAAATACCAACACCACAATATTCACACTGGTGACTTCCCGACGTGAACACACCACGAATCTATCTTTTTGTTGTTAACGAAGTATCGATGATGTCAGACGTTGCTATAGTAATATCCGCTGCTTCCGGTATACAACAAAAGTTTTCTAATAAATAATGTTTTTTCATGTAGCTTTTAGTTTTTTCTTTATTTTTGATCATGGAAAGGCTGATTGTAGTGATAAAGTAATATTATGCATGACCAACAAATGTTTTTCATGTCATGTCTACCATCAAAGATTTCTAGTTTGCTATTTTAAAGATTATTTTTGCTTTATTTTGTTTTGTTCTTTTCCTTTGTTTTTGTTTTATTCTTTTCCTTTGTTTTTGTTTGATTCTTCTGTCATAAATATTATGATAATCCAGAATATTTACTGGGAACAGTACACCTGCATACAGATAGAAAATGAACTGAGCAAGCGCACAAAAATATTAAATAGCATCAGACAATGAAGCTTCTTCTAACCGGATTTATTCAACCTGTACAGCCAACCGATCTACAGAGAACTAGAAGTCCTAACATTTGTTATTTATTAGGTTGGGGCAAAAATAATGACGTTTTTTGCCATTAAAAATACGTCATTATTTTTGCACAAACCTAATATTATTGATGGGCACAATCTTAACAACATGAAATACTCAGATGACATCTCGTTGATGGCAGACAGCAAAAGGGACAGCTATAAATTGGAGGTGACGAAATCAAACAACTAAAAAAATGTAGGAGGTTTACATTACATTATAGTTTACCCTATTTACAATATTGTTCGAATTGTTGTTCTCAACTTTCTTTTCATATCCCCGGTGTTTCGAATGGTTCTTTCTTCAGGTGATATACATTGGAATTTTAAACCGAACCCTTTATTTAGTCCACAGGGGTATACTGTTCTAGTTCCACATGCCATCCCTTTTTCTGGATATCTCAGTTTCAGTTATTTCCCTTTAGTAACTCAACTCTCCAAGTTTTTTCTCAACTCTTCTCTAGCCAGGTATTGAACTCACACCTCTTTGGTTCAAGTTACTTTTGGATTTCTTCAACCAACGCTTTTATCCACTGAGCCAGTGAGTGAATTTTTGGGAATTATAAACCTAATGTCTCAGTAAGCATTTTTAACCAGAGCTGATATTAACAATTTCTGTTATTGCTGTTTTTTCTCCAGCTCTCTGTATTACTGGTTCCTATATAGTATTCATGCCTATGCTTGGCTGGCTAAGGAGATTTTTATATATCACCTGAAGTAGGACGGAGCGTACAACGCCCGAAACGTCGTGAATATGGAAACAAAAATGAGGACAACAGTCAGAACAATGTAAATAGTGTAAATTAATTTAATTAGTAATTAAGCTATTTTTTCAGGGTTCCTTCTGAAGCATCAGAGCAGGTGAAAGGTTTAGAAATGGTTGTCCTCTAGAAAAAGAACGAATGCAAAAGCGCTTAAGTTAAACATCAATCTTGACTTGTTTTTTTTTTTGTTTTGTTTTGTTCTTTGTTTTTTTGTTTTGTTTTGTTTTTTTCACAAACTTTCAACTCTTTGTGGGTTATTTAAAACAGAAGTATGTTTCGGGTTACAGGACTTTTGGCTATAGTTAGGGTGTCATTATCTTTTTTGCACAGTTCGTATGTATTTTTGTTCACGTTAAGAGTGACGTCCAAGTTGTTTGCACTTACAAAAAGTTGTTTACACTGAACAAAAATACATACGAACCGTACAAAAAAATAATGACACCCAAACTTACCTACACCCTCCAATCATCCACCTTCAATCATCAAAGAAATACGCATATCAATCAGCCGCAGACTATCTGAAAATTCGTCAAACATAGACATTTTCAGTAACTAAAAAGCACCATATGACGAAGCACTAAAAAAGTGGATACACACAACAACTACAATACACCCCCCACAACCGAAACGCAGAAACAGAAAAAGAAACATTATCTGGTTTAACCCACCATACACCAAAACCGTCAAAACAAACATAGGAAGGACATTCCTAAACTAAATAGAAAAGCAATTCCCGATTAGCAAAAATATTCAACAAAAATAACGTTAAAATCAATTACAGCTGCACAAAAAATGTAACACAAAAAATAAAAAGCCACAACAATACAGTAACAAGCTGCAATAATGCAATCAAGGAACCTCAATGCAACTGCAGAAATAAAACATGTCCACTTCAAGGAAATTGCCAACAAACGAATATAATATATAAAGCCAAGGCAAGTGCCAACAACAGCACAATGTACTAGATCGGTGCCACTGAGGGACCATTCAAGAAAGGAAAAAACCACCACAACCTTTCATTCTTCAACAGAAATTACTCAAACAGCACTACACTATCCACATACATATGGCATCTAAAAGACAGAAATATTACACCAAGAATAAGCTGGAAAATATTGAAAAACGCACCTCCCTACAACAACATTACAAAGAAATGCCTACTTTGCCTACACGAAAAGGTAGCAATAATTTCTCATACCCAGTAAAAGAAATTACTAAATATAAGATCAGAAATAATTTCTAAATGCAGACATGAAAACAAATACTTATCACAATTTATGCCAAACGGATAAAAAAAATACCAACCAACACTACTACATAAGCCACCATTGAACCTACGAATATGAAAAGAGAAACCACTGACACCATAACACCATCAATTATTTTCTAGTTCAAACTACCATCATAATAATTATAATTATTATTATTACCATTCCACCACCATTACTACAATCACTTCTACCACTTTACAACAACTATTTGCTCCTACAATCGTTATTATCACCTGCTTCCCCGACCATTACTATTACAGCACAATTACCATTGCACCATCAGTCCACAATTAATACTGTACCACAATTACCATTACCGTATCAATTATACTTAATTCCCTCCGCCAACAAAATTAATACCACCGCATAAATACGAATAAGTATTACAAACTGGAGTTTCTACCATTTACATATGCGCAATCACCAAAAACAAGCAAATAACCGGCTTTAAAATAATAGCAAAACAGCATTAAAAAATTAAAAATAATAGCAATTTTTGCCTACCATAGTCTTACACCGACCCCATCATACGTGTATACGTGTATGCGAGAAAACATTATTCAGGGAGCAAAATAGACGAACGGTCTGCGCGTTGACACCGAAAAAGACGAAAGATATTCGCTACACAATCCGACATTGAATACAACGACCAAATGCGTACGTATGTACGCAACGATACATGGATGTGCATATATGTCCAGCTCCACACTGTTCATTTATGGTTATGCTTGTGTGAGCTCCATTGAGTGAGCGTGCGTGTATATATATGTCTGCGTACGTCAATGAGTGAACGTGCGGGTATGTACGTTTGCGTAAGTATGAATGGCGTTCCAACGACAACTTTTCCTCCCACTACCATAAATACACATATATATGCAACCATATATAAATCCAAAATTTAAAAATTAATCAGTTTGTCTGACGATCGCAAAATAGCGTGAAACAAACTCACATCAATCCAACTAAATATGTTAGCTCTATCACTGATATTGAGCGCTTTCCAATAACTATCGTCCGTATATAATATATAAATAATATATATAAAAAATTGCACATATATATATATATATATATATATATATATATATATATATATATATATATATATATAGTTAAGTTGTAAGGAACTTGGTAAACCGAATTGGTAAATCCAAAGAGGATGAAATCCTGAGAGCTCTATGTTAGGACAGAGCTAATATGTAATGAAAAACAAACCACTTTAATGTACCATTACGATAATTTATTTCACCTAAATCCTTTTTTAAGGATTCAGGATCATCAGGTAAATCTTCCAACAACGAATTGAGAAAAAAATGGGATTAGAAATTGGTGGGTAGTGTAATTTTTGTAATTTAATAGAGGGGGTTGAGAGTGGTAGTTAACCAGACAATATAAAGTATAGGGAGGGGTTAATTTTATATCTCTCTTAAGTATGTTTTATGTTTTATATTGGAGTAGGAGGAGTGACAGAAAACTTGACCTCTTTAGATGGTTAATAAAACGGAAATGAATTGTAGAAAATGTATACAAGTGAGTCTAGGGGGAAAGAGAGATGGAGTTGTTATAATTTTGTTTTAACAAAATTATGTAAAAGATAGTTTACAATGTTTGATAGAAAATTCGATGTCTGAAAAAAATTTTGTTATTAACTTAAATGTTTAATTTTTTAAGTAAATAGTTTCAGGACTAAATATAACTATTATTGTAATAAACATATTTATCTAGGACATAAAGAAATATTTAAAATCTTAATAGTTTATTCACCCGACTAATTGTATTTCCACAATATAACAAAACAAAAAAAAAAAAAAAAAAAAAAGAAAATATATATATATAACATCTATTTTACTATTTAAAATTAATTTATGAATGTAATTTATTTATTATATTGGTAAACTAAATTAAAGATTAGGTTTCATTATTTAATAGAATTTGAGGGTAATATTAATTTTCATTTATTCATATATGACTCACAAATGTATTCATGTGAATCCCTACATACATACGATCATTAACAAGTAAAAAAAAAAAAAAAAAAAAAAAAAAAAAACATTTGAGATAATTTACACAAAAATTCATTTATCCTCGTACATAAACTATATATACATTTTACAATCTTTATCTATATTTCAAAATATATATAGATTTCACAGTTAAAATTTAATTTTATCAGTGTGATTTCGGAAGTGTTTCATTTTAAAGGAATTTAGCTAATATTATTACTATTATTAATAGTCAAAGAATGGTATATTTAAATTTAAATTATCAACTTAGAAATGAAACTCCCTTCAGAAGAAAACAAAATTTAAACTATAGAATATTACAAAAGAAGATCCAATATTTCCTTTAAAATCAATTCATGTACGTACGCACATATATACATACACACACATACACATATACATATATATATATATATACACCTATATACATACACACACACATATATACATCCACACATATATATACACATATACATACATATACAATTCATATATCCATATACAAATCTATATATCAAAAAATTAATCTAACCATTTAATCATCCGTATATATATATATAGAGAGAGAGAGAGACATACTCATATACACATACACACCCTTAAATAGATATACATTCATATATAAGCACAAAACCCTACATACAAAACAAAATATAAAAAGAATACATATATACATATATATATATATATACATACATATACATATACATATGTACATTTACCAAATATAAATTCTAAGGTAATTACGTCTATATACATATATAGATTACAAGTAGTTTAAAACTATAAAAACACACATGTTTAAGTACATGTACACACACATATACTCGTACATACATATACAATATACATATACATACAAAACAAACATAAAAACATTTATACATATACATCCACACCCATGCAGCATACACGTTAAAAAAAAAAAATATTCAGTATTCAAGCATGCTTCATATTAGTATATCTATACTCACACACGTGTATATCTATTTATACATATATATCCATACTACCATACATATGTGTCCACAATATAAATACATAGTTACCCTTATCTATAATGTTCATATATATATATCTAAATAAGTTCACATAAAAAAAAAAAATTGTAAGTTCCAACACATATATCAAAGAGCACAGTGTCAGTATTTTCATATATTCATTTAAAACAATTTATATTTTCTATTTATATATCTACACATACTTTTTTAAAATGAGGTGATTTTTATGCATACATTTACAAATCAACTCATTATGTCTGTTCAATAGTATGTCCGGATCCTTATGTTTTATAATTAGTATTTTTTCCATAATGCACAAATTGCATCGGTCTCTGAAATTAATCGGAGTTTTGGCTTTTGAGACGATTTTCCATTCTATTTGTGGGGTTAATTTGTTTTCCAATAACTCCCAATAGTGCTTTGAAAGTGCAGTTTGGTGTTTTTTTGATTCATTATAAAAGGATTGGCGATGGTTGTAAAATCGTTGTTTCCAACTTCCTGCAGAAATACCTATGTAGATCTTCTTATGTTCAGTATTTTCTTTGGGGAAAATCGTAGCTTCGTCTACTATGTTTTTGGACAAACATGTTTAAAAAAGGATTTAGGTGAAATAAATTATCGTAATGGTACATTAAAGTGGTTTGTTTTTCATTACATTTATATATATATATATATATATATATATATATATATGTGTGTGTGTGTGTGTGTAATATATATATATATTTATACACACACACACACACACATATATATATATATATATATATATATGTATGTATAAATTGACAATTATAACAAGTGTTTATAACATGTTATAAATGCAAGTATGTTTCAGCACTATAGGTGCTTTTTCAGGCGGTGATGGTTAACTGTAGAATTTTGCGGTTTAAAAGCAGCAATACCCTCACAGGAATACCCTCCAAGGGTATTGTTGGTTTTAAACCATAAAATGATCATTTATTCTCATGTTAACCATTACCATCTGAAGAAACACCTGCAGTGCTGGAACATGATTGCATTTATGTTACGGTTTTAACCTGTTTTTGTTATAATTGTTAATAAATATTATTAAGCTCTGTACTGTATTGAGTATTTTTCAAAAATATGTTTGGACATTGGAATTAACCTACATTACACTTGGATATATATAGATAGATAGATAGATAGATAGATAGATAGATAGATAGATAGATAGATAGAGAGAGAGAGAGAGAGAGAGAGAAGAGAAATAAGGTGTATTTCGGCAGCAATAATTCTTTCAAAAAAGTTTGGCTGAATAACAACAAATTCTATCAAATTCTTTAGTAACTTTTTCAAATTTCCAATTTAGTTATTTTATATAATCGGTAAATTTATCGATGTTCATATTTATTTTTATATTTTTTCTCGAGTACTTTCGAACTGTTTTTGGTTAATTCCGGTGTATAAACTTTTACTTCAATTCACTCAAGATGACGTCATTTAAATGATTTCAAATGGAATTTCTATGTTTTTTTCCCCTTTTGAGCATAATAAACTTCAATATACGGTCCCCTGTAGCGAAAAAAATACCCTATGTTGGCTGCTTCTCATGTATGAGAACGACGTCCAGAATTTTGAGTCTTTCTTTGCATTGTCCTACATAAAAAAAACAGTTACGTAAACATGCACAAAACACAATCCTTAAAAACAAATGTAGCAACATTCGAAAGTACTCGTGAAAAATAATATAAAAGAAAAATAAATATGAATTTTAGTAAATTGACTGATTAAATAACACAACTAATTCGGCAAGTTGAAAAGTTTAATAAAAAAAATTCGTCGTCAGAACTTGTCGATATTATTCAACCACACACACCCACATACATACGAATATATATATATATATATATATATATATATATATATATATATATATATATATATATATATAGGTAAAAAAAATCCGTTGGTATATAAATTCATAAGGTTAATATTCTGTTGTTTTTTTTTTTAAATAAAACTTCTTCCCTTTGAGATAGATACTTATCACCCTCTTTGACCGCTGCCTCGTGCCTGGTACCTGACTGAAACTGAAGTGTAAACTCTCTATTAGGTGCTTTCGGCGTTAAATTTTAAGTTGGCACTTAAGCTTCCAATCTCAATTCCTCACGGTTAACTGCTACATCCGCACTTCCACTAACTTTACAGACATGAACTCCATTTCATTTCACATCGGAGTTGAAAAGACAGACAACCACATTTGTCGACTACCGAAATAGCAAATTCCCATATGAGGTAAAAAAAAAAGGATTTGTTTGATTATTAATTATATTGCTCTGTATAAATTAAATAAAATACATCGAGCTCTTTTTTGCGGATCAGTTCTAATATTTTCATATTACTAGGATCCACTTGGATTATATACCAACTGATTTTTTACCGAATATATATATATATATATATATATATATATGAAGAAAAATATACGGAAAAAACAAACAAAAATCCTAATATGTAATTATGCTGTTTTAATGTTATTATAATGTCAGCGTCGGACGTTTCGGTCTAGTAGACCATCTTCAGGACATATTCATAAAACATAATACACATTAGACCATATTCAATTCAACATGAAAAAGACGATGGACATAAGAGCAAGACTAATCCAAACAGATAACTGAATTTTTTTATAAGATCAGCGTTCCGTTTAAATATGATCACGTCATATATATATATATATATATATATATATATATATATATATATATATATATATATATATATATACATATATGGTACTTTTGGAAATTATTACGAAAATGGAGGTCCAAACAGAAATGCATTTCGCGTACTTCGCAATTTTTTTCGTCAACATAATCGACCAACCGAGAGTGCAATTGGAAACGATGTAACGTTGTTGTGGAGAGGTTCAATTCCTGCGCGTGATGACGAATAGAGTGGTCTGGATTTTCGGTCACACTTTCGTGCACTGCAGCAATGTTTTCAGCTGAACGCCGTAAACGAGCACGTAATGGTGTTTTCACATCTGCCACCGACACAATTTGTTTGATTTTACGAACAATTTTTCCAGTTGCACTCTGGAAATTTTAACACGTTATTTGATTGTTAATCTTTCAATGGTTGAAATTGCCAAAGTTGTTAAATCTGAAAGAAAAAGAAAAAATATCATTAGACGCTTAAACTTAATTCAAATTTTAAATCGGTCCATATATATATATATATATATATATATATATATATATATATATATATATATATATATATGTATGTATGTATGTATGTATGTATTACTTCAAAAGTTATTATAGTGGATAGTCGTATTTAAAATAGACGCATCTTTTTTATTTTTACTTTAAACAGTGCGTATTACGTCAATCGGCCTGCGTATTCGAGAAATACTAATAACGAAAGTATTAATAATATTTTAAATACGATTAACCACTTAAGTAACGACTGAAGTAATAAAAATATTGGATTAAGAATAAATCCATTAATTATGTATACATATATATATACATGTGTATATATATATATATATATATATATATATATATATATATATATATATATATATATATATATATATATTATTATTATTATTATTATTATTACTATTATTATTATTCTCGATATTCCTTTATATTCATTATTTGTTTAGATGCTCAATTTTGATTGGACACCACTTTATAAAGGTAAACTCTCCAAATAAACAAATGCTTGTCATCATTTCTTAATAGCACCTTTCATATCGAAACAGGCGACATAAAAAAAACTCTATTCATACGTCCATAGGAAATATCAGATGAAACGGAAATGATAACAGGGGTCACTAATAGGTAAATGTTCATCATTTCAATGCCAATCCCAGAACAACTGCATTGTAGTTGCAGCCAACTTCTCACGGGAATTCATCGCCATTCTGTTCGCGCCCTGGGAGCATTTATAAAAATAAGACATAAAAAACACTAACTGCTTGACAAACACTTATAAGTGCGTTATGAAACATTGATGTTTTCGTTGACTTCTGAATGAAATGATTTGTTGACGGCTTAACCGTTATTGGCTTGTTGTAACTTACTGACTTACAAAAAACTAATCGAAATGTTGGATTTGGGGAAACACAGTTTAACCATCGAAGTTTGCATATTACTATTTAAATTTGTTTGAGAAAATTTTTTCTTCTATTCTGTGATCTGTTTATTGAAAAATGATTGAGTGATTTCAAAGGTCCGAAATGAAAATAAACTTTACTGTCAACAAAGGATTATCATATGCAACCATTCCTCATTTAACGAGTTAGCTATTTAGCGACCTCCCGGATTTACGACCTGCTGTAAAATCACATAGAATAAAAAACGTAAAAAAAAAAAAAATCCAACCAGTCGGTACTGTACATTGTACAAAACCTTTGATCCGGGAAATTTTCTTTCTTCAAAATGAATCAAAATAAATAAATTACACGAAAAATAAATCTACTGTATTTGCCATATTCAAACCAAAGTAATGTACAGAATATAGAACTATTTTTTAAATTTGTTTATTCCATTTACCATTCAGTACACAACGCGGAGGAGGTACGGCGGAGTAATGGATAGTAACGCGGATTGAGAAATTGGAGAGCTGAGTTCGAATTCTACTCGAATCCGTTGCATTCAGTTCTGTGCTAACACTCTCTTCTTCTCCCCTCCCCAGCTATGTTTTATATTTTTTGGATAGTCTACCGCAGAAAGAAAGGGCGGGAAAAATCTGTCTCGTCAGTCATGTACCAAAAGATACATGACCACCTAAGAATGTATCACGCTGATTGACGCGACTCTAATGTATAAACATTTTGACATCTTTTTATCTCTATATATAAAATTCTATGACTTTCGTTACTCCGTCCATCGCAACCTCTAAAATAGCCATGCATGGACCGATCGAAATCAAATTTTGGGGAGAAGTGCAAACAGGTAAGGGGTACAAAGTACAGATGATTTTACTAGGGTGCGTAAAAACCGCAAAGTTTTTTGTCAAAGTTTTTTTTTTTTTTACAAAGAAATTAGCTTATTCAAATTTCATTGATTGGTTTGCGAAATTGAACGAAACGCAAAGTTTGTAAATGTTGTCCAAAAAATGTTAGCGATAACTTCAACAATACCAAATACTGTGAGGATTTCTACAGGCGTTAGTTTCCTTCGATAGATAGATAGATAGATAGATAGATAGATAGATAGATAGATATTAGGTTGGTGCAAAAATAATGACGTAATAATGTCGTAACTGGTGTTACAAATTGTGCAAAAGTAACACAGAAACTGGTTAACACAAACCCATTACACACACAGTATGTTTGAAATAGTCGTCAGGTACAACTTCTCAAAAAAAAGTTCATTAAGCGAGAAGTGACTATAATTAAAAGGAAATTTAATTAAGTTGATGCAAAACATTTTCCTCCTGCCACATCTTCACTGTCAGCCTTGGTTCATTTAGTAAATATCTAGCTAAGATGATGCAATTTTTGTGGGGAGATGATGGTCGATTATCAGTTAACGGGTCCGAAAATTAAATTTGCAGAGTGAGTTCAAGTCCCGGCTGAGACGCTTTGTTCACTTTGCGTTATTGTAGGAACTCATTTCCTCTTCCACTACCACCTCAAACATCGGTATGTGTTAAATAAAATAGCACGGCAAACTGGCTTCTCCAGCCTTGGTAGGGCTAGTGAGTCTAGGACAATATTCAGTTAACTCTGTATTTAAGAGTGACTAATGCAATGAGAAATCACTCCTCTGTAATCTCAGTAAGACTCTTTGCCGTTAATGTCTACTGGGATACAAGTTTACTGCCAAAACTCATATATCCAATCCATTGTTAATGATGCTGGAAAAAGGGTCAGTTCTTTTGGCCACTCCAGAAAGTACCCGACTCCTCTGAGAATATCATGAAGCGAACATGTGAGCAACGACAAAGTTTTAGAGAAAATGGAAACAAAAAGAATGCTTATAACTTAACATCAAGAAGAGACAATTGAAATTTCTAAGGCACATATAATGAGAAAAAAAGGGCTTGGAAAATTTGATACTCACGCGATAGATTGAACGTAAGGGAGACAGAATAAAACAACGCATAACATACTTAGTGAACTTGAGTAAATGGATAGTGGAAAAAGGTTTAAGAGAAATAAAAAAGGCAAAATTTGTTAACAGCTACAAAGGACAGGAAACTGGGGAGGGCCATGATCGCCTGCGTGCTGAAGATAATGAGGAATCAATCCTCTGTAATCTCAGTAAGGCTCTTTGCTGCTAATGTCTATTGGGACACAAGTTTACCCCCAGAACTCATATATCCAATCTATTACTAATGATGCTGGAAAAAGGGTCAGTTCTTTAGGCCACTCCAGAAAGTACCAGACTTATTTCATTATTTTAACTTCCAATACTTCAAAATTAATCAAAATAAGTAAAAGGAATGAATAAAATGAAGTTTATTTACATTATTTACATTATTCGGACATTCCATATTCACAACGTTTCGGCTGTTGTACGCTCCGGACTTCTTCAGATGATTGGAATTTCGAATCGAACCCTTTATTTTGTCCACCGGGGTAGATTATTCTAGTTCCACGTGCTTCAAGGGCACATGGCCCCTTGCATAAAGACATTGGTTAGATCTAGTGACTAGACCCAAGGAATTGTGAATTCAATACGTATGGCATATAACTGACTGACTGATAGTAACGAGTTCAATGAATACACAAAAATAGAAAGGGGCGTAAGGCAAGGATGCGTCTTCTCACCGGACCTGTTCAACCTATACCACGAGGCAATCCTGAGACAATTGGAAACCCTACCGGGATTTAGCATTGGCGGCCAGAACCTTAAGATACGCAAATGACACAATACTGATAGCAGACACGGGAAAGTAATTAGAAAATCTCCTACAGAAGGTAGCGACGGAGAGCGAGAAGAAAGGACTAAGTATAAACTACAAGAAGACAGAATGTATGGTCATCAGTAAATGTATGAGCCCGAAATGCGATTTGCAGGTCGGGAACACTAGAATCAAGCAGACGCGGGAGTTTAAATATCTGGAAAGCCTTTTGACAGAGGACGGTAAGTGCGACAATGAGATAAGTAGACGTATTGGGATAGCCAAGGACACATTCCAAAAGCTAAGCAGAGTATTGCAAGACAGAAGGATTTCTTTGGTAACAAAGAAAAGAATACAGAGCTGTTACGTGGCATCTGTCCTTCTTTACGGCAGCGAATGTTGGACAATTTCCTCAAAGATGAAGAAGAGACTCGAGGCGACGGAGATATGGTTCTACAGAAGGATGCTGAGAATATCATGGATCGAGCGTGTGAGCAACGATGAGGTCTTAGAGAAGAAGGAGAAGGCTTATACTTAATATCAGGAAGAGACAGCTGAAGTTTCTGGGACACATAATGAGGAAAGAGGGTCTGGAGAATCTGATACTCACGGATCGAATAGACGGGAAGAGAGACGGGAAAACAACGCGTGACATACCTGGCGGGCTTAAGCAAGTGAATGACAGAACGTGGTCTGGGGCGGGAGCAAAGGGAAGGGACATGTTGATAGCTGCAAGGGATAGAGGGAGGTGGAGAGCCATGATCGCCTACCATCTGAAAGGACATGGTACATAAAAAGAAAGGGTTTAGTAGACTAATGTAATTTATAAACATTTAGAAATAAATAATAAATGTTAAAAATTGTACAAAAGTGATATTAAACCTTATCTGAAGCTGGCCGACGCAAACCCATTACACGCGTCGAGTTCCTGAAATGGCGGATAGGTGTGTCGTCGCTTAACGACCATCTCATTTAACGATCAGTTCGTTGAAAAAGTAACTGGTCGTTAATTGAGGAGTGGCTATACATAATAATTTGCCATTTCTTGATTAGTGTTACTCTAACTCATAATTGTTTAAACACAATTTCTTTACGTCAAATTATTAAAGCTTCGTGTTGTAACTATTTACACTATTTACAATGTTCGGACCATTGACATACTGTTATGATATTCACGACGTTTCGACCGTTGTACACTGCGGCCTTCTTCAGGAGATTGAAATTTCGAATCGTCGAATTCCAGTCATCTGAAGAAGGTCGGGATGTACAACGGCAGAAACGTCGTGAATATAATAACAAAGATGAGGTTATAGTCCGAACATTGTAAATAGTGTAGTTACAATGCCTCATCTCAGAAATACAGTGGAGCCTCCGTTCTCGAACGTCTCACATGTCGAACAAATCGGTTTTCGAACAGAAAATTCAAGATGAAAATGCCTCGGTTATCGAACAAAATTTCGGTTCTCGAAAAACATAGCCGAACCGAGTTAAAACACAAACGGAATCATTTCTGATTTGACCGCCGTTTTGTATACATTCATGTGTTGTACCATGTTTTTCTTTTCCAATATTATTGTCTAGTGACTTTTCTCTCTACATTTATTTCTATTGGAAAAATAGTTTCGGCTTACGAACACTTCGGTTTACGAACGGCCTTCAAGAATGAATTAAATTATCTGTATAGACAGATGCTTCATGTAGTAAGTAGAGTGTTCGACGCGGGACAGTGGTTCACAAGCTAGTCTCACACAACATTTACTGCTTTAACAAGATCGATCCTTACCAGATGTTCTACATGAAAATCTTTTATAAAAAAGATCAGCACGGCGCCTCGCGACGGAGCAATGATCAACAAGTTAATGTTGCTGACCATTGTTATAATAAAATCGAGCCTCATTAGCTGACCTGCATCTGTAGTCCTGTGTCAGTCTAACCAAAGCATAACAGATATCAATACAAATAAACAAATTCTAAAATGTCATATTGCAATCCTTTTAATGCATTGCACTCATAAACAAGTATCACACTCAAGTTTTGCTTCATTGCTGTAAATAGCCAAAGTATTGTGTAGATGGGTTGACATTTAAGGATTGCTTACTTTGGGCGGGATTCAGTTATTTCAGCGCGAAACGGAATAGCGGCAAAACAAATTAAAATGCCTGAATATTTCTTAATGTTTTTCGCAAAGAAAACTAAATGGAACATTTTAAACGGAAGGATTTACAGTTATCTATATTTACTCATAAAGCAGATAGATAGATAGATAGATAGATAGATAGATAGATAGATACGAACAGACTGGGATAAATAGACATATAGGAATATAGATAGTTAGAGAGAAAGAGAGAGAAAGACTGCGATAGATAGATAGATAGATAGATAGATAGATAGATAGATAGATATTAGGTTGGTGAAAAAATAATGACGTAATAATGTCGTTTTTTGACGTTGAAAAATACGTCAAAAAACGACATTACTACGTCCTTATTTTTGCACCAACCTAATAGATAGATAGATAGATAGATAGATAGATAGATAGATAGATAGATAGAGACTCGGATAGGTAGCTAGTTAGACGTGAAAAGACTGCAATAGATAGATAGATAGATAGATAGATAGATAGATAGATAGATAATTACAGGTAAAAACGTACACAGTAAATTAATATGATCAAAGTTTAACATGTGCCAACTAAAATGCATGATTTGTTACGAATAAACAGATTGAGCCAACAACTATATTAGACTGTTGATTCTGATTTTATATAGACACACTAACCAACCTCCTACTCTTTCTCTTCCTCCCTTTCTTTTCCTTACACTCTCTCTCTCTCTCTCTCTCTCTCTCTCTCTCTCTCTCTCTCTCTCTCTCTCTCTCTTATAAATAATACATTTTGTCTGTAAGAGAAGAACAATGCTTCAGTTTTGTCTTATCAGTGTGATGGATATCAGCAGTGGGTTTCATCAAATCGCTGGTCAGTTTCACACAGAATTTACACAAACCTGATTCAGGCAGACAATACGGACGTGTCTTTACGCTTGGCTCGCTCGCATTCATTTACTCTTCAGTTTCATTCGCAGCTTCGACACAGTTACATTTAAAAGGCAACTTAATCTATTATCCAACGATTAAAGTGACAAATATTAAGTTAATCAAGTAGTATATAATATATATATATATATATATATATATATATATATATATATATATATATGCGAAACTATGTCGCACAGGAAAACGTCGAGGAAAGCGTGGCAGTTCCTGAAAATGTCTGGAACCAAAGTACGTGATGTCATCTCTGCAAATGAAAAAAGCCTAACATCGTTAAATATCGAAATTGAGGCGAAAAGCACCCAGTTTTTTGAGCTCGCTCTTTCAAATGATGAAAAGATCGAAGACCAAAGACACATGTTTGAGGTAAGGATATAATTTTCTCTATCTCAGATCAATTGCAAATTTTTTTTTATTGCTAGAATTATCTAAATGTCGACTTATTCTTTCGTTAGTTCGATCCTCACTAGGTGCCCAACATTTGTGTCCTTGACCCAGACAACTCTAAGCTAAGTCAGACCGATAGGGATTGCCCCGTGGGTGACGTTATTTCTTATCAGGTGCGACAGATATTGTTTCTCTCACTCGAACCGTTGAAACATCGGTTACTGTACGATCACCGAAGTTAAACAACATCGAGACTGGTTAGTATCTAGATGGGTAACCAGGTGCTGTAAGCTTGGGTGTACAGGTGGTGTAATAGATAATGGCCCGGAATTGTTAATCGGAGAGTTGAGTTTCATTTCCCATTGGGTTCGTTATATTCACTTAAGCGCAAATACTATTGAGAAAAGTATGAATCCACGCCTTCTCCCCTAGCTATGGGTTAATTAGTAAAACTTTTATCGTTAAAACATAATAATTCCCCACCCCGCAAAAATCTAAAAATATTTTCTACCTTTAGATAACCTGTATAGGGTTGATAAGCTGTAAAAAAAGAAATCAATCTATCAATCAACATTTAATAACCTCCTATGTGGTGATGAAAAGTTAATGAAAGTTAAATTATGTATCCATCTATATTTCTGAGATGAGGTATTATGTGTACTATTTACATTATTCGAACTGTTGTCTTCATCTTTGTTGCCATATTTATCACAACGTTTCGGCCTTGGTGAGGTGAATCAACAGGAGATAACTGATAACTGACATCCATTGGACATGACACGTGGAAACTAAAACAGTCTACCCCGGCAAGCAAAATAAATGGTTCAGTTCCACATTCCAACCACCTGAAGAAGGCCGGAGCGTACAACGGCCGAAACGTTCTGATAAATATGGCAATAAAGATGAGGACAATAGTCCGAATAATGTAAATAGTTAAATTATGTTTTCTTTATTTTTATACGCAGGCAATCTCTCCCTATTTGTGAGACTGGCGTAACATAGTCTTCCCATTCTGATTCTCAAAACTTGCTTTCTATCATAAGTTAATGTTAGTAAATATCATTAGTACTTTAATGAGTTCGATCCTCATTGAGTACCCAATATTTGTGCCCTTGAGCCAGACTAAACTAAGCTTAATATTAACATTTTCATTATTGCATAGTCCTCGGTAAGACGATAAACTACATCCAGCAGCAATTCATCTAATCGGGAGATTGGAGGTTATGAAGAGCGTGGAATCACCTCTTAATTGCTATTGTTCTCATGTCTCCCCTGACCTGGAGTGGTAGCACCTGTTAGGGTCCCAGCTCTGAGCAAATAGTGACCACCCCCAAACGAAAACAAAACATTATGAAAGTATAAAAATACATTTTTATAGTAAAAATACTAGCAATATATTTTATATAAAAAAAGACCAGTAATACATTTTATCTGTAGTTGAAGGCAATTACGTTCAAAATATTTAGATTTTGGCATTAAATGACCCATAGTAGTAGGTATGCCGGAAACCAAATCAACCAAATAACCATCAGAAAGAACTCTTTCATGGCATTAATCCATATAATATCCTACAATTCCTTAAATCAAATTGTATTCCAAAATATAACTTCAACAAAACTACAACATAAAACGCATATAACACAGCCTCTTCTAATTATGTCCACACAAACATGTATATGCACAAAATCTGAGTATCATCTACCATGTATTCAATTGTGAAAGCAGAATAACATATATCGTATTTTTATTACTTCAAAGCTTAAAAAAATTAAATTACGGCATTAAATGATTCAGCAAGGAGTTGATATGCCGTTGAACAATTAAATCAAATCATTATTGCGTCTTTTTCTTTTTTCAGTTTTATCTTAGTTTTCAGATTTCTTTTAATTTAATATCTTCTTGCTTATATTTAAGTTATTACAATAAATTATTGATCTTTACAAATTTGGAGCCGTTATATGCTGATCGATTCTTACTTCTAACACTTGACTGGTTGTAGGCTGGAAATAAGAATAGGTCAGCATGTACCGGCCAAAAGGATAGTATGATAATTTGCATAAGTACGTCAATACATCCGGCTCTGCGATGACAGAAGACTTTCTTTTTCTTTTTTTTTTTTAATCATTCACTCCGAGCAAGGCGGTAATGCTACTAGTATACTGTGGGTTACAGGGAATTAAAGTGAAAAAGACAGAAAATAGGGAGCATTAAGGGTAGGACAAAAGATGAACTGGGTTAAAGAGGGCAGAAGATAGCGATTGAGGTTGCATTTAAATTTTTGAAGATTTTTTTTTATCAGGGAAGCAAGTGAATGGAAGGAATTTCCACAGGTGGGAAGTGCGAGAAAAGAAACTGTTGTCATAGAACTGGCGGTTGCATTTAGCTATTTCAAAAGTAAAATGGTGGGACCTAGATGCCAATCTAGTAGCACACTTAAACTCATGTAGTCGGTGCACCGGGCGAAAATGCTCGTCACAGCAGTTGCCATGAAAATATGTATAACTATGTATTTGAAATTCACTTAAAAACGCTAAGAAATTTCGCTCCGACCAGATATATATTATGAGGCTTAGGGCCACATCATGTTGAAACACCAGTTTCCGTACAATCACCGAAGTTAAGCAACGTCGAGCCTGGTCAGTACTTAGATGATCGCTTGGGAATACTTGGTGCTATAAGCTTGAATGTGTGGCTGGTATAATGGATAATAACTCGAAATTGTTAATCGGAGAGTCGAGTTCCAGTTCCAGTCGGGTTCGATATATTCACTTACACGCAAAAACTCTTGAGAAAAACATGAAACCACCACTTCTCCCCCAGCTATGGATTAATTAGTAAGACTTGTACCACTAAACCAGTATTATCTCCAAAAAAGAAAACAGAATTGTGTACAAAAAATATTTGGATTTCGGCATTAAATAACCCAGACAGGTGTTGATATGCAGCAAAACAAAAAAAAATCAAAATAAATAACATTTATTACTTAATGTGCGTGTACATCTATGTGTTTATTTATGTGTGCGTGTGTGTATATGTGTGCGTGTTTGTGTGGGTGTGGGTGTTCACGCGCCTTTAATTATTATTTCCAAAGCTAAAATAATTCGTCGTCTTTTGTTCAAAGTTGGCAGCCAAAGGAAATTTGCAGCGATTCCGAAACTATTACGAGCAGGATCCCAAACGCTTGAAACTGCGGAACGAGAAATCTCAAACGGTTCTTCATGTGGCAGCAATTAATGGAAACGAAGAAGTCCTTCTGTTTGCTTTGAATCAAGAAATAGGTCAGTATTGTATTCATTTCTTCTTTATGGGACCCCACTAAAAATTCATGCGCTTCCATTAAATAATCGGGTAAATCGAATATAAAGTAATTATATGGTAACTTTTAAATTTAATGAAAAATAGGCCTCTCGACAGGAGACTTAAATCGGGTAACTGAGCCTCACTTGGCTGTCATGTCTATCCGTAGCTTAGTGGTAAAGCACACCTAGCTTGGATAAGGTTTCACAGGATAAATGGAATACAGAGTCGATTTTTGTCGAGAGGCGCATTTTCTTTAATCTCTAGGTCAGAAAATTTCAATATCACTGATTAAAAACACACAAGGACAGCTAGATAATCACGACTTCCCACTAAACAACCTCATTCCTTTCAAATTCCAGTGGTGAAATGTAAGTTCCACCGATGCAGCTTTTTTGCTGCTTTGTGGAATGAGCACCCAAGATGATGCTCCTCCGCTCACTACAATCTTAACCAGGCAAAGTCTAGTGCAAACTGTTATCTCCCCAACTTATCCCCATAAATTGTGCCTTTTATTCTGTAGCCCTATACCTCGAGTGGCTCTTGAGCCTTTTACGGGGTGAGCGTCACTATAAAAACGTTTACAATAAGAAGAAATAATGTTGAATTAAAAAGTAAATTAATTATTAAAGATCATATATATATATATATATATATATATATATATATATACACACACACACAAGAGAGTAATTCAAAAATTATCTGTACTTTCACCATAACATCTTTATTTGAGAAGGCGGATAATTTTGTACTTTCTCTCGCATATATATATATATATATATATATATATAAGGTCCCATGGGCCTTCCCTCTGTAAACAGAGGGGATGCTTACTGGGTCTGAATGTTATTGGACTCTAGCTTTCTTGAAATACATTTTTTTCCTTCTTTCCATTCGTTATATTAATTCAATTTACGCGCTTATATATATTTTTTTATATCCCAGAAAATAAACTTGATAAGGCTGGGACGAAACCGGTTGTTCTTTTTTAACGTTTTTAAAATCGCCATATAAATTTTGCTTATTCCTAGCTATCGTTAAATTTTGTACCCCCAAAAAACTTATTAAAAAAAATATATATATGTGTGTGTGTGTGTGTGTGTAATACCTGGTAGTCGACTTCTTTGATGGCAAGCTAATTCCCTGTTGCAGATACCTGATGTTTGCCTCTCGCAAAAAACTTTGAGTAGCATCGTTTTGTCAAGAAGAAGGATATACATTTTTAAATATATCCTTCAGTTCTGTATTTTTTTACACGTTAACGAAAGGAAAGTTAAACTACGGGCGGCGAGGGATAAATGAAGTACATTTTTCAAATGTTAAACGAAAGCGAATTAATATTGGTTTCATTTCTTTTATTAATATTGTTTTTACGGTAGACTTATTTGTATCTGAATTTTAACACACATACACGCCTGTGTGTATGATTCATCCTAAACTTCTTTGACAATGTGCTTAATTCTACGCTTCATCATTATTTACACAGATCGAACATTATTCAGTGAAAATTTATTCATAAAGATCTAACATTATACAGTGATAATTTCATATCAAAGTTCAGTTGCGCATATCAGTTTGTGGGGGTATTGGTGCATATGTGTGCATATGCAGGCTTCAGTAAAGGGCGATGGTTAACGATGCTAGTTCGATTAACCATTACTGCTGAGTATTAAGTTCGATCCTCAACGTGTTATGAATACAAAATTCGTCATTAAATAGGATGGCATGTCTTAAAAGAGTTTTACCGTTCTTAATTGTCCCGATCCTTGTGGCTTTGAGCAAAACGCCGACAATCTATAAGAAATATGAAATAACCTCGAACTGTTAAAGGGAGCTCATATTGTGACGGATATTCTATTTTTGTTATAGGACCATGGGACCCTGGCCTTGTCTGCCACTAAAGCATGTCATGTTGTATACTTTCGAGAATTGTTTCGTTATTATGTTGTTATACGATAAGTGGTCTCTCTCTCTCTACATATACATATATATATATATATATATATATATACATTACCCCTCCACACCATAGCTGGAGGGAGAAGAAGAGGATTCACACCTTTCTCAAGAGAATTAGCACGTAAGTGAATGTAATGGATTCGATTGGAATTCGAACTCGGCTCTCCGATTCCTCAACCTAAGCTGCTATCCGTTACTCCACCATGACTGGGTTCTATAGCCTTGGATGGCAACTCGTCTAGGAAAAGGACAACTCTGAATTCAAAACCTGTGGAGGGTCGTTTGGGGACCTTGTGGCACTTAGTGCACCAGATCTCTGTATTCGACCCTTCAAAAAGTGTGGATGGTCCTGCACGAAACCTTCACCACTATAGTCAAATCTCATGTGCTGGTGTCGGGCTGTCGGTTTCCTGGGAACTGATCTGCTTGACACTCATACGTCGAATTCGACGGGAGAGTCGAGAGTATATATATATATATATATATATATATATATATATATATATATATATATATATATATATATATATATATATATGAAAACGATATATACATTTTATAAATTTGTATATATCAAGAACAATTTTAAGGAAATTATGCAAAAACAACACATTCAATGCATTAGTTGATTACCGAGTCTAACCATAATTTTTATTTTTAAAAAAATGCTACTTTAACCCTTTCAAGTCCACATTCTCGTAATTGATGTATACAGCAAAAATATTATTGTTCGTTTCAGTAGACAATTCTAAATGACTTTGACTTAGAAAAATAATATTATTGAATGTATTATTATAAATATAGGAATGGGACACTATGTCTACTTTATCCCATATCAATGCGTTTTGAGGACAATTATGTCCCGCAAGACGTGTTGACAACATCTGTGGGACACATATTTCCCAGGTGACTCGAAATGGTTAATTAAAAGAGAAACCAATTCGCTGTGACGAAAATGTATAGAAAGTGCTTTAATCGCTAGATCATCCACAATCAATATACGTTCAGGTTCTTATAACATTTTACCTTTCTTGGCAGATTTATTATCATAATGTGTGATATGTAATAACAAAAGTGACAAAATCATAAAGAAAAAAGATAAACTAAATTCAATCGGCTGAACAATATACCAAATCATATATTTAAATGAAAAAAAATAAATTTTAAGAGCATATGTAGCCAGATGATGTCCTAAAAATGATGAAGCGCGTCACACGAACGCCTTTTCTACTTCGTCAAAGATTCCGCTAACATGTATATATAAACTTGGTTCAAGTATGGATTATAATCCGACAGAATGATAGAATAAGGGATAAATAGAAAACATTTATAAATTTAACATATTTCACTTTTGTTTAAGCTTCATCAAAAAATGAAATATGGAAGAAAAAAGAAAGTTCTGATAATTTATTTTATTTTGTGTTGTTTGTTTTTCATTGTTTAAGCAAATCTTAAGTGTATTTTTGCTGTCAAGCAGCGTTCGTGTGTATAATTTTTGTGTGTTTATGTCTCACAATTCTAGTTGGTCTATGTGGGATTTACTTGATAATGTATGTGTATTTGTGCACCTAGTGGGCATATTTATTTATGTCTGATAGTGTTCGTATGTTGATCTACGTTACATCGATTGTAGTTGTAGGTAGATATATATATTTCATTCTGATCATATCTTTTGTAACTTAGGGAAGGTTACTAAATAGAATAATTACACGAACGTTGGTAATGAACAATAATACTTAGGACAAGAACAACACATATAAGATTCGCCATATAAGAAGTAGTCAACTGCTGGAAGTGAGTCAGCTGAATTCCACAATGAATCTCCAACTGCAGGATACCTACCAACCGCCCAACGCGGTCAGATTTGGCACAAGGCCGAATAAATGTGGGGTATCCGAGCCCGTAGGCTCGGCCAAAAATTCCCCGTAGACCCCGTATAAAACTGGCTAACTGTTTCCAGAGACTCTACTCTACTCTTCGACATAGCTTCGTCTGGGATCCTCTCTGCCCGGAGGCAGAGACTTTGATCAGCACATCTGGAGACGAATCTAACTGCAGACCAACATACAGTATTTACTACTGTATTTATGTGAATGGGGATATATCCATTATCGTCTGTAGGTATTCTACAATAATATCCATAATATTTTTGGGTGTGGTTGTAATTATTTTGATATACTTAAGATTGGATAAAGCATTTTGGATAGTAGATGTTGAGGAGTTAGTAGACTAAAATCTGGAATAATTATAGGAATTTATTTGAGAGCAATAAGCATATACAACCACCAATATTTACCCGAAGAAGAAATATAAATAGAAAACATCTTTAAAATAAACACTATCCTTATTATTTCATCCACAACGCTGAGTTAAATGCACACAAAATACAGAGCGTGATAGATAAATTGTCGTCTAAATGACGCAAAAATGAAAATAACATTGACATCTCATTTTAACAGATATATTTACCAAAATTAAGCAAAAAAATCTTGAAATACTAAACAGTAAATTTATTCAATAAAATCTCCAGTGGCTTTAACGGCGGCCTCCAGACGACTTCGGAATCTCCTGAAACTCTTCCGGACGGCCTCCTTGTTTAAGTTCATGAATAATCCTTGCTTTCAGTTGATCTTTGGTGTTACAAATGATTTTCTTGGTCTCTTGCTCAAATGTGTCCAACACATAATAATCAAGGCAGTTCCAGTCTGGGGAGTTAGGTGGCCAGATGTAAGGGGTGGTGTGGTCACAGAAATTGTCTGACAGACATGACTGGGTTCTCCGGCTTGTGTGACATGGTGCAGAGTCCTGTTGCCAGACATCGGGTCTGCCAGCAGCCACCCTCTTGACCCAGGACAGAACTACCTCCTCAAGACATTTGATGTAGGTTTCCATGTTGAATTTGAGGCCCTCACCAACAAATTCGGGAGTTCTTTTCTTATCAGAACGTTCAGAGTGAGTTTTTCCGAGTTGCCATTCATTTATAATCAGCATTAGACTCATCTAACTCTTTCCGAATCCTCTGCGCTGTACTCAGATTGACACCCCAACACTCTGATATGTTCGTACTGGAGCTTCTGGCGCGAATGCCAAGCAGTTTATAAATTTCTGGCGTAGTGATTTGCATCATGGTGCTCTTTTTTTCACAGACGGTGCCCAAATCACCCTACTATACTGTGCAGTTGATAAAATTAAATACAAAGAACTCGCATGCGCGAAATTAAAAATATAAAATAGCGATAATTTAACCATCGCACCCTGTTTGCAACCACAAAAAGATGACATTCATAACAACAGCGACACTGACAATAAACTAAATAAAACACGCATATAATATTACCTGCTAACTGCTTAACATATACTATGAAAAACAATTTATTATACTGTTCACATATCTTAGATCAACAGTCTCTTCTGATGGAAAAATGAACAGAGAAATCCAATCCAGAATAACCAAAGCCAGCACAGTATTCGGTAAACTTAAACATAGGTTATGAAACACCAAAGACGTGTCTCTTAGAGTAAAGATTGACATATACAGATGAGTCGTTATCTCGACCCTTCTTCATGGTGCTGAAACTTGGTCCCTTTACCGCAAGCACATAAATTAAATTGACGCCTTTCACGTGCTTCGTGCCATATGTAATATAAAGTGGTATGACAGTGTCAAGAATAGTGCAATACTGAAGAAATGTAACAAAAACACAGGCATTGAAATAATTCTAGCAAAGATACAACTTAGGTGGGCTGGTCATGTGAAAATGTATGATCATAGGCTTCCAAAAAGGTGCTGTGTGGACAACTAACAAATTCCACGCGTTCAGTTGGGCGTTCACTCTTACGCTACAAAGACAAATTGAAAGACAACTTGAAACGTTTCAACTTTGATCTGAAAACCTAGTAAGCCGAAGCATCAAACCGAAAGGAGTGGCGTAAGACATGTTTCATTAAGTTAAAGGGCTTTGAAGACAGTAGACTGAAGCATTGTGATCAGCTCTGTCAAGCTCAGAAGCAGAGACGCCATCAAAATCTTGCTTTAACAAATTTCATCTGTCAGTATGGCTTTGTTGCCCGCAGCACTTAAGAAAACACAGATGAAATATGTCTTTCCTTTACCTGAATTTCTCCACAATCGCCCCTATTTTAAGTGTAAAACGAAATGCACCATCCAATGCTGACCCTCTTTTATCGTTGACGATAGGAGAGTCCACTATATATATATATATATATATATATATATATATATATATATATAATAGAAAAACACCCAAAATTAGTTATTCCTGCACCAAAATACTCTCAAAAACATGCAGAACATTATTAGCACGCACAACAACTAAATACTAAAAGCATCCCAAGACGACAAAGCAGCGAAGAACAAACCATCTTGTAACTGTAATGCCGGGAATAATTGCCCAATCGGTGGTACATGTAATTCGGAAAATGTGGTATACCTAGCTACCATTTTCCCGAAAGAAAACATCAACGACAAAAAAGCATACATAGAGATATCCGCTGGAAATTGGAAACAGAGACGAGACAGTCACCGACATTCCTTCACAATACTTCCTTGAGAAACCAAACTGCTCTATCCAAGCATTATTGGAAGATTAAAGAGAGTGGTTTCATTCCACTAATCAAATTGGAAATCATCTGTCGGTCTCAAACCCCCAACAACTTCCGGGACAGATGCAATCTGTGTATACAAGAAAAATTGAAATAATTAAATACACAAATGGTAACCAGTTGTTAAATCAACGAAATGAACTGATCTTCAAATGTAGACATAAGAACAAATTTAAAATCTCATAAAAACATTTATATCTGGAGGAGGGGGATATACATTTGAAGTGTTGGTTCATTAATATGGGCAATAGCACATATGGGGGTACATTCATGTATATGTATGCATGTATATATGTATGTATATGTGTAGGTGCGAATGTTTGTTGCGTATCACACGACTTTGTGTTTTTTGCGTGTTTCTTCATATGTAGTTAAATCTATGACTGTTTTGCCGAGGTATGCCACACCCATATTTCTAAATTAACATCTCTCGTATCATTATCCATAAATCAACTTACTCAGTTTTTTTAATTTTATTTTATTTTTACTTTTAGTTTTCTAAATTTATTTGTTTTATTTATCTGTACTGAAAATCCCTTCATTTATCTTTGATATTATGACCCTTATTGCAATTTCTATTTATTATTTGTATTAATGACCCTTTTATTAGATGAACTAATTTGGAATTGAGTTGATTTGTCCAGCCTAAAGTACCGGGCCATATCAGACAATTTCCTGTATAACCCGATGTACAAAGTTCCAAACTTTAAGGGAAAAATTCTTGGCCAGATCAGTCAGTTTAGGCTTACTACTACCCATTCATTACTTCCTTTTTCCCTTTCTTTTCCATACCCTGTCTATATCTCATCCTTTTAAAAGGACATGTCCATCCATCACTTCTCTCCTTCTTCTCTTCTTATATCTTCTCTTTTGCTTTCCTTTCACCCTATCAATCTAATATATCAGTCCGGTGTATTGTCTTCATTTACTAAAAGATTTCGGTGTAAAGAGATGAATATTTCGGTATTCACGAAATAAATTACAATCGAAATGAATATTTAAGGGTCTCTTCATTATTATTATTGTTGTTGTTGTTGTTGTTGTTAGTATTATTATTATTCTGTGTAGTCTACATTGAGCTCTCCCTGGATTAATATCCTCCTTGGAATTATCCCTACCAGCTACAAACTGGTAATATATATACATATATATATATAGATAGATAGATAGATAGATAATGTTATATATTTTGATATACCAAGGACAATATTAGAAGAAAATATATGACAAAGAGTAAAAAGTTTTTTTGTGACTCGTTTTGCCCTTTAATTTAATTTGATGAAGTCCGAAAGGACGAAACGCGTCACAAGAATACCTTTTCCACTTTGTCATAGATTTTTCCCCAAAGATATATATATATATATATATATATATATATATATATATATATATATATATATATATATATATATATGTATATATATCCAAATGCAATGAGAACGAAGATAATATATAAATTCCAACGTTCACAGCATTAATTCAAAAGAGGACTCAATACCGATAGTAGAGCGATAATTATTTATTATAATGTTTTCATATAGAGAAAAGCAATTTACTCACAACAAGGATGCAACTTCGTTTCGGTACATTTAGTTGCACCTCGACTGGTGAGAACCAAGATACCCCCCACACACACCTACACGCACACACACACACACACACACACACATATATATATATATATATATATATATATATATATATATATATATATATAATTTGAATAAATCTCACATTATTTCTAATGAGATATTATGCTGCTAACATTAAAAGTACCACATTATTTCCTTTTACGAAAAGTGTTATTTTTGTAGGTACACATTTTAAGTAAACATCCTTGCTTTGTTTTGGTTTTGGGGGGTTTTTTTGCATTTTCTTTTTTTCTTTTTTTTTTTTTCTTTTTTTTTTGCATTTCAGTCTTTGCTTTTTGCAAACAGTGAAATTACAAGAAAATTTACCTCTAAAAATAAAATGTGGGTTCGATCCCAGCCAACAGGTATACTTTCTTTAATATAACTTTCCACGATTGAGTCTTGCAGACGGTAATTTCACTGGTTGCTAAAAAATACAGGATTATCAAGTCAAACACGTGTGACCACCATAATAACGTTTATAATATATATATATATATATATATATATATGTGTGTGTGTGTGTGTGTGTGTGTGTGTGTGTGTGTGTGTGTGTGTAGATAGATAGATAGATAGATAGATAGATAGATAGATAGATAGATTTTATTTTATAAAACTATCGATCTTTCGGCCGGCAGGTGTTAATTTCACGTGGAGTTCTACTCAAACGGGTAACCACTAAATATAACGTTTATAGTAATAAAAAATAATATCGGATTGCTTAAAATTCATCATTATTTATTCAGTTAGCGCATTTTGTGCAGCTATGGTCATCACTCCTCTCCACCTCACAATTGTGGTTCATGTTGAAATTCAAGGCAGAATAGTGCAAAGGCTTGCTGGTTCCGATTGCGGGCGATATGTTGAGGTTAGCACGACTGTTAAGAAGTTAAAGAGGCAATACCTACAAGGCAGCGGGTGGTCTGACTTAACAAGGATGGTATATGTCTAGAAAATCAGAAGTCAAAATGGCTACACTTGAAAGAAAAGAGCTAAAAGAGAGAAAAGTTTAAGGAGTGAGTGTAAAGTGAAATTAAAAACGACGAAAAGGACAAATAACCACACACACATATATATATATATATATATATATATATATATATATATATATATATATATATATATTAAAGAAAAAATAAAACTGCTTGTGGAACCAACGGACAACTTGCCAAAGGAGCTAAATACCCTTAACAGTAATAAGACTAGAAGAAAAAATCATAAGATCATATACCTACCTACTCAGTAAATTAAAGCGCTCTACGGTTTGATTAACTAGACAGAGCAAATTCATATGAAAGGATGGCCCTTGTTGTAACCCTAGTTTAACGCTCACACGATCTTCAGACGTCTTGAAAATTCAAGTCGTCTGAAGGTTGCGTGAAATCTGGTTCCGACTCAGGCCATCATTTCATAAGAATATATATAAATATATATATATATATATATATATATATATATATATATATATATATAGTGAATATACATAATTATGCAATTAATTGCATAAAGTGCATGAAAGTCCAAGTCATGTTATTGACCTTATATAATATGTATATTCACTAATATATCCTTATATGTCTGTTTCATCATATTGAGCACTGTATTTATAACACCTATAATAAGAAATACATTTATAGACACGTTCAAGTATTTGTGCGTGAATGCAGATTTTTTATCCTACCACATTCCTATATATCATTTAATTGAAATATATATATATATATATATATATATATATATATATATCAAATCCTACTAATAATTTCTATCACTTATATATATATATATATATATATATATATATATATATATATATATATATATATATATATAAGTGATAGAAATTATTAGTAGGATTTGAGATATATATATATATATATATATATATATATATATATATATATATTTCAATTAAATGAAATGAAAATTATCCAATAACATGCTAGATCCTCTCGGGTACTTTATATGATTTTTCGCTCTAATGGGATTGCTTGGCGATAACTTCTATTGAAGCAACCTGGCCCCAAAGAATTATACCAGACAACAGATAACGCAGATGGTGAGTAATTTAGTGACTTCAGATAATTCTATAAATGAGCGTAATTGATTGATTACATATGGCGCTAGTACAAACAAGCGTGTTCATAAAACCAGACATTAAATTTGTTGCTTGGTGATGGTAAATGCCGACAAAAATATATATATAAAAGGAATATCCGGCGTTTTTTTTCATGATTGTCCTATAACTTAGATAAAAAGCAAAGTTCGATTGACTTTGTCATCGATCTGTTTTATACCGTACCTATGAACACTTATGGGCATATCCCAATCCTCATAAATACATTGGACACTATTGTTGGGTAATATACTGTCTAAGTAGTTCACCACTAGTAGTGGTTTACCTACTTCACACCGCTGGCGAGTATTGTATTTTTTTTGATATTATAAACATTACTATTTTCATTTCCAACCACCGTTTTGGTTATTCCTCATTCAGTAACCTTTTCTAGGTTACAACACTTTCAAAGCTCTTTTAAGATTTTGAATCGGAAAAAGGTGGGACAATATTTGGTAAATACAGTGGATAGTCAACGTGCACTCCAATTCCAAATTCTTAAAAAGACATCTTGCTAGCTCTGTGAATAAGTGCCTCATCCTGCAAAAACAGGGAAATTGCCTCTAGGCTCTAGAGGATTAAGGCTTTGGTTAAATGAATTTGGCAACATAGTAATTATGAGTTCAATCTCTGGGCCGGGTAGCACAAATATACACTCAGTGGACACAGGACAAGCAACAACTGAGAAGTACTGAAAAGAACACAGCCAATTAAAAGCAGTATTAAAAGCGGCATTAACTCTGTAGACTTTCTGAAGATATATAACTGAAGAAGTCCGTAGAGTACAACAATCGAAATGTTGTGTTAATAACAAGATAAGGACATCCGTCGGTCTCGAGAGATCATGGATTTGCGCGCGAATAGCGCAGGCCTTTTCGTTTTATGAGAGATAGATATTTGCCCATGCAACACGTCTCCCCTCTCCACGCTACTGATGTTGTCTAAGGGAAAATCAGAAGTCAACACAACTTGGCACACAGGAGTTGCTAGATCGAAAAATAACATCGGACTGTCTTAGGGACTTCGGCTCCGAATTTGAATTTAGAGCTGTGCTTTCTCTAGTTTGGTTGTGTTGTGTATCAAGTTTTCGAGATAACAGAGGGAAATAAATAAGGAAGACAAACTCTTAGGTAAGTAATGAAGGTTTACTACACGAAGGTACACTTAGAAACTGATCTAATGCTAACTCGGTATTTACCCGAATTACCCACAGAGCGGGATGTGGCATAAGGCCGGTTTAACGTGTTTTTTCCGAGACCGTAGACCCGGGCAAAAATTCCCCGTAGACCCCGTAATAACATTGTCGGGTTTTTCTACCTCCCTAGACGAGACTATAGGCATAGCCTCGCATTGGTTCCTCTCTGCCCGAAGGCAGAGAGTTCGACAAGCACTAAGCGCTTAGCACGCGTCTAACGGCTAATGCTAACTCTGTTCAAACCCGCTTAACTCCTCTTATTTACATAAATGAACGATTCCATTTATTTATGTCCTATATGACAGGTTGCGAACTATATCAGAGGCCAGACTGCCCTACTATTTACCCATAGTTGGAGGTTTTGAATTCAGAGGTTTTTCTTCACGTAGACCGGTTGCGACCAAATGTTATAGAACCCAGCCTGTCCTCTATTTACCCATAGCTGGTGGGAGGAGTAACGGGTTAATAGCTTTCCTAAGAAATTCGAACTCGGCTATCCGATTCCTCAATCCGCAATCCATTACTCCACCGTGCCTCTTAATGTGGAGATTATCCTAACTGTAAATAATGTTAATCCTTTACCGCAGCTTCGCTCATTATTTTTATTTCAATGAATCCTTTAATCGGCGCGGTCAGTTTGCGTTGTACACTTTATAACCATTTTGGCCCGATCAAAGACATCGATCATAAAAACACCTTGGTTGTCCCCGCAAAACAACCTTAGCTATGACCTTTGCTGCTCGTTCGGGCTCATGAATTTCATCGACTGCGGTGAACTCAACTGTCACGACTACATGAACAGTTGTTTTGCTTTTGAATCATCGTAGTGTCTATTGTGTCGCTGAGTGTGCATATTTGTGTCAAATAAGACAATTCAAAACACACGATTCGAACCTTTATACATTTTATTCACTATTGAATAAGAATATATGTAAATGATGACCAGTTGATTACTGGTAGATTAACAGTTCGTTCACTATCGGACAAGTGACGCCGTCTTGAAATCCCTTTTCTTCTCTGCTGCCATAGAGAGTTCTGATTAAGAGTCATAACTATGTTCCCATCTTGGGAGCGATATAGCTCCCTTGTTATGACGTCCGTCCTAACAGTGTCTATGTTTCATTAATAGTGACAAGTTTTTTAAAAATTCACCAGTTTGCTGAAAATGCTGCACAATCAACTTGGAGGCTTCCACGCGATATTTTTTTCTGGTCGACATTCTAGTATCTTGGCACCCACTTGTCTGGCAGCTTCTGCATCCCCAACTACTCATGGATCTTAAACCCGACACATTCCCAGGATACCTTTAGTGCCTCAATATTTTTGGCCAAGATTTGTCGATCTGCAAAATTAGTTAATGAACTAGATCAACAATTTCAGCAGTTGACACTGTCGAATGCATCCTAGGCGGTGCAGCATTTTTTATCTCAAATATCTTTGCACTCAAAGTTGTCACTTCATTTCTTCATAACTGTGTATTACAAGGACTTAATACTCAATGTTTATATCATACTTTTTGTATTCATTTTGGAGTTTCTTTTGGAGTCGCCTTTTGAAATAACAGAAATTTCATGGCGATCTGGAGATGGACACTTGAAAATAGTTACTATAATAATAATAATGACCAGATTTAGTCGGAAGGTCACTGCACAGCTAAGCAACTAACCATCTCCCTCCATATGCCTCGGTTGCTGCGCGCCAATGGCCGAGTCTCCGCGAAGGATCTTCCAGTCTATTCAGTGACGTTGTTAGCCTACATATTCCTCTGACTGCCTATGGTACCTTGTAAGATGGTTGTAGAAAGATTGCTGGCCCTTATGACGTCTCCATATCATTTCAAATTTCTCTTCTTGGTTATGAGGTCTTCCAATTGGCCTTTTTCTTGTTTCTTCTCGCAATACATCATTTGTGATGCGGTTTACGTAAGACATGATGCCTAAAACGCTTATGTAGATCTTACTGGTGTAAGTCATATGTAAATAAGGAAGAGCACTACGTGTCAATAACGAGTAAGTAGTGAGTTCGATCCTGACTAGGCGCATTATACTTTCGGCCCCGTGACACATCTAAACTATACTTAGAAGATATGAAGAAAAATGTACGGAAAAAACAAACAAAAATCCTAATATGCAATTATGCTGTTTTAATGTTAATATAATGTCAACGTCGGACGTTTCGGTCTAATAGACCATCTTCAGAACATATTCATAAAACCTAATTAGTATTAGACTATATTCAATTCAACATGAAAAAGACATAAGCAAGACTAATCCAAACTCTCCGACGTGGTGTAACGGTTAGTAAGCTTGTCTCCCGAGGTCAGTTACAACTGAGTAATGAGTTCGATTTTCACTCGGTGCCCCATAATTTAGTCCTTATGCCACATTTAAGCTGCGCTTAGAAAATTGTTGACCATGTTCGTCATGTCTATGAATATACAATACAGCGCAGTACGCAATCTGTTCAATAAAACAACGCTAAAATATTAATACTCACGAATCAGACACTCTACTGGATCTGACTATATCACCAATACTACCAGCAACTGTTCCGTAATTCTTAAACCCTCGATATCAGAGGTTGGCAGTGAATATTCGGGAAAAAAAACATGGCTGTCTTTATACACGTCGCATTGAATATTTTGAGCCTCCTATTGGTTAATCCTTCTATTGGTGAACTATAAAATGAGTCAGCTCATTTTGACTGGCTCACTAGTACACAGAGTACCCAAAAATTCCAACAAAAATAACCATGTAAACAAGGGAATTGGCAAACTTTTTACAGAGATAATAAAACATCTCTGTGAATATAAACCATAGTTCATAAAAAGAAGTCATAATTCTGTTATTCTAAGCACTTGTGCCCTTTCTGTTGCAGATGTGGATGCTCAAGATGAAAATGGCAACACCCCGCTCCATGCTGCTGCAGAGAATCGGTCCAAGGAATGCGCTGATCTTTTACTTCAATATAATTGTGACCCAACCATTGCCAACTTACAAGGCTATCTTCCGATTCATATAGCCTGTGACCTCGACTATGGGGATGTCCTAGAGGTATTTACATTATATTTATCCAAGCCAGCCTCTTTCTAAGCATATATACATGTATGTGTGTGTGTGTGTGTGTGTGTGTGTGTGTGTGTGTGTGTGTGTGTGTTTAGACAGCAAATTATCTTTTAGGCATGTCTGATTGAATAAATTACAGAAATTATGTCTGCTAATTTGTAACAAAATCCGTTCATACTCACGAATAACATTCCGTGTTAAAGGATGAGAGAAATGTTCTATAGCTGTTTAAATTTCTTTTATTTTCATTTCCCAAGTACTTTCGATCTTTTTCCAAGATCAATATCAGGTGTGCAAGTAATACAAAACTATATGTTGTTCATTAATATAAGTATTTATACAAAGATCATCAACACACGAAAGGTTATTCGTGAGTATGAACGGATTTTGTTGAAAATTAGCAGACATAATGTCTGCAATTTATTCAATCAGATAAATATATATATATATATATATATATATATTCGATATTACATTATATATTTTTTTCGATACTATTTAAATTTTTAGGTTGTTTTAAATCTAAATGTTAAATTTTAAATTATGAATTTAAGATTTAAAATTTGAAATTTTAGATTTTAATTATTAATTTTTTACTCCTTAATTGTTATTAATAATATTAATATTTTTGTTTATCTTATATTCACATTATATTATCTTTCCTTATTTCCTATTTTATTTTGTTGATAATGTTTAAATTTTTAAATTAATGTCAAACGTTAGCTGCAAAATATATCAATTTGTGTTTTTTTTTAAATTAACTGCAATATGTCTATATATGTTAATTTATTCTTCCTTTTCTTCTTTCCCCACTTTTTTCCTCTCACCCCTGCTTCCATATTTTCTTTCTTATATCTTTTCATCTTTATTCTCTTTGTCTCGTTTCTTGTGAGATGACTTATTAAATAGATCAATGTCTGGTCCTTACTCCCGTCACTTACTCTTAAGTATTTTAATTAAAAAAAATAGATTTAAAATTATACCTATCTCTCCCTTCCATCTCTAATTTAGACCATATCTGTCGTCCTCCTGCTCCACCTCTCTCTATCATCTTACATCAACTTAAAACTAGCTCTGAAAAGTGTATACAAACCACTTTTTAATGCTTGGAAATGTGATCTGAAGAACCAAGAAAAAAAAACACCTTCCTGGGGAAATAAAATATAATCAATGGACCCTTAAGATTATCTGTTTTCTAATTTTAATTAATTTTTTTTATACGTACATACATACATATATATATATATATATATATATATATATATATATATATATATATATATATATATATATGTGTGTGTGTGTGTGTGTGTGTGTGAAAATATTGTAGAAAATAGGAAAGAAACTGGTTTGGTAAATAATCCAAAGTACTGATACAAATTATTAACACCCCACCCCTGCCTATCCTAAAAAATCCGCCCTTGATGTTACCATGGAAATTTTTGATTTCAATTCTGACTATACTATTAAAACTCGTAAATTTCAGAAATAAGTCATTCCCAAAAAAAATTCGCTTGAAGATGGAACAGAGCCTACTTTAACTCAAGTTAATTCAAATATTATTTGAAGTTTTCGGCTCTTGTTTTGAAACATGAGACCTCTTATGTAGCGAGTTGGAATCATATTTTTAAATAAATAATTATATATATATATATATATATATATATATACAAGCGTATATTTTATCTGAGATTTGGCCATTAACTCAATATTTTTTTATTTATTTTCCACACCTTTCAGCCTGCTCCCTTTCCCGTTCTTTGCTTTTCTTCACCGGTGCCTAATCTTGTCTGCAGACTAGCTTATGTGCCCCAATACCAACACCGAAGGTACAGTCAACGACGAAATTATTCGTGCACCCATCAATTTTGAATATTTTTATCCATTTCTCAGAATCTACTACCCTCATGATGCCAGATTTTTATTATATGTAAATAAGCACAAAAAAAAGAATGTAAAACTCAATTTTAGAACAATATGTTAAATACAACAAATTTGACAGGCGAATTATGCAAAATAGGAAAAGACAAAATTATTTGTAGAGTATGAAAAATAGAAAAATGAACAATTTTCACAATATTAATAGTCAATAGCATGTCCTCTCATCTTTTTAACTTACTACAATCGTTTTCCAGATTATTCTTATTATTATTAATTTCATTATTATTATTATTTTCTTTTCTTTGATTTCTGGAATACATTCATTTCTTTCCGGCTCCCAACCAGAGACCTAAGGTTAGAAATGGCTTCTTGATATCTTCTACTGAGCAATGGCTCTATTGGAATCTTTTCCAATCAGTCTGAGGGTTCCAACTACAACTGGAGTTGTGGATGTCCTCGTGTGCCACATTTTTGAGATTTCGATTTCAAGGTCCTTGTAGTTTGACGATCTTCAAAGATACATTACAGTCTGCAGGAATTGCCATATCAATAAGAAGACACATTCTGTTCTTGTGGTTTCTGATCACAATGTCTGGACGATTAGCTTTAATTGTTCTGTTTGTACGTTTTGTTATGTCCCAATAAAATTGTTACAGGCGTATCTCCATAACCGGGTCTGGATGGTGTTGTTGTTAGCAATTTCTTGCAGTTTCGTTTCCGTAAAAGTTGCAGATTTTCCAATGCAGATATTGGCCTACTCTGTTTTATATTCAGTGGGTGCCAATACCGTGCTACCTAATTCAAGATGGTCAATTGTTTCTGGATATTTATCACAGAATCTGCATTTTGGGCTAACACAATTTCTCAGTATGTGTGCTTGGTAATTTCTAGTTAGCAAGCACTAGCCATGATCAGCGATAATAAAACCTTCACTTTCAGCTTTTAACCCTGCACTACGTAGCCACTGAAGGGTACATGGTTTGTCTAAATCAGCTTGTTTGGTACGGGCTGAATATTGACCGTGAAGAGGTTTATCCTGCCATCGTTTCTATATTTGGTCGATTGCATTTGCCTTTGCTTTCTTTGTTAAGGTTTTTGCAGCTGCAGTAGGTTTATTATGTTTCACTTGCATTTCTTCGCCTACTTTAAACTTCATTTTGAACTTGTTGGCTTCCTTTATTACTGGATAAAGTTTCTTAATTCTTTCATATTCTTTAACACAGATCATCATCCAGTCTTCTGTAGTGTCCAGGTATCTTTGAACGCTAATTGTTTTAGTTTTGTAAGGCGGTTCTAGTTGAACCAATCCTCTACCTCCTTCGGATCTGGGCACATACAGACGATCAACATCAGCCGTGGGAAGTGAGAAGCTTTTTCGCTTTGGCGTCCATTCGCTTAATGTCAGCTATGATCCAGTTAAGGATGTTGAAACTGTATTGCATCACCGAGACTGCCAAGATGTTAATGGATAATATTCTGTTGTTTTTTGTTTTGTTTTTGTTTTGTTTTTGTTTTGTTTTTTGTTTTTTTTAATTCAATACCAGACGCACACGACTGTGGTATTCTTTTCTTACCTTCCTTCATTTTGGTATGCTGTATTCCATCTCCTTCGCTAATTCTTAGATACTTATAAGATTCTTCTTATTCCAATTCACTAAATTTTGTGACAAAATCTAAATCTATTGAGTGTATTTCAGTAGTTCTCCCTTTCTTGAGTGTTACTTTTTCACATTTATCTGATCCGAAATCAATACCTACGTCGTCACATTTTACAGAATTGAGGAAACCTTTCAACTCATTGTTGTCTTTGGCAAAGCGTTTTAGATCATCCATGTAGAATAGGTGATTGAACAATTTCTTATTTACTTTGTATCCATAGCTATTATTATTTAGTTCATGCATAGAGTGGATTAAGGACAGGCAAAACAAGAGGCGTGACAGGAAGTCTCTTTGAAAGATTTCTCGTCAGATATTCAGGCGGTTGGAAATGGCAGTGCCTTTAGTGAGACTTAAGTATAATGTGGTTTTCCATATTCTCGTGTTGTGTCTAAGGAAATTTACTATCACCGAAGAGACCTTGTATATTTCCAAAGTCTTAAGGATCCAGAAGTGGGGCACACTATCAAAAGCTTTACGGTAATCTGTCCATGCTGTGCTGAGATTTCTGCCTCTTTAACTGCAGTTTTCCAGGGTCATTTTGTTTATAAGTAATTGAACCATGTGAAACTCTCCTACATCCTTTCTCTTCCAGAGGAAGAACGTTGTTTTCTTCGAGAAAAGATTAAGTTCGTCAGGACAGACGTGATCAATTTATACGTGGTGGATAGACATGTTATTGCCCTATAATTTTTCAGATCATTTCGCACGTTTTGAGCAGGGGATATTTAATACCTTCAGGGATCTGTTCTAGGACTTCGTTGCGATTACTAATAAGCATTGATAAAGTACAACAAATGATAGCGCTAAAAATTAGGTAGCTTGTCATCCCCTGGGGATTTGGAGATTTCTATTTTGGGGACTTTTTTAGAGCTTACCTAGCATTAGTTTTAGTTATATTTTCCCATTCTTCTACAGGTTTATCCATCATTTGTTCTTCTCGTCGGATCCACTATGCATTGGGGTTTATATTTATATTCTTTTGGATAGCTCCAAATATTCTCCCAAAATTGCTACACTTTTTCAATAGAACGTGCCTTTTTGAAATCTATAATTGCTTTTCCAATTTGTTAAGATCTATTTAGAATATCTTCTTTTGGCGATAGAATTAAAACTTCTTTTGTATCGTCTTGTTCTCTGTGCCTTTAATTGCAGTTTCTGTTTTAGTATTACCTTGGTTGGTATTATTATTATTATTATTATTATTATTATTATTATTATTATTATTATTATTATTATTGGATATATGATAATACATCTTTCTGACCAGTAGTGAAATTAGCGCAACCTTCAAATTTTAGGCAATTCCTCGAAGTCTAGAAGGTGTCTCCAAACTTTTGGACTATAGTTTACATATGCGTATATATGGATACACATGTTTATATTATTATTATTATTATTATTATTATTATTATTATTATTATTATTATTATTACCTGTTGCTTAAATGCTCGTTTCTCTTTCTCTTTCTCTTTCAAAGACGATGCTGCAACATGAAAATGTCAACGTGAATGCTTGTGACAATTTGGGTAACACTCCTTTACACTATTGTGCAGCAAAGGACAGTTTCAATTGCGTGGGCATTTTGGTGAGCATGAAAATTTATAGCGTTACTTCACAATAGAGGGATCTAATATATTCTTTCGCTCAAAAACAATCGAAAATATACTCTGTATATCTATAAACTCTTCCCGCCTCTTTACGAAATACTCTTGCTCCCCAGTACCATTCGACTCCCCTGTAGAGAATAGGTCCGCAATCTTACCACGTTAACTGTTGATGTTGCGTTTTCTATAACAAGTACTTTTTTTTTTCGGGGAAAAATTTGACAATGCCAAAGTCCAAAGGTTTTTGAATTCAGAGTCTTTTTCATTGATTGGTTACCACCCAAGAATAAACAAATCCAGTCTGTTCTGCTTTTTAACCCATAGCCGGATGCTGATGTATATTTGCGGGAACATGAACACAACGAACTTGGCCATTCCCCCTTTCCACGCCGATTGTCGTGCGATTTGTGTACATTTACGAAATAGAAACACGTAATATATCTTATATACGTTAGGGCCTTTTCATACTCTGGTTACAATATTTATATATCACATGATCTCGCAGATCAAACTGTTCAAGTGAAACTGACATAGCACCCTCAGACTTCCATTTCTTTACTCCAATGAAAGAGACACTTAGGGGCAAACGTTATGGTGGTGATGAAGAAGTGAAAACTACGGTTAAGAATTGGCCACATCAGCAGCCAGCTGAGTTTTACGAAGCTGGGTCGCATGCCCTCATTTTTAGGTGAAAGAGGTGATGACTATGTTGATAAGTATTAGGTTAGTGTAAAAATAATGACGTAATAATGTCGTTTTTTGACGTATTTTTTAACGTCAAAAAACGACATTGTTACGACATCATTTTTGCACTAACCTAATAGAAATGTGAATCTGTGTTGTATAGCTATATGCTGATGTACGGTATGTTTGAATGTATATAATATATTTCTTATATAATAAAACAAATTACATTTCTTTTTTACTCGTCCTCATGTATATATATAAAGGGCGTCTCATTAAGAAGGATCAAAGTCAACAGTAAATAAACCAGTGTTATTGATGAAAATTTATTTATTTTTCTATTGCATCATGTTATTTAAATCATACCAATTATGTGTGAAAAATAATATCGCCCAAATGTCCGCTAAATCTGAAAGAAAAAGAAAAAATTAAAATTCCCATTAAAATCGGTCCACGTTATTGGAACACCCTTTATATATATATATATATATATATATATATATATATATATATATATATATATATATAAGTGAACATTGAAGTCAACACTCAGAGGCGACAGGCTGTTTGATGCTGGATGCAATTCGCGGCTTGACGATTGCACCCAGCATGAAACAGCCTGTCGACTCTGAATTTGACTTCAATGTTCACTTTTATATTTATATTTACACACGCTCTATCTCTGATATTGAGCACTTTATCCCATAAATATAGCACACCTTAAAACTATATTTCTTCATATATATATATATATATATATATATATATATATATATATATATATAACATCACATAGTCGGAAAAATATGCAGTGATCATTTCGTCTCGAAACTAAGTTAAGAATTATGTATCAAACTATGGACTTATTTATTCAGTTTCGTATTTTTGCAATCAGTTTTCCTTGATTCTTAATTAAAAAAATCTGTGATTAACACTTTGAAAACACATTGATTCTTTACTTTAAAAAAAAAACATTGATTCTCACCATGAGATTTGATTCTCAACTCTGAAAAGACTTTTATTCTCACATCGAAAATTCATTGATTCTTAACTTTAAAACTGTTTGGTTCTTAAACTGAAAATCCGTTTGTTCTTATCTTGGAAAGTCTGATTCACAAAACCGATCCTAATCATATTTTTAGGTAGAGAACGATTGATTTTATTTCTTTTTTCCATGATTTTATATAATTGCGGTTTTATTTTTAATGCAGTTAAAACATAGCGCAATAATGTGCCAAAAATGCGACATCGGTTATTATCCAATTCACATTGCAGCCCGTAACGGTTCAGGCAAATCACTGGCTCTTCTAATTGAACAGGGTAAGTAAATGAATGGATTTATTTTCAATTCGATACTTTTATTAATTTTTTTTAATGATTTTCGTTATTAATATTTCTTGAATACGCTGACAGTTGTAAAGAAAAACAAAAATGAGGCGTCTATTTCAAATACGAGTATCTACTATAAAGACGTCTGAAGTAATATATATATATATATATATATATATATATATATATATATATATATATATATATATATATATACTAAAGAGAAACGGGTAGCCGCAAACGTTTTGGGTTATAATGTGTATTTTTTTAATATATATTATACTTTATTTTCCAAATATGAAATATAAAAAAATTATAATTATTTTAAAAATCCACATTATAACCAAAAACGTTTGCGGCTTCTCTTTTCTTTTTAATATATACACTTTTCTCTTGTTGGAACAACTATAGTCTCACCCTTATATATATATATATATATATATATATATATATATATATATATATATAGATAGATAGATAGATAGATAGATAGATAGATAGATAGATAGATAGATAGATATGTGTGTGTGTGTATGTGTGTGTCTGTGTGTCTGTGTCTGTGTGCTTGGTTGAATAATATCGACAAGATCTGTCGATCAATTTTTGTATTAAATTTTCCGAATTAGGTGTTTTATGTAATCGATAAATTTACCAAAGTTTATATCTATTTTTATTTTATATTTTATAAGCCGTTGTCCTATAAGAGAAGCAGCCGCCATTACATTAGGTATTTTTCGCTATGGGGGGCCGTATATTGAATGGTGTTTTTAAAAAAAATAAAAATTCAAGTTGAAAACTAAGATTAACGTCAACGAATCGAAACCTCGCCAAAAAACCCGCCTCTCTGAAGTGACGACATGGTACAAGAAAAGGAAATGTTAAATATTCATTTTTGAAAAGTTCATCTTGAAAAATAATTTATGCTGTGAATAAAATAAGAAATATAAATATTTTAAAGCGGCAAGACTAAAATTTTTTTGTGTTGTGATTATTTCGATTTATTTTTAATCTTAGCGATTTTCTCAGTATTTTGCGAGATACTTGAATATTTGAAAGTGAATCTAAAAACGTTAAATAAAAAACACTATCATTCTGCTTTTATTTTTCTGATTTTCTGAAGTTTCATCTTTCAGTGAAGACAATAGGTAAAGGAAATGTCCTTTGCTATTTGGACAGAGAAAACAACATGCCTTTACATTCGTCTGTACACAGTGGAAACCTAGAGGTGAGACTATTCTCAATATTACTCGATATTTTTAGTAATCTCCGACTGGTTCATTTTTTGTTTGTTTCATCTTTTTTTATCGCAACATTCAGACCTTTTACATTTCTATGGCCATCGTCTTTGATAATATAGGTGTAAGTTACCTCTGACTGTCACACAGAAAACTAGGTTTTAGTTCTCATCAGGGAAACCGCTATCAATTAATATTCGACTACTTTTTTACATCTGTCTCTATTTCTGAGATGAGGTATTGTAACTGTTTACACTATTTACATTCTTCGGACTGATGTCCTCACCTTTATTGCCATATTCACCTTCAACATCTGTCTCTATTTCTGAGATGATGTATTGTAACTATTTACACTATTTACATTGTTCGAACTGTTGCCCTCATCTTTATTGCCATATTTACGACGTTTCGGCTGTTGAACACTGCGGCCTTCTGCAGATGTTATACGTTGGGATTTCGAACTGAACCTTTTATTTAGTGCACTGGACACTTGCCAAGTAGATATAACCGTTGGCTGAGTAATGCAAAGAGTGACTTGACCTAAAGAGTTGCGAGTTCAATACCTGGCCACTGCAGAGAGAACAAAAACTTGGAGAGTTGAGATACTAAAAGATTTAACTGAAACTGAGATATCTAAAACTGGTGAAAATAGAACAATCTACCTCAGTGGACTAAATAAAGGGTTCGGTTCGAAATTCCAACGTATATCACCTGAAGAAAGCTGGAGTGTACAACGGCTGAAACGTCGTGAACATGGCAATAAAGACCAGGACAGAAGTCCGAATGATGTAAATAGTGTAAATACTTCTTTTTTTATCTTTGTTTATCGCGACGTTCAGGTCATTTTACATTTCTACGACCATCGTCTTTGAGAGTGTAGGCGGAAGTAACCTCTGACTGTCACGCGGAAAACCATGTTTCGATTTCCGTCAAGAAAGCCGCAGTCAATTTCTCACCTTATACTTTCCATTTGGAAAATTTAACAAATTTCGGCACTCGATATGCATGTTGAAAATAAAGACAAATTGATTATCAATGGTCAGAAGTTTTGCAAAGCATTACTGGCAGAATAAAGTTGTGCCTAATGTAGAATGCACACATACTACTGATGATTTTACTATGTTGAAAATCAGAAAGTGTCTGTCAGTGGCCCAGCAGTATTATGGTGTACACTTTATCTATTTTTTGGTTTTTATTAATTATGACCTAGCAAATGGTTCATTGATTAGCTTTTATTTGTAATCATTTATAATTTTTTTACAATTTTTACTTGTCGAATACAATAAAAAATTGCATATTTTGCTCATGGTTATTAATAATTAGAATTCTTTTTTAATATATTTCCATTCAATGTATCTAGTACGAAAAATATCAACTTTATTTTGATTTTATTCTTAAAATAGTAAAATTTTGAAGTCAGTTTGTTAGCAAAAACCTTCTGAAATTAGGTATTTCTGTACGTTTTTACAGACGATATTAAAAACTAAATACTCAAAAATTAGTACAAGCTATGAATCTAAACTTTTGGTGTCAGTACTTATCACATCAAATCTCAGCTTTAATACCGAGTGCAAGGTTGATTTTCTAAACAAAGTGACAAGTCAACCTTTCTTCGTGGTCAGTGAGACTAACAGATTAAGTCTGTTATAAAGATATTTTAAATACATTACTAACACATAGTAAATGGTTTTACTATAAAAAATATATTCTCTCTTGCCGATGGGGCCTACAATGCGCCAACTACATCCCCTACAGAGAGCTGAAATTCTCCCAAATACGAACGATTAATGTTTACCTATATCCGAACCAAGTAAAACTCAAATATTTAAAAAGACTGATTTTGACATTAAATAACCCAGAAAGGCTGATATATCATAAAAACAACCAAACCAACCCAAAATTGTATTAAAAATCAACAAAACAAGACTTAGCTATTTTTATTATTTAATACAAACTTTGCTAACATAAAAAAATATGTTTTTATATGTATTTAATTTTTTATTTTTACTTACAGACTGTACGTGTTTGTCTTGCTGCTGGGGCCAGGGTAGACACGCAACAGGTAAGAATAATATTAGTAGTATAATAATTTGTGTTACCTGTGAAAACGTTATGGCTTTGCTATTTGAATTTTCTGATTAGTGATAATTCTTAAGTTAATGGTTTAATAAACTCGTCGCGAATTCCATAACTATAACATACCCATAGAAATTCCCCCACTGCATTGTTAAATATTGGAGTTTAACAACTTTAACAAAATATTGAAATAACAATCATAAATATGAATGCTGGTCGTTATTTTTAAAAAATAAGCGGGTAAATTGAAAACATTCAAAATCCATAAGGTTTCCATTTCACTGAAGCAGCAGTAACACTCTGCCATTATTTAACGTCTGCTTCAGTGAAATGTGAAAAGTTATCAATTTCAAATTTTTTTCATTTGTACCCCCTTACTTCTTAAAATAACGACCAGTATTCGTATTTATGATTGTTATTGCAATATTTTGTTAAAGTTGTTAAGTTCAAATATTTAATGATATGATAGGAAAATTTCTACGGATATTTTATTGCCGTAGAACTCGCCATGAGCTTATTCAATCATTAACTTAAGAATTAAGATCCATCAGAAAATTCAAATAGAAAAACGGGAAACTCTAACGGGTTAAAACTAGTAATAAATAAATAGCGTAAATAAACAATTTAATTAATAAATAGTGTTTATTATTTTTATTTCAATTCCCAAGAACAAAAAAATGTATAAATTCACTTTCATTGGTTTTGGTTCTATCAGAATTCTAACCATCACTTTTTAAAAGATTAAACATTGCCGAAGAGTGAAAATTGCTAAAATAATATGGGTGCCAATGAAAAAATCGTCCTTTTGACATTACTTTTTTTTTTTTTTTTTTTTTGTGGACACTAAGGTCCAAGTGTGTCGAAGATTTTATCACATGGGAATTTCTAAACATGTTTTATTGTCGCAGAACTCGCCATGAGTTTACTCAATCATTAACTTAAGAATTGAGATTCCTCAGAAAATTAAAATAGAAAAACCATAAAATTTTCACGTGTATTTCTAGTTAAATATAAATCTATATATCTATAATATTAATATTAATAATTAAGAGTTGCAAGTTATTTTCCAACCATTTTCTCTCAGTGGAAATAAATCCATGAAAAGCGAAGATTATTCCACAAGAATCTCGCATTTTTAATGTTACTTTCTGTAAGAAAACAGACGAACACGACTTTCCACAGATTCCTATTCTCTGTGAATTCGCATGCCTCTTTGACAGTGGATTGGTTGGGAATACAGTTTTCTTTATATTAGACTAGTTCCCACTCAAGGCTAGAGAACCCAATCTATCCTGCTATTAGGTTGGGGCAAAAATAATGACGTAATAATGTCGTTTTTGACGTTAAAAAATACGTCAAAAAACGACATTATTACGACATTATTTTTGCACCAACCTATTATTTTAACTAAGTCTGGGAGTTGGTGGAGGAAACGTGGATTCTCTTGTGCAAAAGTGAATGCCAAAGACTAACCTGGGATTTGAACTCGACTCGCCGATTCCACTTTCCCTGACAATATCTGTTACACCACCTGCACATCCAGCCATTACAGATTAAGTAGATCTCAGTCAGTATCATACTTTGAAAATCACGATATATAAACAGTTTCAATCATGGGTAAACTGCGACCCGCGGGTCAGATGCAGCCCGATTGGCTTTTAGAATGGCACGCCTAATTTCATGAGAAAAATAACGTTTATCAAAATATTGCTTGTTTCCTTTCGTACTCACTTGTTCATTCACGCACTCTCTCACGCAGAGTCATGTGCATAAAAATGTTTAAGTACAATGTTTCTTGAATTTTGTAACTTAAAGTTATCATTATTTTAAATCATTGACGATTTTCACTAAGGTAGATCATTCGTGTAAATATCTTTTGCTTCAGAAACAGTAAACGGCAATGATAATTATTTTTCTCTCGAGAATAAATATACTCCTTCTTACTCCTTGCTGTACCTCATGCGACCCGCCTTATGATGTCCGCTGTTTGAAAAAAAAGTTGTCCATGCCTGAGTTAGGATGTTGCAAAAGTTTTCAGCACTTTTTTACCAATCGATTTAAATTCATGGCATCATTCGTTACACAATATTTGTTTGTTTGTTTTTTGTTTGTTTGTTTGTTTGTTTGTTTTGGTGTTTTTTTTTTTTTGTTTTTTGGTGTTTTTGGGGTTTTTTTGGTCAATATTTTTGGTCAATATTTCAAAAATTAACTCAGCCTGTTTGGCGAATCTTGAATGAATAACAGAATAACATTCTTAAACTAATTTTTTTTATTTACTAATAGACTCATACCATCCAAAAATAAATTTCCCAATATTTTATACGTACAATGCAATTTAATAATTATTATCTATTAAAAGCTAAAAATAAAATCGTAGATAAAATAATTATCTCACGGTTCGACAGTTGTACCCTCCGGCCTTCTTCAGATGAGGACGTTTGTCCAAATGTAAATAGAAACATTTAAGTCTATGATATTTCATAAGTGCATTAAAATTACAAAATCACTGTCCACTTATCTACAAGTTACAAATAATCACTTCATTTTTCAAATTTAATATAACAGAAAGTTCTATTTCTGTTACGGCATCAGAAGATGTTATTGGTCCTGACCTGGCATCTCGGCTTCATTCACTTTCCACTGCTGTAATGTAGCTTCCCTGTGCCTTTTCTATAAATACTTTCATAGTAATTGTCCTAACTTTTCTCAATGGTACCTTGACTTTATGCGTTCAAACGCGGTATTAGATTGGCGGCAAGGTTTCGCCAATTTACAGTTAAAATGGCTAGATGCAACCGTAAGTTCTATGTTAACAGCTTCTTCTTTCGCACTTCTCGCCTGTGAAATTCTCTTCCGGTTTATTGTTTTCTAATCAACTTTGATCTCACATAATTTGAATGCAATGTCAATCGTTATCTTCTGTCTTCTTAATTCTCATTCTTTTATTGTCCTCTCTCCTTAATAATTGATTTTTTTCTCGTATTCTCCAATACCCAGTAAATCCTTGCATCCTAGTGGCTTTATTGCCTTGATTGGGATGAAATAATTAAGAAGAAAGGATTAAGAAGAAAGGATTAACTACAATTTACCTATTTACCTGTATTTGACTCTTCTGGTCGTGTAAAAAATGTTACGGACACTATATATATACAAGGGGGTGCCGAACAGTTTTCATCTTGAACCACTTCCCAAAAACATGAAGTGTATAGGTTCGTGACTCTGCTTAAAAGACACAAAAAAAAAATAAACTTCTTAATGCTTTTGGCATAATTCACCTTGTAAGATCTTATCTGTATTTTCTTTCCCAAATGAAAATTTTTAATTAAAAAGAAAATACAGATCCTACATGTGAATATTATTTGAATGATTGACTGATCGAGTGATATGTTTGTTTAACAACACATCAACTTCTTATGGGTCATTTAATGCCGAAATTAATTTTCTTGTGAGCTTTGAAGTAATAGAAATGTGATATATGTTATTATGCTTTCACAATTGAATACATGGTAGATGATACACAGCTTTTGTGCGTATACACGTTTGTGTGGACATAATTACTAGAGGCGTTAATGTTTTATGTTGCAGTTTTGTTGAAGTTATATTTTAGAATACAGTTTGATTTCTTTAAGTAATTGTAGGATACTATATGGGTTAATGTCATGAAAGAGTTCTTTCATGTTGGTTGTTTGGTAGATTTTGATCAGCGGCATATCAACACCTCTATGGGTTATTTAATGTCGAAATCTAAATATTTTGAACGCAATTGTACGTCTTCAGCTACAGATAAAATATATATTTTTGGTAATAATAGGTGTTGCTGGCCATTTTTTATATATAAAAATGTATTGATGGGATTTTTACTATAAAAATGTATTTCTATACATTCATGGTGTTTTGTTTTTGTTTGGGGGGTTCACTGTTTGCCCATAGCTGAGACCATAACAGGTTCTATTACATTGCGCACAACAGCAATTATGAGGTGGCGTTACGCTTCTCAAAACCTCCAGTTTATCGTCTTACCCAGGACTAATATTATTTGAAACACAGTCAAAACAATTATGAAAAGTATTGTCGTATTATATTCGTGAGCAGAGTTAAATGAATTAAACAATTACGCCATCATGTAACCGATGCTATCAAACAAGAAGAGAGCAATATTTATAATATTTTATAAGCATAATGTAATTAAAAATTACTATTTATTTATCTACAAGTTGATCTTATCGTTAAAAATAATTCAAAGCATAAATAAATTATGATATTTTATAAGTATAATGCAATTAAAAATTACTATTTATTTATCTACGAATTGATCTTGTCGTTAAAAATACTTCAAGACATAAATTATTGCATTTTATTTTTCAAATTTAAAATAACAGAAATTCAACTAATAATGGAATAACATTCTTGTAATTATCTTTGATTTATTAATATACTCATATCATCCAAAGAAATTTAACTACAATATTTAAGTTTCCGATATTTTATAGATACAATTACTATCCATTTTATAGATATAATTAATATCTATTTTATAGATACAATTACTATCTATTTTATAGATACAATTACTATTTTATAGATACAATTACTATCTATTTTATAGATACAATTACTGTCCATTTTATAGATACAATTACTATCTATTTTATAGATATAATTAATATCTATTTTATAGATACAATTACTGTCCATTTTATAGATACAATTACTATTTTATAGATACAATTACTATCTATTTTATAGATACAATTACTGTCCATTTTATAGATACAATTACTATCCATTTTATAGATATAATTAATATCTATTTTATAGATACAATTACTATCTATTTTATAGATACAATTACTATTTTATAGATACAATTACTATCTATTTTATAGATACAATTACTGTCCATTTTATAGATACAATTACTATCTATTTTATAGATATAATTAATATCTATTTTATAGATACAATTACTGTCCATTTTATAGATACAATTACTATCTATTTTATAGATACAATTACTATCTATTTTATAGATACAATTACTATTTATTTATATGTGAGCTAAAAATAATGTGGAAGATAAAAAAGAAATAATCTCAGACATAAATTATAGCTTTTTACGGTTTAAGTTTAAAATACCAGAAAATTCTATTTCTAATAAATCGTCAGAAGTTTTCAATTCATTAAGATATAGTAGACTATTCTGGAGAAGTAAAATAGTGTCCCTCAACACATACACATGCATATATACATGCATATATAATAATGACTGCACCCACTTGTCAAAAGAAAGTCATCTCTTCATTGATCACCGCACGACAATGTACACGTATATGACTCCTCAGCCCAACCTCAGTTTTGTATAATCGTTTGGAGATGTGACACTTGAAGTGGCCATCATTGGCGGTCACCGGCTGAAATGCGTTTTGGGATGTAATTCTATTACTACTACGTCATCAGAATGGGCTAATACATAGCGATTTTCAATCCCTCCTTGATGTGGGGAAAGCTTTCATAAAGAGTGCCACATACACACAACATATGTCTTGCGATTCGTTTTCGTTCCCATGCAAATATTACTGCGATTTAATCTCTTTATTTCTATATTTGTCATTCTATCCTGTTTTCCTCCGTAATTATTCGATTATCCTCTATCACATTTCTGCTGTAGGATGATGGAAGCACGGCACTGCACCTTGCATGTTCCCAGGGTAGTTATGAGATGGTGGAGATAATGTATCAATTGCAAAAGGACACGTTTACACAAGCCCTGATGAAGAAGGACATTCAACAAATGACGCCTTTGCACAGAGCTACACTCTTCGGTCACGTACCATTAATGACATTTTTACTTGATCACGTACGTATAAAATAATCATAACAAAGTCATTTGGGACCTTTCATTGAGATCAAATTTAATCGAACTGTTTTCACCGATAAATAAATAAATATAATGGGTGCGGCAGAAATACTTCCCACATTTCAAAGGTTGACAAAAAGACCAAGATAACTTTTATTAAAAAAAAATATATTTCACTGTTGTTTAAACAAAGGGCTTTGTTTTTTAAAATAACATCCTCCAAATGGTGGCCTCTATTTGATATACACTATTGTACACGATTTCTAAAGTTTTCTATCACCTAGAAGTTCGAGCGCTTCGAGGTCTTCCGGGTGGTTTTCTTATAAGCTGAACCTGTCGCTCGGAAATTTTCAACCCATAGCATTGTCGATTTTCTGTTTGTAACAGCATCAGTCGGACGTAACCTGAAATGAACAGGAAAAGATCTCTGTGTTGCAATTACAGATTCACCTGTCTTAAAAAAAAAAAAAAAAACCTTTCTACAGTAAAGACACGATGTGCACCGGTCCAAACCATGATAGTACTTCATGGTATCTGAAAAAAGAAACGGTAAAGCTAGATGAAGACACCATTGCCAGTAGCCTAAGTTCACTAGCACCACACAGGCGACTGTTTGGGAACGTCGACGTGGTGTAATGGTTAGCAAGTTTGTCTAGCTAAAAAAATTAAGACTGATTAATGGGTTCGATACTCACCGGGTAAACCGTTCCATACTTTCAACCATGTGCCATATCTAAACTACGCTTAGAAAATCACCACAGGTTACAGCAGAAAATATGGGATGTTTTTGCTGCATTCTGTATTTACATAAGTGTACGTCAATATAGGCGAGGGATAAAGCAATATTAGGCACAACTTAAATCGAGTGGTCCGCAAGTTAAAAGATAAGGAAACATTTTGTTGAGAATAATTTTTAGAATTCATTTGACCTTCGTCGAGTCACTGCGTTTCTCAGAATCGGAAAATATTAAATTTTTTTTTAATCAGTTTAGAAGTGGAGGTCCTGTTTATAATATAAATACAGTATCAAATCGATCTTTAAATTACTAAAGAGTTCTGGTTCTAGGTGCAAAGGTGGTGTAATGGATCAGAGAACCGAGTTCAAATTTCAGTTGCCTTCGTTATATTCACTTACGCCAAAATACCCTTGAGAGAGATATGAATGCACCTCTTCCCTCCCAGCTATGGATTAATTAGTAAGACTTGTATCACTAAATCATTATTATCTCCCAAAAAATTTCATACAATTTAAATATATTTTCTGGCTTTAAATAACCTACAAAGGGTTGATAAACCGTAGAAAACGAACCAATCAATGTGCTTTGTTTTAATTACAGATCTCATGTTTGAAACTGCTTACGTCATTGATAACTGCGCACTATTAAAAATTGTGAAAAAGGGCATTATTAGTAGTACCCAGTTATCAATGGTATAAACAGTTAAGAACTTGATATTTGTAAATAATATCAAAGTATTGATAATTCTTTAAGAAGTCATAGATCGATTTGACATTGTACCTATATTATGAACCGGACCGATTTGACATTGTATTTATGAGCAAGGCCGTCCTACCGATAAAAACTCAATACTTTTCAGTTTTTTAACAAATGTCGTGGTTTGAGGAATTTAATCCGTGAATTTTTTTTGTCTCATTTCTTACTAGTGGAGCAGTTTATTTAAATGGTTTCTAATATTAAATTAAAAAGAAAGAAAATCTTTCAGAAAGTAAAATTGCATTCATCTTTTACACTGAGGAACAATTTGGCATTGCGGTAAAAAAAAAAAAAAAATGTGTATTTTCGATTAAAAAAAGGGTTGCGGGACGGGTAGAATGAAGTGAAAATACCGGACAATTAAAACCACTGGAGAGTTAGACGTCTGAAAGAATCAGAGAGAGAGAGAGAGAGAGAACAGTAGTACGAATGCAAACTTCTGGTAAACCTAAATTGAATGACATTAAGATGTCAGCCGTCCTGAGTATGACGGTAAACTACATCCGCGTCCTGGGTAAGACGATAAACTACATCCAACAGCAAGGCCTCTGATCAAGAGGTTTTGAGGAGCGTGGAGCCACCTCTTAATTGCTAATATTCCCAGGTCTACCCAAACTAAGATGTCAGGCGCGCCAGAATACAAATCTGGAAGCAAAGTCTCCGTTAATTAACCAAGGAATCTAAGAACTAATGAATCCAGTTGTAATGAAAAGATTTCACAGAATATCAGATTTAGAAGCTCTACTCTGCCAAATCAAACCGTTAGCGATTAGATGGCTTTTATACACAGTGGTTAGTATAATATTGAATATAGTATTGGATATAGTATTGAATAGCGGTTAGTATAATATTGAAATTGGTATGTCAGGAGAGTTCATTATTATTACAGCAATAGTTTCAATCAAGATTTTCAAAAGAAAAAAATATTATTGTATCCCGAAAATGCCAAATGTCAATACTAATTGCGAATTGGGGGAAAAAGACAACATCAATAGTACGCATTTTTCAATGACGTAAGCACAATTTCAAAATTGACATTTGTAAATCAAAACAATGTACAGATAATTCTTTAAATAATCAGTAATCGATTTGTGACTCTATTTACATTATCAACACGACCCCCCTTCTAAAATGATTTAAACAGAAAAATCAATATATTCTTATTCTGACAAATATCGTGAATAATGAATTCTTATCGACAAAAATTATTCTAAGAAAAATTATCTTCTATTTTTTTCCGAAAGGAGCAGTTAATTTAATGGCCGAACATCTAAATTATGCTACATATAACTAGTTCATTTAAATAGTGGCCGAACATCTATTCTATGTTACATATAGATAGTTAATTTAAGTAGTGATCGGACATCTATTTTATGTTACTGTTATATAAGAATAAAGTGTCGCTACCAACGCTTGAATTTGAACATAGATCGCCGGTGAGCAAACACGGGCGATCCCATTATTGAACTAAGTATACCACGTTGACCATGAGGGAAACGCATAAGTAGAAAGTAGTGTGACGTCTAAATGTTCACTATTTCTAGTCTATCCTCTATAATATGCGGATCACCATTTCTACTTTATCCTCTATTACTATACGGACCGCTATTCTCTATTCGGATCGCTATACAGTGGTTACATGTCGAGCGAGTATTATCGAGCAAGTACTATTAGTTCGAGATTATTCCAAGGTGTCTGACACCAGTATTGTTCAATGGCGTTTCTATAGTTGTATCTGCGATTACAAAGTCTCTACTACAACGAGCATTACGAAAGTGACAATGAGTATTCGTTGACATCACAAATGTATCAAACGAGTGTTCGTTGACATCTTAAAAGTTATATATAAGCAGTTAATTTAAGTAGTGGCCGAATATCTACCTTACAAAGAAAAAAAGTTTGTGTGTGTACCTCCACACCCACGACGCTCTAATTTAGCAAAATAAAAAGTTAACCGATCGAAAGTTGATGGGGAAAAATGCAAAATAAATAAAATAAAGGGAAACGTTTCCATATCTATGATCTCTCACGTAACACGGGAAAGGAAGAAAAAAATACGAAAATGTAGAATACTAAAAAAAATTAATTAAATAAAACAAAGCAAAAGGCATACATTTCGGAGCTAAATTAAACTAATTATAGCTAAAGAAAACACGTCCCTATACTAACATGACTGAGTGGGACTGGAAAGGAAATTCATTAACCAGTGACCTCAAGATGACATTCTCTGTTATCAACATTCACGCAGCAATCATCAATCTTTTCGCTGAAGCCCGATGAAGAAAAACTCACCTTCTCCAACCTGATTTTAATCTCAAGTTGATGTAACCAGATGATGAATGAGGTTGGAACTGAAACGCGTTGTCCAGATGACTTTTATCATCAGGATTAATAAACACAGACAGACATGGCCGGCTCAAGTTACTGGCAACTTGAACAGTCGCCCGGGGTGCCATCAAAGCCGAGAGCGTCATCACGCAGCCATGTCATGTGTTTGGGATCTTCCAAAACTAAAGCTTATAAAACCATACTTGCGGTCGTCCATGACTAAATACAGATTAAATTCTTTGGCCATTTTGTCAATAGAAAATGATCTTGTAAAGATAGGTGTAGAAGGTACCATGAAAAAGATTTTCAGGTCTAAAGGTTAGAAAAATGTTTTAGGTTGGATAATGTATGTTTTCTTTAGTTTATACTGAGTCGTATAGTGTAATAAACTCGTTATTCTACATTTTAACTTTTTCTCCTTGTGAAAATTTAAAAAAATTAAAAAGGGCACCGAAGTTCAACTTGCCCGAGGTACCAGGGTACTACGGTCAAACAGACTTAGTTTCTCCTTGTCAAGCAACAAGTGTACGTTGCTACAAACGGAACCAGATTCCAACATAAAGAGTACGGTGAAATAAGGCGGGTTTGAGTGATCCCTCCACAACAGACACAATCTAGCAAAAGGAGCGATTTCCTGAGAAAGCTAGCATCGAATCACCAGTCAAGTGAGAGGTTCCTCGTAATTATTAAGACTTCAACCTGAGGCAGTTCAAAGCTTGGTTGTATGTGAATGTCAAAAATCATAGAGGAAGGATTTTTTGTATAGAGCACTTTCTCAAAGAAAGAGGTTTCAATTGGGTATGAAGATATTTTTTATCGTTTCATCCCTAGCAAGACAATATTGCCGCTAGGGTGCAAAGCGTTACTGAGAATGAAAGAAAATGAGATTTGCGGAGAAAGGACAATAAAAGAACAGAAGATGGCGATTGACGTTACATTTAAATTTACGGTTACATCGAGCTATTTCAACAGTAAAACTATGGGACCCAGTTACCAACGTAGTAGTACGCTTAAATTTATGCAATCAAGGTATGAAGACAATTTCCATGAAAATATTTATAGAAAAGGCAGAGAGAAGCCACGTTACGATAATCGGAAAGCGACTTAAGGTGAGATGCCAGGTCAAGACCGATAACATTAAAGACCCTTTTGGTTTTGTTAAGAATCTCGAGATATATAGAAGGAGCAACAGATCAAATAAGGGAGCAATATTCAATGCTCGGGTGAATGTTAGATTTATAAACATGCAAGATAGATTCTGGTGAGAAAAATTGTCCAGCACGACGCAGTGAACCAACTTTCCTAGCAGCAGACCTAGCAATTGATTCAATATAATCATTCCACTTCATGTCAGTGGAAAACGTAAGAGCAAGAGGAACGATGAGTTGTTCTCTTACTTTATACTGCAAAATATTCTTCCTGTCGTAAAATTTTCTGTTTTTCTTTCTTTTTTTTCCCCCATTGACGGCTTAGTGACTTCAATGATTTTCTTTTACAACACACTTTTAGTCTTTTTATTTGTCTCTATTAAAATATCTGTTATAGGTTTGATGTCGAATAGATAACCGTAAAGGCCTTGCGGATACAGCCCCAGTCACGTACAGCTTTAATGTACCTACAAACAATCGTTATTTGTCGTTCATTGTTTTCAGGGCGCCGACATAGAAAGCAGAGACAAACAGCAGCGGACTCCGCTGCTGTTAGCAGCGAGCCAAGGTTGCATGAACGCCGCCAAGTATCTGGCCAGTAAAGGAGCTGATTGCACAGCTAAAGACAAAGATTCGCGAAACACTCTACATTTAGCCATCAAGGGAGGAATTTCTCTAGCCAAAGTTGTCGAGGACCCAGATGTAAGTTTAAAACACCTCCGTTTGGATGATATACAAATGTGTGAGTGCTTAAGTGTTGTTCTTTCTTTTTTTCTTTCTTTCTTTGCATGTAAAGGTTTCTGTCTGCGTATGTCAACAAGCGTCGAAGCTTCCATTTCTTTGGATGAAAAAATAGACTAAAGTACATTTTTCCCTTTAAATTCCTCAATCATACATGTGGACTAATTATTAACCTTTTCCTCACCCAGGCTTTATCTTAATTAAATTCGAACAGACAGAAACTTAAAGAAAGTAATGGAAATTCATTCAGTGTAATCAGTTTATACGAGAGTTGTTCTAAGCCTAAGTTTTTCACTGTTTTTCGATATAGCCCCCACCCCTTAACATCAATGCACTTGGTCCAATAATGCTTACAATCCCATCACGGAAGAAGATCGCGTCCTGGTCTTCCAAAACTCCTCCATAGCACATGGTCTCCAAAATGGCGACCACGCAGGTGAGATTTAAGTTTAAGTACCAGGTGAAGTCAGATGGAGCTAAGTTTGGTAAGTAGGATGGTGTAGCAATTCAAAACCACAGTTGTCTGCTTTAGCTATTGTAAGCTGAGCAGTGTGAACGGGCGCGTGATCCTGGATCAAGAACACACCTGCCCTCAGCTTACCTCTCCGTTTCGATTTGATTGCTTCCTTCAGTTGCCTTAATTTTGGTGTATAGTGTAGTTTTAGTAGTTCCCCACCCCCAAAGAAGAAATCATCACCTTACCAACAAACGATGCCTGCTTGGACTTCTTCAAGATTGTTTCCACTGTATGCTTTGAATCTTTGATTCAGGTTTGAAGTGGTTAATTCAGGTTTCATCCTGAGTTACTAGTCTGCGGTGAAAATTCTCAGGGTCAGCCTGGAAGCGAGTCAGACATTTCCTGGAAATATCAGCTTCTGTTATGGTATCAACATTCTTGGCACCCATCTTGCAGGCAGTTTGCTTATCCCCAAGATCTCAGTTTCGTAAAAACAGTTTCGATTCCTGTCGGAGAACGGATATTTTTTACGAAATTTCTCGAACATTTAAATGTAATTAATACTGTTTAATTAAAAAAACATAGCATTTACCTAAATAAATTGTATCTATAGAAATAACGTATAGACAGAAAATATTAAATAATTGTCGGACTTAATCTACTTCATTATATGTTGTCATTGTTTACATTAAGATACATTTCGTCAGCAGATATGATCGATCAAGAAAAATTGTCGAAGATTGTTTATAAACAGTAATTTGGACTTTATTTGGACTTTGTTAACCAGATGCTTCTCTGTGGCTAAATGATATAGTACATAAGATCTAAGTGACGGTTTCCGTATAGGAATACAGGTTCGATTACTGTCGGAGAACGCATAATTTTTACAAATTTCTCGAGCATTCAAGCCGGTAAATTGTTTAATTAAAAAAAACAAAGCATTTACTTAAATTGTATCTATAAAAATAACCTATAAACTGAATATATATATATATCTATATATAAAAGGCAGGATGTGTGTGTGTGTGTAACGAATGCACGGCTTCAATTTTCGACGGATTTGCACCAAAATTTACATGCACATGCTCCAAGTTAGCGGGAAGCCCAAGACCGACCTTGCATTCCCAACTCCCAAAATCGATTTTTTTCATGCTTCTATGACAGTTTTCATGTAGTTTGCGGCCATCTTGTACTGGCCAGAGTGGCTGCCACGAACAGGCAGGAAGATTCTGTTGGCCAGCATGAGAGCCAACAGCTGACTGAGACGAATGTTAATGAGCATGCTACCATGCAAAAAAAAATCGATAGCTGCATTCGTCACAAGTGGGAAAAATTTAAATCTGCATGGCACTTTACTCCAATTGGTTCATTCACTTGCTTAAACTAAACATTGATTCTGATTCCGCAGAACTGGTTTGAGTGCGAAAAAGTATTTGTTGTTAACATTCTTTTTTCATTCGGTTTTTCCAGTTATGAGTCCTTTTTTAAAGCTGATCGTTTTGTGTTCATTTTGTTTAGTTCTTTTTTCATAACAGATTTAATGTTTAGTATAGAGCTTAGAAAAAATTTGCAGTGTGAGATAGGCAAGAGGTAAGGCATGTAGCAACATTAGCACGGAAAAGGGCACTCCTTTAAAGGCAAGGAAGGGCAAAAATATTTTAAGTCAAGTGATAACGATTGCTGTATGAGTCGTACGATTTTTGAATCAAGCCGGGCAATGCTGCTAATGTGTATATGTACATATATATATATATATATATATATATATATATATATATATATATATATATATATATATAAATTAATTAAATTAAGGAGACAAGGTAGTGTAATGGATAGATTCTAGAAGGACAACACTGAATTCATAACCTGCAGAGGGTCGTTTGGGGACCTTGTGGCACATTGTGCACCAGGTCCCTGTATTCGGCCCTTCAGAATGTTGTGGTTGGTTCTGCACAAAGCCTTCACCACTATAATCAAATGATTTGTGCAGACAGTCTGATTGTCAGTTTCTATGAACTGAGTTGCTTGACTCTCACACGTTGAAATCGACTCCAGTCAGTATATATATATATATATATATATATAGATAGATAGATAGATAGATAGATAGATAGATAGATAGATAGATAGATAGATAAGGATTAGTTAAGGATTTCTACTGGGTAGTGAGTTCATTTCTTTCTGGGTATCTCATGCAAAATTCAACATTAAATAATCCAACAAAGGTTAACATGTCGTAAAATTAAGCGAGCAACATTATTAAATACGACTTCATATTTACAACATACTGTAAACGGACGGAGGCAGAACTCAACATTATTATTATTGCGATGCAAAACAGCGGACGATCGTTAAACTAATGCACCAGATATATAGATACTACCGAGGATAAGAGACTCCAAAAAACAAAAGGGCATATATATATATATATATATATATATATATATATATATATATATATATATATATATATATATATATATATATATATATATATATATATATATATATATATATATCGTACGTAGCCGAGTGGTTGAAACGTTCGTTTTCTGACCATGAGACCTCGGTTCGAATCTCACCACGGTTGATTTGTCAGAAAGCAGACTTCTGGAGGCGGCGATCCAAACGGAAAGTGCCTGAAAAACATACCACGGGTTGACCTAATCCTTGTGAGTCAAATTGGGTAGACGCACCCTTGCTAGCACGAAGCCACAAGTCATCGTGAGTTTGAGTGTGCTAGCCTTGCTAGATAACACACTCTCTCCCAGAAACTGTAACTAAGGTCTGCTGTATAAACTACAGGTGGGCTCTGTGGGTGTTGAACAAACTGAGCGAGCGTATGCAATAGGGATTGGCTAGCCGCCCTAATAGAAGGGTATCCTCGAAAACGAATGACCAGCTATTAATTACGTACGTAATTACACATGTACAAATATAAACACAAATATTTTTATGTATGTATACTGCATATACATTGTATGTATTAGCTTGCACACACATTCATACTCACACAGACTGACTAGAAAAAAATTCACAGTTAATAACTCATTCTCAATTTACCCCCTTAAAAATAAAATTTGCCCTCTGTGGAGCGTGCACCTCACATTGGAAACCACTGGCACTAAGCGTGTTGAATTGATTGATTGATTGATCTGTATTTTACGGCTTATCAATCTTTTGCGGGTAATTTAAAGCCAATGAATATTTTTACAGTGTAAGAATTGGGTGGGGGTTATAATGAATTACTGATACGTGTCTTACTAATTAATCCATAGCTGGGTGAGAAAAAGTGGATTCATTACCTTTCCCAAGAGTATTTTTTGTGTAAGTGAATACAACGAACCTGACTGGAATTGGAACCCTGCTCTCCAATTTCCGACCTGTTATTAATTACACCACTCGCACATCCAAACTTAGAGCACCTGGTATTCCCAAGCTGCTAACCATCTAAGTAATGACCAGGATCAGCGTTGCTTAACTTCGGTGTTCGTACGAGAACTGGTATTTCAACGTGATAGGGACATAAGCCGAAAGCGTACTAAAGAACAAGTCGAAATATTATTAGACGTAGAAACGAGAATAATAACCTGGAGATTAAATAAAGTTTGAAATCCCCTAAACATTGCCCAAATAGGCATGCTCCTGGAGAAGGACGGAAAGAACAACATCTGAAACGTTGTGACCATAACAACAAAGATGAGGATATTAGACCGAATGTAAATAAGAATAATTCCTCATTCTCAAAAATTCAGACAAAAAAAAAACTGGCTTGAAACCAATTCACTAACACAATGAATTTGATTCACACCGGCTTCCCTCACTATTGTAACCTTATGCCAGATTAAGCAAAATTTACTAAATAAGTCCAATGTACCATATCCCTTCGGGACATGGGTGATCAGGGTTCTCTACAAATTCCTGTCTTTTAGCCTTTAGTAAGGTTTGTATTTTTGATATCCCTTGCCGCCGCCACCACCACCCACCGTTCCACCATCCATTCACACAAATTGGTCAGGTAGTTGGCCCACTGCCTTCCCCTGTTCCTTTTGCCTTCGATGTGTCCTGTGTGTATCAAATTCCTCAAGGCCTCCTTTCTTCATTATGTGTCTGAGTATGTGTCCTTTTTGTTTGCATTTTCTTTTATGACTTTCTCGTTGCTCACATTCTACGTCCAAAGCATTCTCAGCATCCTTCTGTAGAACCACATTTCTGTTCTCTCCTGTCTTCTCTTCAATTGCCCAGTATTCATTGATATATAGGAGAAATGATATTACATAACACTTCAGCACTTGTTTTTTGTTTTTGTTTTTTTTTATTTATTTTTTTCGTTGTTTCTTTTCAGAATGTTAAATATATGGATACTTTACGATATCTTCAAAATGAGAAGGACAAGTTCGGGTGTACTCCACTTCACTATGCCACACAAGAAGGTTACCTGGAAGCATTAACTGACTTAATCCGATTAGGAGCTAGTATTAACTCGAAAAATAATGACAAGGAATCACCTCTACATTTTGCAGCCAGGTAAATTTCGTGTATTATTTTTTTTTATTTTTTTTTTTTAAGCATTTCACCCCAAGCAAGACAGGATGCCACTAGCACACAAGAAGTTACAGAGAATGGGAGCAAGAGTAAAGAGACGTGAAAGAGGAAAGGATGAAGAGAAAGACAGGGAATAGATCAAGGCATGTGGATATGTGGATATGTCGATTGACATTACATTTGAATAGGTAGAGATTATAGCTATCAGGGAAACAGGTAATAGGAAGGGAATTTCACAGACGGGAGGGTCGAAACATGAAGCCATTGGAGTAGAAGAGACGGATGCATTTAACTGTTTCGACAGTTAAAGGGAGAGACCGTGATGCCAGTCTAGTAGCACGCTTAAATTCATGCAGTCTGGGAACAGTGAAAGTAGCTCGTCGGAGCAGTTAGCGTGAAAATATTTGGAGAAAAGACAGAGAGTGGTGACGGCATGTCTGTGAGAGAGCGACTGTAGACAAGAAGCCAGATCAGGGCCAATCACATTGCATATCCGTCTCTGGATTTTGTCGATGACCTTAAGATGGACAGCGAGGGCACCAGACTATATATGACAGCAATATACCATGCGAGGGTGAATGGTTGATTTATAGATTTGAAGGATGGACTCGGGCGAGAAAAACTTTCCGTTCTTTTTAGTGTTTTTTTTTTTTCCTTTAACTACAAAGACATTTTTACAAATATATACTAAGCAAGCTATAGAAAACGTCTGTGGTACTTTTCTCTCGAATTTCTTAGTATTATTCTACGATTTACACTATTATTTTCATCGATGTTTTGATAACACAAATGTTTTTGACTCTTCAATATACCCTGTGTGTATGTATTCGCGGGCCCACAGACAAAAGTACTTTCTTATTCTATTTTTATTAGACTAAATACACAAAGCTAGAATTTGTTTCCCTATATAAAACATACCATGGGCACTGTTTTGCGCATATGTACAAGCATGCGCACTACCATGAACTTTCGCTACTTAGTTATATGGGTTCCGTTTGCATCTACAAACAATACGAATTTAAATGATTAGATTCTATCACTTGCATCTTTTCGCATTAAACTGTTTATATGTTGCCTCTTTGTAAAGTACTTAGAATGCATGTACAATATAATTGAATATATAACAGGATGCGGCTAACCTGAGGATGTCTGATGGTATAGTTTCTAGTTTTGGTGGCTGATACGGATTTCCTTTTGGTGACGTCGCCATCTTTTAAAGAGGCTTTGTATAAACACTGAAAGAAAATCAAAAGAAGCATCAATACGAACAAAATAAATGTTTATGTATCATAATGGATTTACAGAAGCATGGAATGATTCTCAAGATTTCAAAGATAAAAGTCCTTATACGTACGAATAGAATAGTCAAAGGCATACTCAATGAGTACAGTTTCCACAAAAGGTCTTCTAAAGACTTTTTGTAATAATTACTATTGTAGAATGTTTATAGAACAACTAGTCCAAAATTAGTATATATATATATATATATATATATATATATATATATATATATATATATATATAACACAACTAGACCCACACTAGGATATCTATAACTCATTCGGGAAAAAATTACCCTACCACCAAAAGTTATTTAGAACGATTACTTTGCTACTTGTGCAAAAGTAAAAACAATCTCAGGTAACAATAAGTAAAAATGTACTGTTGATTATTTACGGCAAATTCGTTTAAATAATGCACTGAGTATTGATTGTGTCATGTTAATAATTGTAAGTAAAATGATGCACTATAATAAGTAAGCAAGTAACCCTTTTAAGTTCTCTGAACATGTCGGTGCCGTTTCTTGATAGTCTGTCTACCAAAGCGTTTACCATTCAATAACAATGCTCCCGTTTTACAGGTACGGCAGATACAACACTTGCCGCCAGTTGCTGGAAAGCCAGTTCGGCCAAAAAATCATCAACGAAATTGACGGGAGAGGAATGAGCGCTTTGCATATTGCCGCGCAGCATGGTCACGTGAAAATCTTGGAGCTTCTCATGAAAATGGGCGCCATCGTTATCAAGTAAGAAATTATCGAAATCGAAGTGAGCTCAAGATGAATTTTCTTTTTTCTGTCATTACCCTTTGAATAAAACTGTCTCTTTTTGGGATCCTTAGTTGCGTTTTTAAGTTAAACTCAAATAAGCTAAGTTGCAGTATTATTTTCTTAAACCATTTTTTTTTTTTTTTGTCCATCATTTGGGGTTGTACGGGTGGGGTAATGGACAGCAACTCTGAATGAGAAATTGGATAACTGTGTCCGAATTCCAGTCGTCTTTATATTCCCGTACGCGCAAATATCCCTGGGAAAGATATGAATCCATCTTCTCCCTCCAGCTATGGGTTAAATACTTGTATCTGAGAAAAATCATTGTTATTTTTTTTTAAATTGTTAATACAATATTCACTCGTAAACGAACGAATTCTTCTTACAATCCAAAATATGTTCCGGCTTTAAATAACCCACAAAGGGTTGATAAGCCGTAAAATACAAATCAAACTCTCATTCATTTGATTTTAATCACATCAAATCAGCAAAATGAAAAACATCTAAACTCAAACAAAATGATTCTCTTTCTTTGTCTCTCTCTCTCACTCGCTCGCTCTCTCACTCGCTCGCTCTCAATTATTAGGTTTATTATTAGCCATAAGTAATTACTGTTTCTAATCATACGTGACAGTTAATAATAAATTGGGATTACACAAACTTACGACAATGTACAATGCAAGAGGCATTTGATTGACAAGAATAAATCTTCACAGCTGACTCCCAAAACTTGATCTGTACGAAAGAAAGGTAATTATTCTTTTAGAGTTCTTAAAAGCAATCAAACACTAAATGCATATTTATACGTTCAGCAGCTGCAACGTGTCAATAAAATTTTCGTCAAAAAAGCGCCCTACTTTCGTTAATAAAAAAAATATTGTTTTACTCAATGACAACGCAAGACCTCATACAAAAAGAACAACACAGGGGAAAAAATGGAACTCGGTTAGTCTGTTTTCTCCACCCGCCATATTTACCTGACCTTGTAGCAACCGATTATAGCCTTTATCAATTGCTTCAAAACACTTTGAATTTAGCAATTGATGTGATATTTTATTTATTTATCTCTGCTTATATAATTGTTATCTATCTTTGTTTATATATTTGTTATTTATCTTTGTTTATATATTTGTTATTTATCTCTTCTTACATATTTATCTATCTCTGTTTATATATGTGCTTAACAGTTAAGTAAGCTTTTATTTTTTTTAAATTATTTAATAATCTTAATAATTTACTCGTGTCGCAGGGATTTCTATAACAACACTCCTTTACATCACGCGGCGGCGAATGGATATACAATATTCACTCGTAAACGAACGAATTCTTCTTACAATCCAAAATATGTTCCGGCTTTAAATAACCCACAAAGGGTTGATAAGCCGTAAAATACAAATCAAACTCTCATTCATTTGATTTTAATCACATCAAATCAGCAAAATGAAAAACATCTAAACTCAAACAAAATGATTCTCTTTCTTTGTCTCTCTCTCTCACTCGCTCGCTCTCTCACTCGCTCGCTCTCAATTATTAGGTTTATTATTAGCCATAAGTAATTACTGTTTCTAATCATACGTGACAGTTAATAATAAATTGGGATTACACAAACTTACGACAATGTACAATGCAAGAGGCATTTGATTGACAAGAATAAATCTTCACAGCTGACTCCCAAAACTTGATCTGTACGAAAGAAAGGTAATTATTCTTTTAGAGTTCTTAAAAGCAATCAAACACTAAATGCATATTTATACGTTCAGCAGCTGCAACGTGTCAATAAAATTTTCGTCAAAAAAGCGCCCTACTTTCGTTAATAAAAAAAATATTGTTTTACTCAATGACAACGCAAGACCTCATACAAAAAGAACAACACAGGGGAAAAAATGGAACTCGGTTAGTCTGTTTTCTCCACCCGCCATATTTACCTGACCTTGTAGCAACCGATTATAGCCTTTATCAATTGCTTCAAAACACTTTGAATTTAGCAATTGATGTGATATTTTATTTATTTATCTCTGCTTATATAATTGTTATCTATCTTTGTTTATATATTTGTTATTTATCTTTGTTTATATATTTGTTATTTATCTCTTCTTACATATTTATCTATCTCTGTTTATATATGTGCTTAACAGTTAAGTAAGCTTTTATTTTTTTTAAATTATTTAATAATCTTAATAATTTACTCGTGTCGCAGGGATTTCTATAACAACACTCCTTTACATCACGCGGCGGCGAATGGATATACAAAAAGCATGACCCTCTTATTAAATATCCACAGTTATCTACTCGACACACAGAATCGGCTCGGGGTAAGCATAGCTTCATGTCGTATTTTCCTTTCGCAGTGTGAACAGTCACAAGTTCAACTTCAGTTAATAATCATTCAGCGCATGCCTAATTTAACCGAAAATTCACTTATTTTTAAATAATTTTTACAGCCTTGTTCCAGACACAATACGTAGCTTTAGAATTATTTAAATTTTAAGAGGTTCAACCATGTACTGAAGGATTATCGTATCTGACAGTAAATGAGACGCACATTCTAATATAAAAAAAATTAAAAATTATTTATTTCAGTACGCCTAAGTTTTGACTAGAAGTCTTCGAGTCTCAAAATAGACAACCGTACGGCTTGGATGAATTACAATGAGCAATATTCTCCCAAAGACCCTTGTAAGTCATGCGCCATGCAAACCGGCAAATTTGGTACGCCCACTGACTAACCGTTCTAAAGATTGTTATCGATGGCTTGAGAGCTATAACCAAGAACACATCTGCGTTGTCTACTTCATTCTGTGGCTAGTATTGATAGCCTACCACAGATATCCAAAGAGTAATTAGGAGTGGAGTTCACTGGAATAAGTTAACCTTTTAAAGGCAACACAAATTTCTCTTTGTTCATTTGTGCTTTCGTTTTTCTGTGTTCAACAAAAAGGTTATTATAACCGTACTGTTCCGTGGAAATTCTATCATATAAAACATCTTGATCCAATTCGTAACTCGTGTGTGTTTGGTGTGCATTAATAAAATGTGTTATATAACGAATATCATTATTATGAAAGCAAGTATAACAAATCTGCTAAAAGAATCCTGTAATTGAATTTTTTCTTTTTTTTTTTTTTTATCTAACGCTTCGGTCGGATCTTTCTACGGTCATCTTCAAGTGTACTGTCCGTATAAAAAAGGATGCTCTGTTTTTTGTCCCGTTAGCGAAAAGCAAGACACTAAGTTTAAACATTAACAGCAACGTCTGAAAAATAAATTATTCTATTTTCAGTAACGCGTGCAGCACAAATTGTTTGTTCCAGGTTTCATTAACGTTGATTGATTGTTTGTTTGTTTTTCTTTTTTACGGTTTATCAACCCTTTGGAGGTTATTTAAAGCCATAAAATATATTTACATTCTCTTTTTTTTTCTTTTTTTTTTTTTTTTGTGATAATAATTGTTTAGTGATACAATTCTTATTAATTAACCCATAGCTGGAGAAGAGGGGGATTCATACTTTTTCCAAGGGTATATAACAGGGTAGATAAGATAAGGTTGATGTAGTAATAGTCCTGACTTGATATCATTTGAGTGTTGTTAAAGTAATTACACTTTACTATAAGTACTTGTAGTGTAGGAGGAATCCTTTTCTCTTTTTTTTATTTTGAAAATGAAATTAATTAAAACGTACAATAATAATATAAACAATAAAAACTTCAGACACATGTAGACATAAATAGCAAGAATTTGTATTTTCTTTTTGTGATGTGAATTACAGAATATTGGTATGGTATGTGTAAAAATGTTCTCAGCGTGTCTTTTGTTTAAAAGCCAATGCTTACTTGGTTTGGTTCCGAGAATTTCGTTTGTGAGAATGACGTTTGAAATCGTCTGTTTTCGATATTCCGGAGCGCTGGCAGACGTGTGTTTCTACTGACTATTACTATTACTTGTCTACTAGTCTTTCCACGTGGTGGAAAGGTCGTTTTTCTAATGGTAAAGGTAGGATGATGAAATATCCTTCTTTCCTATCATCACTGATAACAAGGTTATTTTAAGAATGATAAAATAGCCTTATTTTTTTATCATCACTGATGGCAATGTTATCTTTAAAATGAGGAAATACCATCATCATTCTGGACCATAACAGGTATTTGGACGTAAGTGAATATAACGAACCCAACTGGAATTGAAACTCGGCTCTCCGATTAACAATTCCGAGCTATTATCCATTACACCACCCGCACATCCAAGTTTACAGCACTTGTTATTCCAAAACGGACGCCCATCTTGGCACTGACCAAGCTCGACGTTGCTTAACTTCGGTATCGTACGCCTTGCTGACAACAGAATAACCTATTTTACAAGCGTTGTTATACATTTACATCGTTACTATTATTAGTTGGGCGAGAAAGAGTGACTTTTATTGCGAGTACTATATGTATTACGTGAAGCAAACCTTAGAACGTATGGGCCGTAATGCCGTATAAAAAGCAACTGAGCAGTACTAAATAAGATTTATACGTGGTGTCCTTAGACATGGACAGCGGAAGGTGAAATACAAATAGAAAGCCAATATTTCATAGGATATTCAGGATTTTAACAAAATTAGCGTTAATGCTCTTATAGTCCCTTTCATTCATCCATAAACCTATAAGCGATTCTCGTCTGGTTTTGATTGGATAACACAATAATTACGTCATAACGATATTTTCTTTTTCTTTCAGTTTGAAGTTAATCAAGGGCGGGAAGAGATGTGAGATGAGTGGGTAGAATTTTAAGATGAAAATTATATAACTTTCAAAATTAGTTATTTGTCATCTCTATGTTCAAATACTGAATGCCCTATGAAATGTTTTATATTTGTATTTCTCGTTCTACTGGCCATGTCTCGGGATATCTGGTCTAGCTCTTATTTAATACTGCTCAGTTATTGCTCGCCCCGTTTCCATTGGGTCCAAGTACAGACTGCCCAGCCCAAGGATTGAACTCACACTTACTATATCACCAAATTCAGGAACCAACATTTTAATCCACTGGGCTATTGACAATAGGGAATAATATACTCCCTTAAATTAAATAAAGGGTTCAGATGAAAATTCCCTGAAGGTTACCCAGATCGACAAGCATCTGATGTAGGCCGGGGGTACAACGGCCGAAACATTGTGATAACAACAATAAAGATGGGGATAATATTCCGTATGTATATAATTGTTGTGGCCTTGTTAGGGACAGACATAAAGACACAACAGAGGAGTTAAACAATTATATTAACAGAAACCGTCATACAAATATATACAAATGAGAGTATTACAGCAAGAATGTTCGGTCCGACTGTCAGAGCTGACTGCTGGAAACTTCACCCTCCAAAAAGGCAGTACCTGCTTCTATTTATAGCTGGGAGAGTCGATGCGTACGTCGGTAAATTAGCATAACAATAATGTAAATTAGGATATATATATTTAAATGGATTTTAAGATGAGGAATTATCATTATTATGTTTTGCTATTCGGACAAGCATGCACATCTTGGTCGTTATAATCATAAATTTCGGCCTTTCTACTCCCCGGCCTTCTTACATTATTTGTTTCAGAATATTTAAGAAGTGTAATTATCATTATTATACGCTTTGCTATTCAGACCAACATGCTCATCTTGGTCGTTATAATCATAAATTTCGGACTTTCTATTCCCCGGCCTTCTTACGTTATTTGTTTTAGAATATCTAAGATGAACAATTATCATTATTATGTTTTGCTATTCGGACAAACATGCACATCTTGGTCGTTATAATTATAAATTTCGGCCTTTCTACTCCCCGGCCTTCTTACATTATTTGTTTCAGAATATTTAAGAAGAGGAATTATCATTATTATGTTTTGCTATTCGGACAAACATGCACATCTTGGTCGTTATAATCATAAATTTCGACATTTCTACTCCTCGGACTTCTTACATTATTTGTTTCAGAATATTTAAGAAGAGGAATTATCATTATTATACGCTTTGATATTCGGACTAACGTGCTCATCTTGGTCGTTATAATCATAAATTTCGACCTTTCTATTCTCCGGCCTTTTTACATTATTTGTTTCAGAATATTTAAGAAGTGTAATTATCATTATTATACGCTTTGCTTTTCAGACCAACGTGCTCATCTTGGTCGTAATAATCATAAATTTCGGCCTTTTTACTCCCCGGCCTTCTTACATTATTTGGTTTAGAATATTTAATATGAAGAATTATCATTTTTATAGGCTTTGCTATTCGGACTAGCATCCTTACATTGGTCGTTATTGTTTCTAGTCGTTTTGGAATTACTGCAAAAACGCCTCCCAAATTTATATAAAAAGAACATACAGATGCATGTTGGGATTTCTTCCCAGCCAATATGATCTCATACGATATATTTTTGTTTATTCTTGTCTTGAAGTCAAAACGCTGCGATCACTTGTCTGCATCCCTTTTGTGTGTTAACTTTTCGCCTTATTATTGTTGTTTTGCCTTGTATATATTGTTTGCTCGATATTATTTTTAATCCAGTTCTTGACTTTGTCAATTCTGTTTGTTGAGGATTTATGCCAATTACATTTAACCATGACCAAATACTCTACAGTTGTTGTGCTTTAGGTATGAGATCAAGACATACGTATATCATAACTTCATTTCTTATCATGCGTTCTATGTCAATAAAGAGACCATCCAAATCAGGACAATCCCATAAGTGGTGACCCAGACACATACCAACAGGAGATCATCACCATTTTGCAAGCATAGAACCAGTTTCCACAGGCAGAGACAGAAGAGACGATAAAAATAATAAAATTTGCAACAGTGTGTCTACCAAACATCTGAAAAAAACTGAAAGTATCTGTGATTCAAACAACATCAGGACGGTATTCAAAAATAGTTCAGCACTTCGGAGGTATCTCTCCCAAACCAAGTGACCTTCAGAAAAGAAAAGTATATATTACCAAAAACTGCAGGTATTCCTTCCGATGCAGTTGTGGCAAGAAATGTGAAGTAGAGACCAGCCAACTCGTGAAAACTTCCTCAGTAAATCTGAAATGATCCAGAAGTCTCTGAGCTAGAAGGGGCGCCTAACAGAAATTCGACCACTCAGATATAGATGTTACGTTTAAGTGTTCCGAATTCCGATACAATTGTCCAAGAGAAAGAATAAGGTGAAAGCTATTTTGGTTAAAAACGTATATTTGTTTTCCTGGCAGTTGTGAGTTGAATCCTTGGTTTTGGTAGTGCTGAAAAGTCAGTGGGAGAAACTGACAAGATGAACGAGCGTCATTAAGACTGAGTTTTCTCCCCTAGACATGGAAAACGGAACGAGAGTTCTCATCATTAGAGCTCTTTCGACTTGAAGGCAAACTACTAAATCAATGTGATTTCTATTCTTCAGACTGGCTGCTATTTTTCAAACATGCTCTCAAGCAACTATAGAGCCAACCTGTGGTTTATAATGCAACTTTGATGAATAGGCTATAGTTACAGTTGAAGTATGTGCCCCGCCATAGCCACACAGTTTTAATTTCGGAGTTGCCCTGGCAATCAGTATAAGAGAAAGATTACCTATTAAGGATTTCATTTAGATCCTAACTAGGTTTACTTTCTGATCGCCTGAAGATGAATTGGTTAACAATTACGACTACAGTATGTACCTATTACTATTAGGTTGGTGCAAAAATAATGACGTAATAATGTCGTTTTTTGACGTATTTTTTAACGTCAAAAAACGACGTTATTACGTCATTATTTTTGCACCAACCTAATAGTTATCTCTACTGCTTTGGATCTTTGATTCGGGTTCAAAGTGTTGAGCCCCGGTTTCATCTTGAGTTAGTAATCTGCGGTGGAAATTCTCAGGGGTAGTCTGGAAGTGAATCCTGGAAATGTCAACCCTTTTCAGCTTCTGCTCTAGTGTCAGCATTCTTGGACCCATCTTGCAGACAGCTTGCTTATCTCGAAGATCTCAGATAAAACAGTATGAATCGAACCAGAACTAAGGCCTATCGATTTAGCTATCTGCTGAACAGTAAGATGTCTGTCATTCAAAACCAAATGGTGAATTGTATCAGCTTATTCATCAGATGTCTTTTGGACGACCTAACCGACGGTCATCTTTTGTGATGTCCCTGCCCCGCTTGAATTCTTCACAGTTGCATAGGAAGTGGGGTCCTCGGCAAGTATCTGTACCATATCCTCATGGATTGCCTTGAGTGTCATACTTTTCTTTCGCAGATACTTTATGCCTGCCCGGGCCTCTGTTTTGTTCATTTTTATATTTGTCGCACACCTCTCACTAGTACAGAAAATGACAGAAATCTGAATTAGTTTCTCTAGTTTCTGAATTAGTTTTCTAGTGGTACAGTCTATGGCTCTTCTTTCTAGGTGAGGCTTAGAATTTTTTGATTGACCCTCGTACTTGTATTTATAGGGCAGCTCATCTTTACGGTAATGGACAACAAGCTATTTTCCTAAAACATTATTACTCTTTTGATATCGATCCTCACCAAGTGCCTTACATGTATGATCTTAGTAAATAACTAGAAGCGCTTAACATGCCGTGACAGTTATCAAAATGTTCCAATTCTCTAGTGTCATAAGTTCGATCCTCATGGGTGACGGTCAGGTGTAGCCTTGTGCTAAACCAGGGTATACTATTTTTTAAATGCTTAACTGAAAGTCGTCGTCGTCGTCGACGTCGTCTAAAGTGCTGTGGGTGATACACCTATGGGCGAAGAGTCCGAAATCAGTCGTCTACGCCGCCGTGTCTTGTCTCATTCGTGTGTCTGCGCCAACCATTGTACTAAGCTCGAGAAGTTCATTATTTTTTGTCGCAGCTCGAAGTAGGGGGAAAGTTCCTTTCTTCTAGCCTTTCCCTAGAGAGGCAGGACCTACAAGGCAGCAGATAATTTGAAGTCAGACTTTTTCTTCTCCTAGACTGGTTGCCAACCAAGGCAATAGGGTCCAATCTGTTCTGCTAACTGCAAGTAATTTTTGTTAATATTACACTTTATTTACATTATTCATACCTGGACTACTGCCCTCATATTTTTTGAACTCCCCGGCCTTCATTAGATGATTGTCGTTCCAGATAACCCTCAGGGAATTTCCAACTGAACCCTTTATTTAATCTACGGGGTAGACTGTTCTCATCCCACTAACCATGTCTTGAGATATCTCATCTAGTTCTTATTTAGTAGTGCTCAGTTATTGCCCGTCCTGTTTCCAAATACAGCTACCCTAGGGATTGAACTCACATTTATTTGTCACCAAATTCACGAACCAACGCTTAATCCACTAGGTTATTGTCTCGTAGAATTTTAAGCCTTAAACGGAACCTATCTGCTGATACTAATGCATGACTGCGCTCACCAAGGCTTTTTTTTTAACTCGGCTGCTACTGATCTACTAAATAATTTCGAAGTTCCCTGGGGGTTACTCGGATCGATAAGCACTTTATAACAGCCGGAAGGCACAATGACCGAAACATTGTAATAATAATATCAAAAAATGAGGACAATAGTCTACTTGTAAATAATAACTTCTGATGCCCAAAATTCAACCAGAAGATTAAACTTTGTTAATTTTGTTTGTTTCTTCATTTTGTTGTTGTTAGGAGACCGCGTTGCATTTGGCCGCCATAAATGGCCACTCTGCGGCCGTCACTTTTTTACTCACTTGTGGAGCGAAGATTCTCAAAGACAACAAAAATATGATGTTCTACGATCATGCTTTGGATATGAAAAACTCAGAGGTTTCCTTGGCAGCAATCCAACATAACAGGTGCACATTTAATTTTTTAATATTTTTAATATAATATAAAATATTTTGGGCTCTACTTAAATGGACTAGTCTCCTCGTAAAAAATAGGGAAAGATCTTTTGGGGAAATAATTTTCATAGATTAGCATTCCTTAAGTCGGGACAATTGTCAGAATCGAAAAATATGAATTTTTCAATTATCTCGTCAGTTCAGATTCACTGGAACACGACTTTTCACAAACACACACATACACACACACACACACACGTATATATATATATATATATATATATATATATATATATATGTATATATATATATATATATATATATATATTATAATATTTTTATTTTAAAAATATTTTATATTGTGACACGGAAATTTCTGTTTCTGAACTTCAATCTGTTCCATTATCAAGTGATGTTACCCATCATTACTTGATAATGGAATAGATTTAAGTTCCGAAACAGGAATTTCCGTGTCGCGATGTAAAATATATTTTAAATAAAAATATTATAATATTATCTCTACGTTGTCTCGAGCAATTTAAAAAAAAATAAATAAATGCTAAAGAACTGTGGATTCTAAAACTGCTGTTCTTTGTCTTTATTTCTACAAGGCCAGAGAGCCTCTCGGGGTAAATTGTTACAGTAAGAGGCAGTTTATTCAGATAGGAGGGAAAGATAGCGGTTAACTCAATGAATATATTTTTTTTTTTTTATTTTACATTTATTATTTATTTTAAACCCACCCTGTATATAAAATAATATGGGTTGCTCTACTATCGTTAAAGTCCGCTAATTTATATATATAAAAATTTAAATTATGTAATGGTCAGATATCAATCAGCACCTGAAGATTGCGTTGTCATTTCATAGTTGTTCTGTTGGTGTGGAAAAAATGTATATTTGTTATTAATATATATATATATATATATATATATATATATATATATATATATATATATATATATATATATATATATATATATATATATATGCACGCACACACTCAATGTTTAACAGTCTTGAAAAATAAAGAATTTTATTTTGTAATAACCACTCTAGATTGGCGAGACAAAACGTGACTCACGTTAAGCGGTTAAAAAAGCCTGTTTTTATCAAATTCCATAAATAAATCTATACTAAACTAATTCTGAAGTTATCTCCCTTTAATTTTAAAGTTATCTCCCTTTAATTTTTTTCCAGGTGGGAAGAAATAATTAATCATGCATCAGATTTGTACGGCTGGTTTAGCTTGGGCCTCATCAAACAACTGCCAGATGTTTGTATTGTAAGTGATTCATTTTTTTAAATATTTATTTATTGATATATTTATTTGCTGATACATTTTAAAATTCTAAAAAAAAAATTAAACTTTTAAACATTTATTTATTTGTTGATACATTTAAAAATGTATCAACAAATAAATAAATGTTTAAAAGTTTAATTTTTTTCATGTTGGCAACTATTGAAAGAAAAATAAAGTTGATAAGTACTTGAATTTGAGGAATAGAACATACTTTTCCTAGAATATTCTTCTCTTAATCAGTTTTATCCAATATCCAATTCTATTTGTTTATTTTCTTGTATAAATCGATGGATTTAGCAGATTGAACGGCCTCGATTCGATCCGTACTATTTTTACTTTACAAATGTGCTAACAAGGAATAAGCAGACAAGAAGAATAACATTCAAGAAGAAAAATTGCATAAATAAATGGAATTTATATACGCATAACAACAATTTTAAAGACAGCAATTCACTTGTGTTTGAAATGCTGAAATTTACTTGGAATTTTGAGTGAGAATAATGTTCCTGTTGATAAACTGTGATGTGTATTAAAAAGTTTCTGAGTTTGGAGAATTTTAGTAAGATGTAAGTGTTACTTGTAAGAGAAGTAAACAGTTTTTTTTGTTTCAATTTCTGTAGTTGAAAATTCAATGTTTAAATATAGCAGGAGTCGTTTACCTTTAACTGTAAGTTTGAATTAGTCAAGGTTTGCAAGGAAAAGTGTTTTTAATCTGAACTTGCAAATGTCTAATGATAACAAATGGGTAGAAGTGCCGAGAGAATGAAAGAGTGATCACGTACCCCCGAATTTCTGTCGCGTACCCACAGGGTTATAAGTAGCCCGGCTTGAGAAACATATTTCCTATATTAATGCATTTAATTTTTTTCTCTCTCTCTCTCTCTCTCTCAGGCTCTCCTTGACCGGTGTATGACAGAATCCGACGAAGACCCCAAAGGCAAAGACTATTATGTAAGTATTTTATCTTCTATTAGGTTGGTGCGAAAAAAATATCGTTTTTGACGTTAAAAAATACGTCAAAAAACGATATTATTTTTGCACCAACCTAATCCTTATAAATATTTTTGAAATAAATTTAATTCTTTTTTACACTACGAACAGGAACTATTTTAGTGTCAATATAAAGCAATAACTGTGGTATAGAATTTGGGGAAAAAAAGCAGACGGATAAAGACAATGGCAAATAACGAATTACCACACTAAAGAAAGTGAATACTTTCAAATAAACCAGAAGAAATAAACCCATTAAGTAATGTTCTTGCATTGAAGAATTTCATTGGCTGATGTAGGAGGAGGAGGAGGAGGATTATTATTATTATTATTATTATTATTATTATTATTATTATTATTATTATTATTATTATTATTAATAATCTCTTAATTCAATCTCTTCACCTTGGTACGGGCAACACGCGTCCAACTTCTCTATGTGATATGGTTCGTAATACTACGGAGTAAATTTCTCCCTTTTATCACATGTAGCATAAAACAATTGTAACTAAAAATACACACACCAATACACACACAAAATATAAATAAACTGTAAGAAATTAATATACAATTGATTAAGTTTTCTATTATTTGCGTACGTTTATTTCCTGTCAAGTATTTCCTTGAACACAAGGCTAATTTCTGCTGCTATGATGTGAGTGACGAACCCACATAGACGGTAGAACGGTCGAACTCTTAAAAAAACACCAAAACGAGGAAAACACGCTAAAACAAGATGTCTGAAGATTACGTAACCTGCAGATAACCGAGATAAGTTCTTGTACATGATCAAAACAAACGGAGTTATCTCGTGGAAAGAGTTTGATGCTGAAAAACCCGAAACTTTTAAAGCCAAGAAAACATAACTGACTACTCACTTTGGAGCATTCGAAGAATGTTTGTTAAGAATGCCCTGTCAATTTTTCTATAGAAATATATTGTAAATAACTTTACTATATAAATCCATTGCAATATGGAAGTCGTCAAGAATTAGTGAAAGCATTGCTATGGAAATAGTGTTATTATATTGTAGGATTACCCCACTTGTCTGCCAAAGAATTTATGCTAACGACTGATACATGGTGTTGGCAAAGAAGTATAGAAAAAGTGGAGCGCAAAGTCACTCTAAGAGAAATTTAACCCCCAGCGAACATCATGTCGCAATGAACAACCTTTACTAGGTTTGAGGTTAAATCTAGCGCAAATACTTTCCATAGACTACTTCGATTTCGGCAATGACCAGCAAATAAATACGTTTGTTGCGGAGAAGAGGTTGATCGTCTTAGAAATTTGGAAGGAGGCTTTAAGAGAAAGCGTCGGCTGTAAGCTGGAATTGTTGCTGCAAAATTAGATCAAAGAGTCCAGTGAGAAAGAAGAATTGTGGATTGCTGAATATGACATTAGAGTTCTACACTTAGACTCTGGGATTAACCTACATGTCAGGCATAAAACTTCTGCTAACGATCCCTACGTAGCGTTACCTAAAACCGTATATAAGAAAAAGGACGCAAATGTCTGTCCGTCTGTCCGTCTCTCTCTCTCTCTCTCTCTCGCTCTCTCTCTCTCTCTCTCATATATATATATATATATATATATATATATATATATACTTGTGATAGCTTTACTATTGTTTTTTATGGGTTTAAACGCACGCACACAGACACACATATGAATGAGGTGCTGAAAAGTTCTCGATCCGAACCACTTCCCAAAATTTGCACAAATGACTAAACATCAAAATTGCGATTTTAAATACCTTCCTCGTTGGTCTATCTATCTTATTATATATATATATATATATATATATATATATATATATATATATATATATATATATATATATATATATATATATGTATGTGTGTGTGTGTGTGTGAAAAGTGTGTGTATATAAATATAAATAAATATATATGTATAAATGTTTATATATTATATGAGCGGCACTTATTAGAAAGCGCTCAATATCAGAGATAGAGCTAACATATATGGTTGGATAGATGTGAGCTTGTGACCCTGGGTTTCACGCTTTAGCGATCGTCAGCTCTGACGATCGCTAAAGCGTGAAATCCAGGGTCACAAGCTCACATCTATCCAACCATATATATATATATATATATATATATATATATACGTTGTATATATATATATATATATATATATATATAATTAAAAAGTAAAAGGTAAAAAAAAACACTCATACATACATACATTTAACATATAAAAATAGATGGGTAGAATTAAACTAATTTGTACTTAAAAAAATCTACTGAGGAAGAAAACGTTAACAATATTAAAAACCCACGGAGTGATTAAAGCGTATATACCTCTTAAGTCTACATATATACCTAGGTATATAAAAATATCAGAAAACTATCAGATTTTGTATATCAGTTATTTAGGAAAACTTTTTGCCTACATACCCACATGCACATATACGAACACATAAATAAAGTTTGCAAACACAAATTAAATGATCAAAAAAATATATAGATCAATACATAAACACAGACAATGATATATATATAGATAGATAGATAGATAATAATAAGAGTCATTCCATTTAAATGCCATGTCCGATGTTAGTGATCCAAGATCGAACTGTTATAGGTAACAACACGTTATAAAACCGTGTTTATGTTTAAAGCGTTTTTTATGTCTACATTTGGAAATGATCTCACTACGAAGATTCAGCAACTCACCTGGATTTTTATCTTTAATAACAAAATTTTTTTCGCAATGCATAGATTACACCGATCGCGGAAGTTATTAGGAGTTCTCGCTCTTTATAAAAATCTCCATTCGAAATGCGGGGTTAGTCCCTTATCTACCAGATCCCAGTAGTGTTTGGATAAGGAAGTTTGATTTTTAATGTATCGATATTTAAAAGAGCATCTATGGTTGTACAGACGCTGCTTCCAATTACCAGCGGATATACCTATGTATCTTTTTTTCTGGTTGATATTTTCTCCGGGGAAGATTGTAGCTTCATACATACATTTTCACCCGAGTGGGCAATTAGCTCTACTCCTACAATTGCAGTTGGGGCTCCTAGATCGAGTTTCACTATTATGGTAGTTCTTAAGTATTTTACAATTTGGGGAAGATATAATTTTCTTCATATTACTTACACATGAATAACTAATTTTCAGTGTCTTCCTAATGAAAATTTTATATAGTGGATGTTTACTATGAAAGTGCCTGTCTATTAACCTTAGGAAGAAACTTCCTATATCAATGTTGGAAAGCCTGCAATACGGTAGGTTAATCCATATTACTTTCCGCTTTCTGTTTTTAGTTCTATTATTACTATGATTTTCTAGTTCTTTGTTACAGTTTAATTCCTGTTTAAAACCACTATTTTTGAGAGCCTGGTTGTATAAAAATTTATTTTCATTAAAGATTTTTTTGGCTAGAAGATAGCCTATTTATTCTCGTATGAACAGTTTTGGGGATGTAATCTATTACAGATTTCGGGTGGTTAGAGTGGACATTGATGTATAGGGGTGTCTTATCATCTTTATGGAAGGGCTTAAAAGTCCCATTAGGGAGGTTAAGGGTGATATCTAAAAAGTTGACTATTTTAAGGTTGGAAGATATTTCAATATTAATCTTTTTTCTTTCTTTTTTTTTTTAGGTTGAATACAATTTTAAATATCTACAGCATCCCGTGCAATGTATGGCGCTGGCGAAGAAGAAAAAGAAGACTGATTATATGCCAATGGTCGCATTAAATGTAAGCAATATATTTTTTCTTTTTACATACGTGTGATCCTATTTTGATAAAGTACAACTGATTATTAATTTGAGTCTAGTATTTCTTTCATTTGAATTTCTATTGTTTTTTTACTGCAATAACTCACACTGTTATAAACAATGTTGGATTAACGAACGATAATCACAGACGGTGCGATATTTGAAATGCTCTTCTTCCTTTTACATTGACTTTTGGAGCGGCAAAACAGGTTTACTGTCGTTCCTCACGTAAGCACCTCAAAGACACAAACTGAAGATTGTATTTCTTTATCCTTCTGTAACATGTCTTGTAATTCAGTAATTGTTATTTGCTTGAATTCCTTGGTTTGTATCCTTACTTTTTTACCTGGACTCACATACTGTTTGTTTACGGAACAACTGTACCAGGAGGCATGAAATGATAATACTTTCCATTACCGCAACAGCAACATGAATTGGAAATAAAATGAAAGTAACTGTTTTCAGTGGTTAACGATAAATATATTTTTCTTGCAATTTTGATTAATTCGTTTTCTACGATTTATGATGTGGGACCAAAGTCGGGACCACAGAAGGAAAACACGGAACACGGATTAGATGTAAGAAAGATATATTAACAACAGGTTACAGAGATAGTGTAAGCGGAGCTTACTATAAGTTAGTGTCCAACACTGGTAGTCGTACGCGGCTCTCACTGTCTCTCTGTCTCTCTCTAGAGTGTTTTGTCGCATACTTAATATAGACCTGGAAGAGTCTATTGTGTAGGTAGTTCCGGTCTCACAATAGTTTATCAACCCATTTCAGGTTATTTAAAGCTAGAAAATATTTTTAGATTCTAAGAATTTTTTTTAGATAATAATGACTTAGGGATACAAGGCTTACTAATTAACCCATAGCTGGGATCAGATGAGTTGGATTCAAACCTTTCCCAAGGGTAGTAGTGCGTAAGGGAATATAACAAAAAAAAACGGAACTCGGCTCTCCAATTAACCATTTCGAGCCATTATCCATTACACTAACCGCATAGCCAAGCTTGCAGCACAGCCAAATGGTCATCCATCTAGGTACTGACCAGGCTCGACGTTGCTTAACTTCGGTGATCGCACGGGAACTGGTGTTTCAACGTAATATGACCATAAGCGCAAGTTCAAGAGAGATCCTCTGCAATTTACGTGTCCCAAAATTTAATTTTATCCACCCTCTCAACACAATCAGGCTTTGTGCTACATCACGCCTTGTGGGGAGGTAACGGGTAAACACCGACCTCAATGGTGCTGTGTAAATGCATGCAGGAGTTTCATGTAACTTGAGTTTTACCAACTCACCATTCCAGAACTAAGGAATCATTCCATTATCATTATAATCAACTGTAATCTAAATGTTATTCTCTTAAACGGCGTAGACGTAGCTAATTGATTTTTTTATATTTACTTCGTATTTTATTATATCTGTTTAAAGCTCCATTTTCTTTTTCTCTATCTTAGCAAATGGTCACGCACGGACGCGTGGAATGTTTGGATCATCCACTGTGTGTGAATTATCTGATGATGAAGTGGTAAGCCATTTTAAATAGTCGCTAGAGTAAATCTTACTTTTAGGACTAATGACCGAGCTTATACTTTCAGTTAAATTCTCATTCTTTATTAACTAACTTAAAAGCCGCCCTATCGGGTGACATTTAAGCTAACTCTTGATTTGGCCTTCATCAGTAGGTAGGAACGAATAGGTGCGATAGGCAACAATAAACTACAGAAAAACTCAAAATTGATTGCTGCATTTAAGTATTGCACTTATATTTAAGCTTACCTTTTAAAATTTCAACATTAATTCTTCTGTCGCCACTTAATTAAAGACAATTTATGTATTACGTATGTCCTTTCCTTCAGTCAGTTACGTACCGTGCGTAATACACGCGAAGGTGATCATGTATCTTGCGATACATGACTGCAATTTTTTCCCGCAGTAGGTTGCGATTTCTTTCTGTGTTAGACCAGCTGCCATCCAAGACTATAGAACCCGGTCTGTCCTGCTATTTACCCAGATAGTAGAACCGCGAATTAGCGAGGGATCACTGTATAACATAAATATGTTATAACATCACTACAAAAATAGCCATTTTGTTTCAACACTTCTGGTCTCTTGTCAAGTGATGGTATTCGGATAATACATTTTTATAGCAAAATGACCAACAATACATTTTATAGTAGAACTACCAGCAATACATTTTATCTGTAGTTAAAGGCATGCAATTCAAAATATATTCAGCTGAAGACATAAAATCATGTTCAAAATATTTAGATTTCGGTATTAAATAACCCATAGAGGTTGATATGTCGCTAAACAAAATCAACTAACCAAACGACCACACTGACATGGCATTAATCCATATAATATCCTACAATTTCTTGAATCAAACTGTATTCCAAAATATAACTTCAACAAAACTACAACATAAAACACACATATCTCTTGTAATTATGTCCACACAAACATGTATATGCACAAAAGCTGAGTATCATCTACCATGTATTCAATTGTGAAAGCAGAATAACATATCATATTTTATTACTTCAAAGCTCCCAAGAAAATTAAATTCCAGCATTAAATGACCCAACAAGGAGTTGATATGCTGTTAAACAAATTGGCTTAGAAATAATGCAAAAATATGTATGATTGGTCGGGAAGGTAATTAACTGCGAACTGTACAAATGACTGTATTTTGATCATACAGACCAATGGTATAAGTACAGACCAGAGTCTGTCTAAGAGAAACACAAAAAAAATCCTCTGAAGGTTTGAGATTCAAATGGATCACTCAATCCAAGTCAAAAGACGGGATATGTTAGTCATAACAACGGAAACCTGACGAAGATTAGATTAGTGACAGTCATTCCAGTCGTTATCTGATCACTAGGGACGTTTTTGTGAAGGGCTTAAGAAAAAGACTAGAGGAACTGGAAATTAGAGGAATAGAAACCATCCAGTATTTAAAAAAATCATAGAAGGGCTATCCAATAGAATATTGAGAATATTCCCGATGGAATGAAATGACTTGTTTTCACTTGAACTCCATTCTTAGTAATGGAGCCGACGTTTATTGACAGAATTATAAGAAATATGTAAACGATTTGGGTTCGATCATGTAGAGAAGTGATTTCAGCACAAATCAGAGACTGCGGAGAGAAAAAAAAATTCACAGATTTTTGGGGATTTTTTGCAAGGAAAGTTGGCTCTCTGTGCCGCGCCAGGAAATTTTTCTCCCCGGAATCGATCCTCCAGATCTACAAATCAACAATTCGCTCTTGCATGGAGTATTGCTGCCATATATGGTCTGGTGTCCCTTCTGTTTGCCTCAGGGTTCTTGATAGGCTCCAGAGGCGGATATGAAATATATTTGGCCCTGCTCTGGCATCTCGTCTACAGTCACTTTCTCACAGACGCGCCGTCGCCTCTCTCTGTCTGTTCTACAAAAACTTTCATGGTAATTGCTCCGAGGAGCTGCATTCGCTGGTTCCCAGACTACATGAGTTCAAGCGCCCTACGAGGCTGGTATCCCGCTCTCACCCCTTCACTGTCGAAACTCTTAAATGTAGCCGTCTCTTCTACTCTAATAGCTTCATGTCTCGCACCTCTCGCCTGTGGAACTCCCTTCCCTATTCCAGTTTCCCTGAGAGCTATAATCTCCAGCTATTCAAGTATAATGTCATTCGACATCTCCAGTTGCCTTGATCTATCCACTACCCTTCTCCTCATACTCTCTTCTATCACTCCTATCTGATCTCGCTCTATAACCGCCTTGCTTGGGGTGAAATGCTTAAAAAAAAAAAAAAAAAAAAAAAAGCAAACTGAGACAAACCAATCCCAGCAAGAAAAACGGATCTGATAATCGTGATTAAATTGCTAGGGTTTTACAATTTACAGCTGTAGCGATTTACGTCTTTTATACAAATATTTTCATGGCAACTAATCTGATGAGCTTTTTTGCCTAACGCCCCGACTACTAGATTCCATCCGTTTATTGTTGAAATAGCTAAATTTAACCACCACTTCTACTCCAACAGTTTCTTTTCTCGCATTTCTCGCCCGTGGAATTCCATTCCGTTTACTTGCTTCCCTGATAACTACAATCTTCAAAAATTTAAAGACGTCAATCGCCATCTTCTATCTTCTTGAATCCCGTTCATCTTTTGTCCTTTCCTCAATCCTTCCTATTCTCAGACTTCTCTTTCACTTTCACTCCCTGTAAACCCCTGTGTGCTAGTGGCATTCCCGATTTACTTCGGATGAAATGATTAAAAAATGTTAGTGTACTTTATGGGTAAGTCTGAGAAAAGATTTGAACCGTGCATTCTTCAACAATTTTAATCCTTCTGCTTCAGCTCCCAAGTCAAAATTCGCAAATAATTCGGTAGATATAAAAATAGTTAAAAGTGTTTCTCTACCACTGTTCAACCGGTGGCTGTACATTACGTAATTTTTCTCTACCACCGGTAAAGCGGTGGACACGGCTCAAACGGTTAAGAATAGTCCAAACATATAGCAAACAACAATTATTTTATTGAGAAACAATATACAGTACACAAAACTTTTTCCTTTAGTGAATCGTTTTTTGCTACAGAATGATGACTTTTCTGCTTTCAAAAATGAGACGCACGTGGTGTCAGAAGAGGAACATATAAATCCTTGTAGTCTGTCCAGGTCCTGGAGGCGAAAACAGATCAACAGCTTCATCTCCCGCTGAGGTAGCAAGAAGACGGACTGCGATTGGAAGGTTTTGTGTCCAATCCGTAATTCCCATACATGTAGGGTTTAGCAGAGCTAGGCATAGCCATATGCCCCACTGCTGCTGTGTGTGTTTTGACCAGCGTGTGAGTGTGTTTTAACTCGCTATAAAGGATGACCATGTAAACAAATGCTGTTGACACAATACCGACTTTGTTAGAAAACAAAAACCTCAAAATACGCACTTTAAAATTTCGACACACAGACCGGATCTGATAATCATGAATGTAACTTAAAGAAACGCTAGGACCTTGCTCGGTAGTTGAGAAACATATAATATGCCAATAATAGAATGTCAACTTGTAATTCTGCCAAAAACACAGGAATCGATACATGATGAGTTAGCTACCCAAAATAGGCCTTAGACTCTGCAGACTATGGAGTTGTTGGGGTCAAGGAGGATGATGAGAACGATGCTGGATGTTTGAGTTGACTTGCTGTCACTAAATCCTCGGCGATGACCACCAAACTTCTAGTATGAACATACAAATGTGTGAATAAAAATTAAAATGAAAAAATGGGTCACCCAAGTTAGAGGGTTGCAGAGTAAGAGGCACAGTTTGTAGTGATATGTGAAGAAGATAACGGTTAATCCTAGACCTGACTGTGATCGAGGAAGAATTCTCTTGAGATTCGGTTCCACAAAGCACGGTTCATAGAAAGAGTGACACATTTCACCAATGGAATACGAATGGAATGAATGTGGTTCGCTACAATGTGCTTAGCCTGGCAGGTCTTAGCCTTGAAGAATTAGTGGAATGTAGTTCTCCTGAACACTTTCTATGGAAATAGCAATAGAGCAAAGTGACACAATCGGCGTTTCGTCTGTGGGAAAGGGGTTGCAGCAAGGAAAATAATTCATCACCCCCAAGGACGCCAGAAACTGAAGACTGGGCAGCGTTACTCCATTTTCGGCCTAATCTGGCTCTTGGAACGGTAGAGGATAACAGAAGGAGTCAGGTATATACTGGAGCGGTACAGAGAACCGACCATTTTTCCATATATTAAACGATGGTTCGTATGTCCAATTTCCATTTGAGGTCTAGAGTGAGCTTAAGTTCCAATAGGCGCTCAAGTTTAAATCCCAATAGGCTCTCTGGGTGATAGGTGAAAATTCAGGGACTGCTTTCCTATGAAACATGATACATGTTAAATTGGTGTCCGTACTCTTTGATAAAAACAAAGGATGTGCGAATAGTGTAATGGATAGCAGCTCGGAATAAGTAATTGGAGAGCGGAGTGCGAATTCCAATAGCATTTGTTGCATTCAATTACGCGCAAACACTCTTGGGGAAGGTATGGATCCATCTGCCCCCCAGCTATGGATTAAATAATAAAATTGCATCTGGAAAAATTATTAGTTAAAAAAAGTTGTTAATGTAATATTCACTCAAAAAGATTATTATTATAATCCAAAATATGTTTCAGCTTTAAATAACAAAAATTTGAAAATCTGTAAAAAAAATCAATCAATCGGTATAATAAAAATAAATTTGAATCTATCTAAGATTTTTATCCAGCACTTAAAACACGAGCTAAATTATCAAATTTCATACATGTTTTCAATATATAAATTTCATAAATTTCATAAATTACATAAATTTCAAACATGTCATGGAAATAACTGAATTTTTGTTTAATCGTAATTTGAAAAAATCTTTTGAAATATTGATGTTTTTCTTCTTCTTTTCATGAAAATTCTTTTGTTTTTATTTCTCTTGATATATTTCTGTATTCACTGAATATATTTACATTATTTACAGTCAGACTAAGCTCCCCATATTTATCATAAGGTTTCGGTCATTGAGATAATGACAACAAAGATGAGGACAATAGTCCGCGTGTTAATAATGTAAATAATGACAACTCTACGTCCAAGAATTTCAGTCAGAAATCACCATATATAAACTGAAATTCTTGTGTATTTGTTAATTGTAGGAACGCTTATGGTATGTGGATCCACACCCTGAGTTTTTTCTTCTACCTGGTTTATCTCAGTTGTCTGACGGCATTTGCATTGGATTGGACATCCAAAGGAAACTGTAGTTCACCAATTTGGAACAATGTAACCGCGGACTGCTGTCCGAAATTACCTGATTGCAATTATATACAAGTGAGTCGCTCTTCATGTCTGTTATTTATAGTATTTCAATATTTTTTATTTGTTCCTATCTCAAAACCGGCTCGTACAATGATTCAATATCACGGGAAACACCTACCAGACTCCGTTTTATACGGGGTCTACGCGGAATTTTTGGCTGAGCTCGGGAACCCCACATTAAATTCGGCCTTGTGACACACCTGACTGCGTGGGTCAGTTGGTAGATATCGTCAGTCTAAGGAGTAGCAGCCGGATGTCCAAGGCGAAGTCGTTAAGAAATCTTCCCGTGTCTCGTCTATTTCTTGTCGTACCAAAACTGTCTTCATTAGACGAAAGTAGACTAAAAAGAAAAACATTTTATTTCTAGAATTTATAAATTTGGGATTTACACTCCATCTTTTTTTTTCTCTGTGAACGAGTCGAACATTTTTAAAAGGCCAACTTTTCACCACTTCAGCCTTACAAAATTTAATTCTAATACATAATCTTCAAAATATTTCAGCATTAAAATTATATCTTGTTGAACATTCCAGATATGATAGCTGAAACTTCAGTTATCATAACCAGTTTAGTATACAGAAAACTTATGTAATGATAAATTAATATATCCTAAAAATATAAATTAATATATCCTAAAGACATCGGCAAGTCTCGGAAGTATTCGACAAAGTAGCATTAACAACTTACGACGTAAGTAGACGAATAACTTCGTAAGTTGACACATTATTATTAACCGGGTGCCTCCTTACTATAACCACCCACCTCTTACAATTTAAGCCAGTGGTTCCCAGACTTTTTGTCTTTGGACCGCATTTTCTAAAAGATAATTTGGTCTCCTCTCACCAAATTTCATGTGATAAAAACTATATCTAAAAATAAAAAAAACGAAAAATTAAAGGGAGATAACCGTGGATTCTAAGTCAGAACATTATCATTGATAACTCACTTCTCCAATTTGTGGACCCTAGTTACTATATTCTTAATACTTGATATAATGCAACAAAAAAATCCATAATAATATTTTAAATTTTTGGCATATGAATTTTTTGGAACATTTTTTTTCTAAATCTTTGATTGTCTTTCATTCATTCCGCCTCACCAGCTATCCTCTTCCGCCTCAGCTGATACCTTCTTCCATCTCACCTGCTATCCTCTTCCGCCGCAAGTATGAGGCGAGCCGTACCGTTTAGGAATCACTGTTTAAGCTGTAAGAGCGTACTAAATAAACCAGACTCTATGTGACCCCGAAGAGAAATAAGTCATTCTATGAAATGAAAATTAACGAATAACTATCATTTTCGTCTTTATGTTAAATATTTTGTCTACCAATGCATACATAGAGGCGTATTTTTATTTCTCTTCATTTATAGATGACTTTACAAGACCACCTATTGTCTTCTGTGGTGATTATCTACAGTATTGCCAGTTTATTAAAGGAAGCCACTCAAGTCTATCAACAGGTTAGTGTCAATCATTATTACATTTCTGAGAGGAGTTATCATCATGATCCCCCGAGTTATTTGAACTAATATTATGTTTATTGATTTTATCATTTGGTTGCAGTATTCTTCGACCTTCTTCATTGCCTGAAATAAGATATTATTCATATTTCTTAAGTTCAAAATAATAACCTCTTCCTTGTTGATAATCACTCTAAGTCTGAACAACGAACGGAATATTTTTGTTTTTAATCAATTCACTCCAAAGAAGGCAATAATGCCACTAAGACACAAGAAGCTGTCGGAGTGAAAGAGAGTGAGAAAATTTTAGAAAGAACCCGAAATTCAACCTCAAACAGGAAACAATAGATAAACCTCTACTATTGTTCAAAAGATTGGGGAGGAATGTGAACCGAGCGATAGGCGAACTTATCTACTCCTGCTATATGAGATTAATATTGGTTCCAAAACTCTTAACTCATGATTAACTATATTTTTTGTTATTTTTTTATAAAAGAAATTATAATTTAAGTTAAAATTATGAATTAGAATCATTTTTTTTTAATGGCGTATGGAGTTAGGGCTTTCCGCAGATTCTGTTCTTTGTTTATGAATTGGTCTTTTTTTGTTTTTTGTTTTCTTTTTTCTTTTTTAGAAATTAGCTTCTCCACAATTTTCAAAAGTTTCCTTCTCTTAGGTAAGTTGCCACTCAAAACTAAAGTTCACAGTCTCCATTGCTTTTCAAACCATAACTGAGGGGAGAACAGATGGATTCATGCCTTTCGTAATGGCATTATTACACAAGTGAACGCAATATATTAGGCCAGAATTTGAACTCGGTTCGCTGATTTTACTTTCAGCGCCGGTAACCGTTACACTACTCGTATATAACGTTCGCTTTTTGAAAGTCTTCCTTGTTTTCCCTACTCCTTTTTCTATTGCATTTTCAACTTTCTTTTTTCTTTTTCAGAAAAGTGAATACTTCAGTTGTTTAAGCCAAAGCATGGAATGGCTTCTTTACATTCTAAGCCTAGTGTTTATCTGTCCATTTGTCTTCATGCAAAAATCGGTGGACAATCAATGGGACATTGGAATCATGACGGTCTTCATTGCTTGGTTTAATTGCCTCTTATATCTTCAAAGGTAACCTAAGACCGTTTATCATTAACACGTTTTACTGGGCAGGGGAGGGATAGGCTCCATTCAAGATTAATTAGATCAAGCTTCAATATATTAGAGTACAGTGAGCCCCCCACCTCCACCCACACACTTATTCTCGTTTCAGTATTCGCGGTTTCACACATTCGCGGATTTTTCTTTAGGACATATGTACTTGTTATTCGCGGAAACCCCCAATATTCGCGCGTTTTTCTGAAGTACATATGCACAAATTATTCGCTGAGAACTCTCTCGATTCGCATATTCTTTCGATAGAACATATTTAAAATATTCTTGTATTATTTTCCTGTTATTTAAGTGATTTAAAATATAACAGTCCATTTTATGGTAAAAATTGGCAGAATCCTACATCTTCATTGTAAAAAAAACAAACGCAAAAAATGCATAGTGCTTGGGCTTTGTACTTTGTTAGGTGCTGCGGCTGGGGTCTTAAAAGTGGGGTCTTATGCTAAGTCTGGGGACATCATCACAGTTCTGTTTTTAGAAAATACTTTAAACTTTATATTTTATGTCTTGTTACGCATATTTTATATAGTATTTTCAATGGTTGTATCGATCTAAGCGTAATTAAAAACAGTTATTGTAAAGAAAATTTACGCTAAGTGTATGGTCACCAATAGTATTTTTCAAAAATGGTTTTAAAAGGGTCTGAAATATTTCTAAAATGTTTAGGGTGAAAGTTTAAGGCATATGGGATTTTAACAATCAAAACAGGTACTTATAAACAATTTTTCAAACTATTCGCGGCCGTTTTGATCCCTAACTTCCGCGAATATGGGCGAGTCACTGTATATCAAAATTATTTACATTTTTATTGAGCATTTGTGACACAGTGGATCTCCGGTCGTGATTTTACTAAATATCAATTCTTTGCGCCTTCTTGGGTTCACGTTTTCCAATAACATGAAGTGAAAAAAAAAAGATTATACTGAATCAATTGGTAGGTCTACTGTGAGGAAAGTTGGTTCACGGTGTCGATCCAGACAATTTTACTCGCCAGAGTCCATCTTGCACATTTATAAATCTACCATTCTTCCGTGCATTAAATATTTCTTATATATCTGGTCTTGTGCTCCTGCTAGATATCTCGAGATTCTTGACAAAATTCAGTCTGCAATGTTATCGATCCTGACCTGGCATCTTGACTCCAATCAATTTCTCACCGACGTGACGTGGCTTCCCTCTGTCTTTTCTACATTTTCATGGCAATGGTTCCGATGAGCTTTCCTCCTTGGTGCCTCAACTGAATGAATAAACGTGTTACTAGATTGGCAACTAGGTCTCACCATTTTAATGTTAAACTAGCTAGATGAAACCGTCTATTCTATTCTAATAGTTTCTTTTCTCACCTATGAAACTCCATTCCAATGTCTTACTTTCCTGCCACCTGAAGTCTTCAAAAGTTTAAATGCAATACAAATCACATCAAAACTCCTGTTCAAAAAATAAGGAAATCTGTATGGACTCGGCTATAGGCAGACTTATCTACTCCCATTTAAAGAAAAAAAAAAGAAACAATAATATATTAATTAAACGAATAAAATAAATTTAAAAACTTGAAAATAGAATAAATAAATATATAATTAAAAAATAAATAGATAAATGGATTACAGTCTTTCCCAAACTTTTTTTTCTGTGGGCTGCATTTTCGGAATGGGAATTTGCCTTCGTCTCATCAAATTTTATGTGATAAAAAGTACATTTCAAAATAATGAAAAAAAATAAAAGAAAGATGGTTAAAGGGCGATAACTGCGGATTCGAAGTAAGAACAACTTTCTTCTCCAATTTGCGGATCGTAGTTACTATATTCTTAATACTTAATATAATGTAAAAATATCACAATGATAAAATCATTCAATGATTATTTATAACTATTTATACTGGGACTCATGCATGCAATTACAAGTAATCCATAATAATATTTAAAATTTTGAAATCATGTTTATTTTAGGCTTATGAATTTTTTAAAACTGTTTCTAAATCTTTGATTGTTTTTCAATCATTCCACCTCACCTGCTATCCTCTTCCGCCTCACCTGCTATCCTCTTCCGCCGCACCTATGAGTTGCGCCGTACCGTTTGGTAACTACTGGATTAGAAGATAGAATCTCGACGCGTAGACAGAGATGTTAAGGATATACAGTTAACTTAATGTGCAATTTCAGTGTGTGTCGCTGTAGTTTCCTTACAAATTAACTTAACAGTTAATTTGAACTTTATGGATTGCGTTGTCTCATAGTAAAAACAAAACAGAGCAACACTTATATTCTTATTACGGAGTAATTCAATGTCACTCTTGGATAGGTGTGTAAGAATTGGGGCAGAAAATCTCAACCATGAAATTAAGCCAAGCTCGACCGTTGAAGAGGTTAACACATGCGATATGGTTTCAGAAGGAATTCTGTTCTTCAACTATGAAGAATTTGTCCAGTCCTCTCGCTGTACGTGGAATATTTAATGGGCTTTTCAACTCCACTAAATATTATAATATTCTAATACTGATTGGAGTTTCCTTCTTATCTCCTTTTTGTTTATATAGCAGTGTGGGAAGTTAACAGCGCGATTATGAAATCATATTCTGTTCTCGTTACATGTGACGTGATTTTTGTTATTTGGTAGCAATCTTCGCTTGTGATTATAAAGCACCTATCTATGGGGTCTGATGAAGTATTACTATTAGGTTGGTGCAAAAATAATGACGTAATAATGTCGTTTTTGACGTTAAAAAATACGTCAAAAAACGATATTCATTATTTTTGCACCAACCTAATATTATTATTATTATTATCATTATTATTATCATTTGGGTATGTTACGTTTCCTGATTTTCCTGTAGAGCCGGGTCCAAATTCTGGTCCTTAGATCCTATAGGAGAATTGTTATTTAATTGATAGCACTTTTATTAGTATATAGGATGTTCCTAGTTGGGCGAACTTCTGGGCAAATTGTATGTTGATGTTACCTGGGACACTGTTAGTAAAATTGTCCATTCCTTTTCTCACGAGGCCCAGAGCTCCGATTACAGTTGGTACAGTCTTAGTCTTCATTCCCCACATCTTGTCAATCCCGATCTCCAGGTCCTTGTATTTGGACAATTTCTCGATAATTTTCATGGGTGGAGGGTTCTCTCAGATGATACCGCTATGTCAATAAGCATACACTTCCTGATTTTCTTGTTTTTTTATGATAACATCAGGTCTGTTGACTTTTATTTCCTTGTCAGTTTGAATTGGCATGTCCCGGAGGATAGTTACATCGTTATTTTGAGTAACTGTGTCTGTTTGGTTTTCATATCATCTCTCAGTGGTTTCGATTTTGTGCTTCTTGCATATCTTCTAATGCACATATGTCGCTACCTTGATATGTCTGTGTGTATATTTATTTTTTGCTAGTTTCTGACATCCTGAGATCGTATGGTTGACACTTTCATCATATTTTCTGCAGATCCTGCATTTCGAGTTAATTCCATCCTTGATTATGCGACAGTGATAGGATCTGGTTGCAAGGCTTTGGTCCTGAGCTATAATAATTAGGCCTTCTGTCTCAGCTTTCAACCCGGTGTTCCTCAGCCACTGATGTTTTTTTTCTGTTTGTCCACAACCGTTTCTTTTGCTCTTTTTAGACATTTGCCATGCAACGCCTTGTCATCCCAGTTTTTTTGTAATTTCATTTCGCCAATTTGTTTTGCTTTGTTTTACTCCGTTTCGTGTAGTATTTGCTTCTTTTTTTTATTGGTATGGTTTCAGGTATATTAAGCTATTTCTTGAAGAGTGTTGCTTCTTTGTTGATGGAATAGATTTGGATTTTTACTATTTGTAGGAGAGGATTACTGTTTGGGTTTTTTTTTTTTAAGTGTGCTTCCAATCCGTTTATAGTCTCTAGAGTTCAAGTTGCATTAGATCTCGGCCTCCTAAAGCTCTTGGTACTTACATCCTATCAACATCTGATTTCAGGTGGTGCATCCTCATCTGGGTAAGCATTTTTCTGGTCTTGGCATCCGATCTTTTAATGTCATTCAACTTCCATTTAATAATGTTGAAGCTGTATGTTACTACGGGTATAGATAAGGTGTTAATAGCCTTCATTTTATTGGCCCCATTTAAATCCTATTATTAGTATGATTAAGCTGTACCTTTTCTTTCAGCTGTTAAAAAGGCGGATATAAATCTTGAGATTCTAGTAATACCGAGAAATTATCGTTAACTTAGCTTCAAAAGCAGCTCATAGAATTCGGGAAGTGGACCTAAATTAAACAATATCTGAATATACTGTCCCAAAACTGATTTAGGCGTTTTAAGATTAATGACTTGTCATTTCAAATAAATCCCACAAGTGGATGAACACCATTTTTTTTGTTTTTTTTGGTTTTGTTTTTTGTTTTGTTTTTTTGTTGTTGTTTTTTTGTTTTTTTGGAAGGGGTGTATTTTATTGTTATTTTGTTTTTTTGTTTTTTTTTAATAATCTCACTCCAAGCAAGGTGATAATGCCATTAAAACGCAAGAGTAAAAAAAAATATGAGAAAACGTTAGTGACGTTAATGAGGAGAAAGGACAATAAAAGAACAGATTTCAGGATGACGGAAGATGACGATTGACATCCCATTTCATTTTTTGAAGAACGTAGGGGACAGAGAAGCAAAAGATCGGAAGAGAGTTCCACAGGCGAGAAACGTGAGAAAATAAATTATTAAAATAGAACTTACGAGTACCTCTAGTTATTTCATCAGTAAAACGATGAGATCTAGTTACCTAGTTACCAATCTGGTGCTCGTTATAACAATTCCCATGAAAATATTTGTAGGAAAGACAGAGTGAAATCGCCTCACGTCGGTGGGAAAGTGACTGAAGTCGAGATGCCAAATCAGGACCAATAACATAACAATAGACCCTTCTTTGAATTTTGTCGAGAATCTTGATATATGTATCGCTGGAGGTCAATTTTGATGCTTTAAGTGAACCCAAACACCATTTTTCGAAGACTTTTAAAAGAGCTATAATCGTCAGAAGATACTAAATGTAGAGAAAAATACCTTTACATCCCCTAATAACTATTGGGAAAAGGCTCATGACGGAAAAGGATAGATATATACATTGAAAAAAGTTTGATTATGATCATGACAATAACAAAATTTGTGTTTCAAGCAAAAAAGACAAACAATCGACGTACATATTTCTGGGATATAACGTTTTTCTTTGTAATTAGTGCTCAATATCAAGAGATAGAGCATTGATTGTACAAAATAAAATAAATAAAGGCTGACCACTCGAATCCGAGGATGCTCATCTACTAGGATGGCTAGCCAATCCCTGTTGCAGACGCCTGCTCAGTCACATTTTGTGCTTGCTCATCACCCACGGAGCCCACCAGCAGTTTTTACTGCAACTAAGTTGAACGGATCTTAGTTATAATTTCTGGAAGTGAACGCGTTATCTAGCGTGATCAACAGTTTGAACAAGGCCAGCACACTCTAACTCTCTGTCACGATGACTTGTGACTTCGTGCTAGCACAGCCATCAACAGCTCCCAAGGAGTTTTTTCTATCCAAATTTACTATCATCTTGGGTCAAACCGTGGTATCGTTTTCAGACACTTTCTAAAGGTGCTGTATGCTGTGATCGCATCCTCTGGACCGATAACATCTCGACAAACCGATCATGGTGAGGTTCGAGCCCGGGTCTCATGATCAGAAAGCGAGCATTATAACCACGTTCCCATATTAATAGTAACTAATATAATTAAATGTTCATTTATCTTTTCTCTACTCAAAATTTCGCGGAGATCACATCCCCTGATCTGGTGGCTTGATTATAAAATTGAATTTATTTTCAGAAATCATATTTTTCTTAAGAAATTGATTTATAACATCAACTTATTTGATTTTCCTTCAGATAAATGATCATATACATCATCCTGAAATACGAGTTGATTTAAACCAGAGTACATCTATAAACGGGAATATTTCTCTACCTTTTGACATTTTGGACATTCCATCATCGCTACACCCATTTAAGAACGTAAACGTCTAGCTGGTCGTTTTTGCACCGAACAAAACAGAATCTTGTTTTGCCATTGTTTTCTGTTTACGTCTTTACGGTGATAATTCGCTCGTCGGAAATAATGACCGATGCCACAGTATGATTAAATGAATTTTACTTATTGGTGAATAGACAGACATGTTTAATACAAATAACGCAAAGGTGTTGAAATTTTAGGTAAATTTGGGCAACATTTTTTTTTTTTAGTAAAGCATTTACAACCTGGGTGTGTTTTATTCGGCTACATTCACAAATATAACAATAATCATTTTAAGGTTATTCTTGGAACCATTGTATCTTAATATTGCTTTAGACAATATCACTTCAGAAAGCTTCCAATGTTATGAATGTTATATTCCAACGATTATCATTATTTCTTTTTCTTCCCACTGTCAGATTTTATTGCGTCAATCCATATATGTAATCACCATAAGGAATTAAAGTATTGATATATTTAATAAATTCTATCCGTGATTGTAAGCAAACAATGACTTATTTATTTATTTATAGCATAATTATTTTTCTCTGACAGATTTAATTTCTCTGGAATCTATGTGGTCATGTTTCTGGAGATTCTGGCCACTCTTTCCAAAGTGATCGTCATATTTTGGGTCCTGATTGTTGCCTTTGCGGTTACCTTCTTTATGTCCATGTCAGATGAGGTAAGCCAGTCTGCTGCGAAATATATATATATATATATATATATATATATATATATATATATATATATATATAAAGAAAGAACAGTTATATAATCCGGTGTTCTTATTGATATTTTTATTTTTACAAAATAGTGCTCAATGTAAATTTACAGAGCATTAATATTATAAATTAGCTGATTTAAAATAGTTTTTTTCGCTACACAGTAATAACCATGTTTCAAAATGGAAGCTAAAAGCTTCAAATTTAATTTTGTAATTAAATTAAAAACATTAGTTCCATTTCAAGCGAATTTATATATATATATATATATATATATATATGTATATATATATATATATATATATTTGAAAATTCTGCTCGGAATGATTTAACTACTAAACAGCGGTTAAATGAAAAGGAACAGTGAAGTTGTTTTTTTTGTAAATATATTGTCCATGTGTTATTTAATTCCATTTGATATTTTCAGGAAAACAAAGCCTATTCGACTGTGCCGTTATCCATTCTGAAATCTGTTGTGATGATGTTAGAACTCGACTATATGGCCACTTTTCATGTGCCTAACACAGACAATCGCAGCGACACACTACGATATAAAACCGCTTTCTCCCTTCTGATACTGTACGTCATCCTCATGCCGATTTTACTTATGAATTTACTGGTACGTGACTTTCTGCTCTTTCAACTGATAGCCACATCAGCGAACTAAATACATAAACATTGAACACTAAAACATTTTTGAAACATTAGATTTTTGCCCATAGATGTGCAATCTCCAATTAAAGGCGATCACAGAAAAACGTAGTTATTGTACTTCCAGGTAAATTGTTCCAATCGCCCTGTTGGCAAAGAAGTTCTTTCTGACATATGTTCTCCAAAATCTCTGCTTTATAGAATTGTCGGTGTATGTGTTTTTACATTCGGCTTGATATTTTATAAAGACCCAATGAACGCTAATAATGGCGGGAGTACGACGAAGTTTTGAAGAAAGAAAATCTGTCATAAAGTGTTACTGGAAACATAAAAACATCAAAGAAGTGCAAAGATAATTTACAAGACAGTTTCACAGAGGTCCTCCAGAGATAAGTTTGAAGAAGATGACTCCTACTATGGGAACGACTGCGGCATATGTAGTCCATGTTTTTCTTCGGTTCCCGCGCAAAGTCCTGATGTTTTTTTTTTCTAATTTTCTTACTTTTCTTCATGTTCATTTTGTGAATCTCTGGCACATCCACATCTACGATCTGACAGGTCCTTTTTTTCTTTATTCATTTATCAAAGGCGGTTTTCTTGCTGTGATGGGGTGGTCGATTTAGGGGGACCAAATCTCGAAATATATATTTCTTTTTGCTTTCCAGAACAGTCTCCAGTTCATATTGATGCCATTTGTCTGCATGGTATTATTAGGTTGGTGCAAAAATAATGACGTAATAATGTCGTTTTTTGACGTTAAAAACGACATTATTACGTCATTATTTTTGCACCAACCTAATATTATTATTAAGAGACCAACATTATTATTATTATTATTATTATTATTATTAAGAGACCAACACAAAGTGACGCTGGCCAATAACCGATCATGAAATCCGTTAAGTGTATACCAAGCACGGGTATTGTGGCCAGATGTGCGCTATACAGGTGAAAAGTTTTGATAAAGGCAATCTTGTAGGTTAGAAATAATTTCAGGTCAGGTGACTGAGACCCATCAGAAGGTCTCTGACCGAGGGCGCTCCCAAGTATCTAGATGTGACTCCCAAGTCTCGATTTTTCTGTCTCATTCCTCAGACTTAAAAAAATTATCTCTACATTTAGTTATCATGCTCCCTCACTGAATGGATATATACAGTACGGTAGACATGCTCAATTGGTAACGGTGAGGAAACTGACAAACAAATTTGTGATACTAAACAGGATATTTACTGTAGCCGATCTTAATTCACTATGACAAAACATGTACATAACACCTCAAATTATTTAAAATCAGAAGCCATGAGAGCCATGATTGGTGTAGCATCAGCGTATTTATTAGTTGTTGCTATGGTTTTTATTACTAATGTTCTTACACCTAAATAGAGTTGTTTTCACTTAATTAACTGTATATCATCTTGCTATTGGATCTGATAGCTTTCATTTAAGATCAAGTGACAGCAAGTCTCCTTGATATTCCAGCATTCTCCTTTGTATTCTAGATAATTTTATTAATGGTATTGTCTTGGTGGTTTCAATTATTCCTCAAATTTTCTTCATATTGGTTGGTATTATTATTGGCATAATTTCAGATTGGTTTGGCTGTCGGAGACATTGAATCAGTACGAAAAGATGCACGACTTAAACAGTTAGCCATGCAGGTAAGTGACATTAATTCTTATTTGTTTTTTTGTTTTTTTATTTACGAAGCCTTAGAAAAAAAAACAGTAACGTTGCCGCCACCGCAGCTCAGTAGATTTAATTCAACATTTGAATAGTTTCCAATGTTATAAGAATGTTTATGGTCGGCATATATCTCGGTGAACATCAGCAGACAGTAAGCCGCTGTGATTGGACACATTTTTCATCTCTCCCAACAACAAAAAAAAGCGATAGGTTTTTAAAGAAAATAAGCGAGGTGGGGAACTTTTTAGTTCATCGCCTCTGGCACCGAACTATGCGGGAAATTCCATGTGTAATTATTCAGAGGATCTCACCAGTGAAGAGTTCAACCGAGAGAAAATAACTACAGCAAGTTTTGACAGGTTACAGACTAAAATCTGTACGTGGGGCTGAACTACTGGCAGTATATCTAGGGCATCGCTTAGCACAAGGCTTCCTAGAATAGGGGCAATGGCCATGGGTGGATGCTTTCCCTGACAAAATCAACAGCCACATGTTCGTGACCAAGGAGAACCTTCAAGTCGGAGAATATCATCTGTGGTTTGACCTGGAAAGGGATAGGCTCCATCAGATTGATTTTGCCCAAAATCTGCTATGCGTAAATGGATACCTACCAAGATATGTAGAGGGAGTTGGTTAACTGGTAAGCTGATACCCAACGACCACAGTTGATAATAGAACAGATGATGATGGTGTTAGTAATTTGGCTATGTAGGTAAGTGATATGAATTAAAGTAAATTTTATCCCTTTATAAAATAGTGCGGTTTTCGCATTCTGTAAATTAACGATTTCTAATCCGAAACTCTGATATTCAAATTTTTAAAAGCATTAACAAATTTTAAGAAATGCACATCTGGAAATACCACAATGCAAAAGACAAGTAAAAGGCTGCAGAGTGAAGAATGTGTTCCTCCGTAAACCCACGTAAACGCTTTTGAACTCTATCAAGGCTGGAAAGTGAATATTATGTAGCTGCAGACCAGATATGGTCCGTTTTTGGACAAATCTGACAGTTACAAAGATGAAGCATGGGAGAGATGCTTACTGAAGCGATAGACTGAGCTGACCATTTTTCCAGCATCTTTTAGCAATGGATCGGTATATGAGTTTTACTTGAGACCCCAGTAGACGTTCAAAGCATGGAGCATCATTTAAAATGCAACCGTTCATCGTGATTGGAGTCTGATAGGTAATGATGAAACGAGACTAGCTTAGTTATTGAAATACTGAAAAGTTACCAGCCAGTTTTTTTCCCCATTAAACTGTTAGAGTTCGACCATAAGGTAGATCAGTTGCAAGGCTCCAATCGTCTTGATTTTTGGAAGTGCGTCCATAAATTGAGATATCATCTGCATAGATATTTACTAAATGATCCGAGAATGATGGTTTATAAAATACAGAAAAAGAGTAGGACTTGGGAGAGTGCCTTGAGGACCGCCGCATTGATCTCATGAATTTCAGAAAACTGTTCATCATAAGGAGATTTTTATTGGCAATGAATACAAACTTCCAGTAAGCTTAGTTTAATCTACAACAGTTCATTATATTAGGGCAACTAGCGAGGATCGAATTCACTATTCTAGCTATGTCCAGCTTACAAAACATCAGTCACTTGCAGAGAACCATTTCAAATGAAATTGTTAAAAATCATACTTTGAATTTCATCCAGCCTACGCTCTCTCTGTCTATTTATCATCCATGTGTGTGTGTGCGTGTGTGTGTGTGTAAAATAGGTTGGTTAATAAAACAAGGACAAACGAAAGGATACCAATAAAATCAGTACGATAAACATTTATTAATTATTAGCCATATGACAGATATTGAAGCACGGAGAGAAAGGATTTATGTTTGGAATTTTCGGACACGCCTGCGTCCTTCATCAAGGAACAAAGAGAAAAGTAGGAATTACTCACCGACAGACGTTTTTGTAGTTTTTTTTCCAGTGGAAATCGTATTATCAAAAACCAGATCTGTTTGATTTCTCGATGTGCGAAAGTTTTTATGAAAATAAACTTAAATTTTAAATTTTGATCGGTGTAAAAATTTTAGGCAGGTCTATTATTACTAGTCAGGACTGAGATTGTAAACATTGGTGAAGAAGGTTATAGGTTGTGGAGGGGGAAGTCGTCTTGTGTGTAGAGGTTGTAGCAAAAATTTGCAGACCACTTGGTCAGCTATGGTTGAAAAGGAAGAAAGAGAAATGAAAAGAAAGAAAAACGTGGGGGGAGAGGGAATATATGATAATAAAATATTAAATGAAAATGAAAAGAAAAGTGAAGGAACAAAATGTAGATAAAAATTTGGAAATAACAAAAAAGGGTTTTATAAAGGAAAAACTGAAAAAGGAAATCGTGTACAGATATAGATGCACGTGTGGACATATGTTCGCATAACAGTGTGTAAATATACACAAGCCACCACACAAACATATATATATATATATATATATATATATATATATATATATATATATATATTTTCGTACAAGCGCTAACAATAAAAAAGAAACCAGCTTTCACTAATATCAGTTATGAACAAAGCCACTACGTACTGACTGTGTTCGGAAATTAAAACATTCCTATTGATATAGAAAATAATCTACATATTCAGACAAATATAAAAACATCCTTGATAATGACTAATAGATTAGCCGAATGAGCCCGTATCCACAGATCATTTGGACATTTCTTACATGTTCTGTTCCAAAAGAAATCACTTGTACGAATGCAACAAATAGATATAATTAAAATATATATATATATATATATATATATATATATAGGCCTAATAAAAAGCTTAATCACATTGTCTTATCGGTCGGTCTCAATGAAACCTGTATAAAGAAGGATTGCTGCCCAAATACACAATTATATATATATATATATATATATATATATATATATATATATATATATATACATATATATTTATATATATATATATGTATGTATGTGTGTGTGTGTGTGTATAACATCAATTAGCTAAGTGACAAATTTCATATTTGCATTAATCTTATATATATATATATATATATATATATATATACAAGTATATGATTGGTGTATATGGAATGAATTCCAATAACCAACAATTACTATTCTTAAAAGAGTGCTCAATACAAAGTAAAGCAGATATAATTATTTATTTTAAAAAAAAATTTATAACATAAATATGTTATAAAATCACTACAAAAATAGCCATTTTGTTTCAACACCCTCGGTGTCTTATCAAGTGATGACGTTGAATGTAAAATAAATGGTTTTAAAAGTTTCAAATTAATTAACAATCCTACGCAAGGGGAAAACGTTGTTACAAAGGCTAGATGGACCAATCAAAACACAAGTATAGGAAAATTCAAAAAGCTTGATAACGAAGTCATGTTATAATATCTATTCAGATGTTTAAAATATGGATAGTATTAAAAAAGAATTCATTCCAACGAATAATTACTAAATTATATGATAAAATTTAATATTAAAATTTAAAACTGCTAATTACAAAATCAAAATTTAACATTTATTCGCTATTAAGTTTACAACTATAAAATTACTGAGGAGAAAAGAAGAAATATATATGTTATTCAATTTATTTTTTCATTGAAGTTACTTTAGCTATATTTAATATCCGGTCTTTTTACAATGTATATATATATATATATGAATAAAAAGACGAGAGTAAAAACTATAGTTAGTCGATGCATTTCGTCCTCAAGGCAAATGTAGGATTTATTTCGCTGAACGTGTCTATAAACAAAAGCAAAGTTTTCATTGCTTTATGAAGGCTTTTAAATTTGAGAAGGTTCATGGATATTCAGCAGGTGGTTGAAAACATGTGGAAGATATAAAGTGCCATAATTCAAAGTCTAGTAAGGTAAAGGTAAGCGAGTAATATCAAGAAATATATATAAATATTAATAAATGACTATTATTTTAATTGTGATCAGATAGGTATGTGCTATAATCTTCATACATATATATATATATATATATATATATATATATATACATATTATAAGTTAATAGACTTAAAATATGGTTTTTCGCTACACAGTTCCAACCATGTTTCAAAAATGGAAGCTAATTTAATTTTGTACTTAAATTAAAGACATTAGTTCCATTTCATCCTCAAGCGAATTCGCTTGAGGATGAAATGGAACTAATGTCTTTAATTTAAGTACAAAATTAAATTAGGGGCTTTTAGCTTCCATTTTTGAAACATGGTTGGAACTGTGTAGCGAAAAACCCTATTTTAAGTCTATTAACTTATAATGTTAATGCTCTGTAAATTTACATTGAGCACTATTTTGTAAAAATAAAAATATCTATAAGAACATCGGATTATATATCTTACTGTTCTTTCTTTTTATTAATATACATGTATATATATATATATATATATATATATATATATATATAAGAGAGAGAGAGAGAGAGAGAGAGAGAGAGAATCTGTTCACTGTGCACAAGGAAACCATTTTATGCTCTCAAATTCTCAAATACTATATATATTTTTTTAATCTAGAGAATATTTTTATCAACATTTATTATATGTACTTATCTTTAACAGTGACAATTATTGTTCGTAACCATTCGGTGTAAGACTATAATTTTACTTTTATTAATGACCACATTTTTTTTTTTTTGCAAAAATTTCTGGTGAGATTGCTTTTCAAATATTTTTTGTACTTTTCCTAGTATTTCTTAAACAGAAAATTACCATTCGTTTGGATTTTCTTTAAGGAAGTTAACTGCATATGACCCATGTGCTGAAATAAAACTTAAAACACTAATAACAATAATAAATTTTTGGTTGTCAATGAAATATATAAAATAGACATTATAGATTTTCTGTTTCGCCTTGGTATCAAAAATTAGAGGCACGGTGGAGTAATGGATAGCGGCTCGCACTGAGGAATCGGAGAGCCGAGTTCGAATTCCAGTCCACTACATTCACTTGGGAAAGGTGTAAATCCTCTTCTCCCCTAGCTATGGGTAAGTAGCTTCTACCGCAGAAGGAAATGGCAACCTACTGCGGGAAAAAATCTGCCTCGAAAGATACATGATCGCCTAAGCGTGTATCACGCATGGCACATAACAGACTGATCTAAAATTATGTGGAGCGAATTGAATTAGGTTTTGTTTCATTAAATAGACTATTTTCGCTATCGGTAACGAAGGATCTGCCATTGTAACCAGTCTTAGTCTTTTGCTTGGTACAGATGTGTACTACAGCTATTTCCTGAATTGTAACAGTCAAAACTGTTATTGTTTCTATTTAGGTTTCCATGTACACTACTCTTGAATGGAAGTTGCCTCAAAAGTTATTGGAGAAAGTCGACAAAGTCACTTATCGGACGTATCCGAATCGAATGCACACATATTTCGACCGGGTGAGTGTGATTTTTTATTTATTTATTTATTAGGTTGGTGCGAAAATAATGTCGTTTTCTCACATAGTAACATATGTGGGAAAACGACATTATTTTTGCACCAACCTAATATTATGCACATAATCTAATGGTTATTAGCACAAAAAAAATAAAATTAGCGAAATAAGTTCAATTTCTGCATAGGACAATTTGAATTCAATTCACATTAATGCCTTTGGAAAAAAAATAAATACACTCCTCTCCTTCCGCCTTGCTATGAGTAAATATCAGAGTATTCGGTGCCCTTTGTTTTGCAAGGCAGTCCATCAAGAACACTTGCTAAGTGATCAGTTCAAAAATGAGTTCTGGCTACTGTACCATGTAACCCAGTAAAATGTGTCGCATCGATGTTCCGATCGTTACATTCGGGTGGTCGATACTCCGGAGGTCGGCCGATGGCATTTCGAGAGCCGGTAAACAGGGAACCTGGTCTCTGTGACGAAGAGCTTTGCAGCTATTTGACTAACTTTCCTTGGCTTTTACCGACTGAAGCGGCTAGCTGCGAGGGTAAGATCACGGAGGGCGAAGTTTACGTGGCATTGAAGGAGGTCGGCAGTGGCAAGTCTCAGGTAGGGTCACGCTGCTGAAAAAGGACAAGGGTATTGGGCGGAATTTAGGCAATTACAGGCCCATAACTCTATTAAACACAGTTTAAGGCAATAGCCAAGATCCTGTGTTTGCAGTCAGTTGCCGATATTCTGTTGTGACCCGAGCAGACTTGTTCTGTGAAGGGCTGAACAATTCAGAGTAACCTGCATTTGATCCACACGATCCTAGATGTAAAAGACGACGAGCAAGCCACGCTGATCAATTTGGATCAGTCCAAGGCATTTGATGTGGTCGACCATTGGTACCTGGCTGCTGTCCTGCAAGCCGACGGATTCGAACCTGACTTCTGCCGGTGAATTAGCCTCCTGTATCAATCCTCCACTGCTGTGGTGCAGGTAAACGGAAAACGGCCGCGTGCTTTTGCGCTGTCTCGGTCGGTTCGTCAGGGTTGTCTGCTGTCGCATGGCGTTGGAGCCTCTTCTTCGTCAGCTGAGAGACAGGGCGTGCATCGATGTGCCTGGTGGGACTCGATCCTGGGTTTCTGCGTACGCTGATGACGTGTCCAATTTTGTGTCATCCCGTAGCGATATTGAGGTGGTACTGAAAGCGCTTGAACGGTACGAAAAGGTCACGAGGGACAAGATTAACCATGACAAGTCTTCCGGCTAGATGCCCGGAAGGGAGTCAATCTTCCGGAACCCTTTATCTGGACTGACGGGCTTGTCTGTATTCTCGGAGTGTGGTTCGGTCCAGGATTCCAGCTGGAGAAAAACTAGTCAAAAGTACAGGCAAAGATCAGCGCATCGGTCGTGATTTGGAGCCAAAGGCGGTTGTCCTTGAAAGGTAGAGTTGAGGCGTATACCACATACGTCTTTCCTCTCGTCCTTTAACGTCTTGCTGTACTTCCTCTCTGTAAGGAACGTAATACGATCCAGCGATTGTTGGGTGGTCGCAAGCATCACGTTGACAGAGATGTTTCTGCCCAACGTCCGTGTCATGAAGGTCTGGGAATGCCACACTTGGCGAGTCACTGAAACGCCTCGAGGTTGGCTTTCCTACGTCAGGCGTTGACAGAGGATTCGATCTTGAAGGGGTGTGTGAAGACCGCATTTTCTCGCCTTACTATCACTCCTGTTTCTAGGGCTGAGTGCCATCATAGGCCCCGGGATCAGTCGGATTTCCTCTTCGAGTCCTGATCGGCCTTGAGGGTCATTCCTCGATTCAGTGACCTTTCTCGGCCTAGGAGAGTCTTGTATTGGGAATTAGTGGAGGACGACCGGTTCGGTTTGTCGGGGAGTTCGTTGCCTTCTTTCTGCTCTTCGACGCCAGCGGCGGATTATCTCAGCAATTCTGAGTTTTCGCTGATCTGGCGATTTCGTGTCCTTTGTTTGGAATAGGCTACCTCTCAGATGGGGCTTGGTGAATTTGCCTGACTGTCATTGGCTTAGAGGAAACAGCTTCGCACGCCTTCTACCATTGTCCTCTGGGACTATGTTGGCGAGTTGACGGCTCGTATCGCTCCCGAAAAGATTGTGTTCGTTGATCGTGCATTCGCGTGTGACAATGTGTCAACCCCGTATTCTGAGGTGAAACGGATAATGTTTCTGACGCTGCTGGCCACAGCTAGAATGGTAATTTGATCGCTATTCTCATCAGAATCTGATCAGATAGTTTGAGCATCAGCTCAAGATGAAGATTAGAATTGATAGACAGCGGTTGGTATTGACAGATTTTAGCAAAAGGTGGGTAACCGTGGCGAGAGTGGTTTGCGTGAACGGGGCTAGCCTTGATTTTCTTTTTTAAGTCCCCCTAAGTCACAACAGGGCGGTTTCCTGCGGAGCCCTCCCCTGGTTAAGATAGACTCTTCTTGTGTATCTCGTTAATGTGAGTAAGCGTCGTTCCCGGCCCGTGCCCGGCTTCTCCCTAAGATCCAAGTTGAGATTCCCAACCTCTCCAGTTTGTTTTGGCCTGCGCTTTTTCATCTCAACTGTATCAGTTTGTTTTTTTAATTTTCTAATGACCATAACTTTTTTATCCTTCCCTCCCTCTCCCTTAAAGAGAGAGAGAGAGAGCGCACCTCTTGATTTTGTCAGAAGACAGAATACAGCGACAGCACTTATTTTTCAGGGGTGGACTACATCTCACCCCTACACCAGTTTTGCATTGGCAGACAACAATGGACTCATGTTGGAAATCAGGGGATTCACTGAAACCCAAACTACATCTTGCTCCGCACCGGTTTCTAGTTGGAGTCCATAAATACGAATGCGCGAAGCGAATTCAGAGAGTTGACAGTGCAGAGTTAAGAAGAGACAGAAGGGAAGTGGCGGAGGTCACTAACAGATCCCATGACTCTTTCTGATCACGAGAACTTCCGACATCAGCCTTGAACCAAACTTACCAAATCAGTAAAACCCATTTCGCTAACTCCGCAAGCCAAAACCTACCAGCTTACTCAAGTGTTACGTCCGATTTAATAGCGGGTTGGATCTACAAATATTAGGTTGGTGCAAAAATAATGTCGTTTTCTCACATATGTTACTATGTGAGAAAACGACAATATTTTTGCACCAACCTAATACCTGTACGCTAACACAACGAACCTTTTTACGCAGTATTCGATATAAAAATAGTAAATATTTTTTAAATATATTTCGAATGGTTTTTTTTCTCCTATTTTACTGTACAACTTCGCTCGACTTGGGTCAGCCCAACGCGAAGATACCCGAGACGAATCGATCTTGGCATCCTTATAATCAATCAATCACAACGTGGGGTAGGCCAAGTAAGTATCAAGGAGATCACTCTATTGATCAAACCAGGATTCACCCTAGCTGACCACGACGAAGGCATTACACTCAGAAATGTAGGAATAAAGGAACTGATTAATTAAATGGTTCATTTTGCTCGGTAAATAATTTTGTGTAAATGCAGATAAATATTTTATTTGTATAGATTATTAAAATGACCAAGCGAAGGGGTCACTCATAAATCTAACTGAAATTGATTTACCTCCCTTACCACTACAGGTGAAACAGGAAATATATAAATAAATGCACATTGATAATTATTATATGCTTTGATTAAACTGTCCATAATTTTTCTTTTCTCTACTTCACTAGATGCTAAATAGGTTTTCAAGGAAGAACCTGGTTAGTGAAATATCAAATCGAAATGTGTATGCTCACAATCTGAGCCAGGAGCTAACTAAACAGAAACAAAGGTGAGCTATTTCAAACTTACATACAGATACACATATCACCCATCAAAACTGATAATTATATTAGATTTTTTTTTTTTTTTTTCGCTTTGCTTTTTTTATTATGACTCTTGGCTGGACGGTAAGATTGTTATAGGAGAGTGGTTTGTCCAAATACTCACTATATTTGCTACCATAATATACTGAGTTATTTGATGATGGTACGGAGGGCGGTATGTAGATTAATGCCTTTCCCAAGGACATATAGCGAAATGAAAAAAACTTCAGTCAAAATCCAAACCCACTTTGCTGAGTTTATAACCGTTTTGTACCACATATATCTGAATATAAATAGAGACACACACGGATGCAGAAAAGTCCTCGGCCCAAATATTTGTTCACATTTGGGAAAGTTTTCAGCAGACCCTTGTGTGCATATTTATATTAGCTGGAGTTATAAATAATTTCTGTTTGGTGTTTATCAACTTCATTCTTATAAAAAAAAAAAAAAAAAAAAAAAATAATAAATAAAAAAACAATTAGACATTCATCGTTATTTGCAATGGCTTTTTTTTTTTTTAACCAGTTATCAGGCAGCTCTTTGATACATTTGGAATAAAATTCCACAGGTTTAGATGTGAAAAAGGTTTTAACAAACTCTTGAACCCTGTTTTCATTAAATAAAGTTTACCCTATCAAAATGTTTTGCAGTGACCGAAAAAGGTAATCGATTGATACAAGGTCAGTTGAATATGGAGTTTTCCAAAGTTTTATCCAGTATTATTTTTGCATTAGGCTCAGTTGTAATGCCCCTGCAATCTTTACAATAGTTGACAAAATATGTGCAGCATTTTCCTATCAAACTGTGAATCTCAACACAAACCCTAGAAACACTTTTTTCTGCCATAGACAGCTTACCCTCAAGTTTTGTCATATATATAATTTTTAAAAACAGCTCATCAACACTTTGTAGGTAATTTTAAACTGAAGCTTTTTGCATTGTAGGAGGTTGCTTACAGTACATGTTCCCAAGCAGACCCCATCCCCACACCATCCCATCTAAGTACTAACCCGGCTTGATGCCACTTAACTTCTGTGATTGAACAAGAACCAGTGTTTTTCAGTGTGATCTGATTATAAGCATATAATGACATGCACATGTCTGTGCATCCTGTGGGACAACTACTGAGAACATGTGGAGGAAAAAAAATATAAACCAACTGGAGTTTGCCAGGAGCTCATAATCCAAGAACCAAGTATGCCTTGTATATTACAGATGATATGGGGTACTGTGAATCAGTTCGGGGATGGAGAGCATACAAAAAATTATTATTTTGAAGGAAATGATTGACACAAAATGTTAACTTATTTGATTTGGAAAGGGTAATATTCAGACTTGATCCCAACATTTCTAGTTCTGCCTGCATAGAAACAGCAATAAAATGACTCGATAAGAGATCAATTCTTTTTGTTGTTTTATCTTTAGGTTGAAATCGATGCAGAGTTTGTTAGAAAAACAACACGATCTCCTGCGAATGATTGGACAGAAAATGGAGATCCGTGCCGAAGAGGATATCAGAGATGAAGGAGATTCTGTCACTGAGTGCATGGGGACGCAGGTGAAGCAAAAGGAGAAAATCCTTTCACACTGGAAATCATTCAGTAAGAGGAAAAAGTAGAAGTCAGGAATATAAAGGCAAAAAGGTGGAGAAATTAAAAAAACAAAAAAAAAAACATGGCAAGGTTCAGAGAAACAATATTCAATTAATGAGCAAGAAAATTATATCAAAGTATTCAGGCCAATATTCTCCTTCATAGACATTTGTTTTGATTTCTACATTCTGAACGGTACTTTTTCAAGTGTATTTTGCTTCCAGAAAGTGAGTTTTTTTTGGGGGTATTTTTTTTTTTAAATCAGTGTGCCTTATTTTGTCTTCTATTTTTTTTCCCTAAAACCTGTGGCTCTGATCAAGAGTGCTAACAAAAGTTATCCAAAAAAATTGTTAGTATTACATGCAATAAGTACTTCATGCAATATACACCTGAAGATCAGAGAACAGACTGATTAGAACATAATGCTAAAAATAAAGATAAAAGTCTGAATTATTAAAAAAAAAAAACTGTCAATACTTAATCTTCTTAGAACTTCCGTAAACAAGTGTTCTGAATTTTAATATTTCGAAATTTATTCCCATCACCATCAGAATAAATGTCAAGATAAGTAATAACTGAAATATTTATAAATGGTAAAGAGATTAGCTGTTTCATTTATAAGGCAACATTTGGCATTCATTGACCGACCAGTTAGTGTTACTGTCAGTTGAAATACATAAAATCTTTCTCTTCAGTTTTTCTGGAAAATAAGCTTTACAAGTTCATTAACTGTTATCACTAATATTGATGAGAGTTTCCTTCCTAACCTTTTGTTTAAGTTAGTGTGGAATGTCAACATCTTTGTTATAGATACATATGCTATGATTTCAATTGTTGGAAGTCTTCAAAGCAGATTTTGTTATTTGGTAGTCGTTTATAATTCTGTAGTATTACTTAGATTTAACAAAGGATTGTCATCTTGAAGAGCTAGAGTTCATTTGCTTGAAGCTATTTTTAATCATATCTGAGAAAATGGTTGTATGTAGCTGATAATAGACATTGCTGTACAGGTGGGATACCACATATGACATCAACATGAGTCTACATGTGACAAGGCTATTTAAGAATATGACTTTAGTCAATACATGTAAAAAATATACATAATACACAATCTATTTATAACTTATAGTGGAAATTCCACAAGTGGTTCTGCTTTTATCACACCTTTATGTACAAATTTCAATTAGTTTAAATCAAAATAAATAAATAACAATAAAAAATACCCCACTCCCAATTTTTCATTTTCATTCTCGTTTTATATTTAAGTTCATCTAACATTTATCTTATTGAGCAGCTCCACAGTTTCACATAATACCGGTAAATAGTGTCAGATGACCTGATAAATCTATTGGATTATTACCAGATATGCAACAACATACACAACAAAACAAACATTAACTGTCAACTTCAAATTTAAAATATGTATTACATTAAGAACATTACATTTAAAATTATTTTATGATTTATTTTATTATAGATAGAATACATCTGTAAAAGGACATTATGAAAAGCATTAGCATCATTATCTCAAAAATGTTGAAAAAAAAGTTATATTTTTTCTCTTGTATATAAATACTGGTCACAAAATTAAATCCATACATTTGCATTGATAAAGTTCCTCAGATGACGAAACGTGTCAACTAAGATAAGTTTTCATATTTTATATATCTCAAATAAGTATAATTAATATACAGAGTGAGGTAAAAGTCACACAACATAGGGGTTTAGTGGATAGGTTAAAGAGGTCCTGAGGTCACCAGCCCTGACACCCTTGGATTTTTTTTTCTATGGGGCCATTTGAAATCAGTTATCAGACACACCCAAGAAATATTGAGGAACTTAAAGAAAGAATTAAATATGAATACAGTAAAATGACAAAGGAAGCTCTCCATCGTGTTAATGAATCATGCAGTCACAGAATTGAAATGTGTTTTGAAAAAGAAGGCGGACATTTTGAACAACATATATAACAATAACTAGTAAATAAAATGTTCATGTGTAATTATACTTTTAATAAATTATTCCTATGGTGTGCAACATTTGTCAAACTCTGTATAAAACAACCCGTTCCATAATAGTTATTATATATCACGCACTAAATATAACTATTGTCAGCAGTAATATCTATCAAATATAATTATTAAATTTTAATATTACATGCATATACTTTGTTTTATTCTGCTCTCAAGAAATATATGCAACCTTTGCTCTTATATATAGTGTTAAATACTTTTTGATCATTCACAGCATATAGTCTCCATTAACAAAGAATTGCATACATTATGCAAATGCTATACATGTAAAAATTTTAAATTATTCTGTCTCAGTTCTTGGGATGAGTTAGGATTTACACCTGGACTAGTCATAGTCATTATCACATCTCAGTTGTTGTATGATCTGCCCTTAATGGAATTATAGAATTTCAAAACTGAACCCTTTATTTAATCTACAGTGCTAGGCTGTTCTCTTTCTACTGTCCGAGTCTCTTGTTTTAGTACTGTTCAATTAAGAGATGACAATACAAAATTGGAGTTGAAGTGAGAAAACCTGCAATCTGATGAGGAGGTATGGCCTGGGACTGTGATAAACTTTCATCTATAAGTATAATAGAGACTATAAAAAAGCACAAAAGTTCATTACTAGATAAGTATTCTCATCTTTACTGGTTTTATCACAATGCTCCAGGTTTTCACATCTGGAAAATAAAACTAATATAAAAGGCCGCAAAAATAAAATAAAAAGTGTTTCATTATTCACACAAAATTTTACAGAAATTTTGATATTGTATACTGTGACCATGTATATGTAGGAAGTAGTACTTTCAGAGAGAATTCTCTACAATAAATAAATAAAAAAACTTTATAGATTAAAAATGAAGTGTTTTTTATTTTCTAATTTGATTTGTACAGGACACTTTTTTTTGTGAAAGAAATCTGGCAGAAATTTCCAATGTGTTTGTCAGTAAGAGCAAAAACCTGCTGATTGGATGTTGAGATACAAATATTACAGCATCAGAGAAAGAAAAGGAGAGAAAAGAATGAAAGATTACGAGCCTAGATTAAGAGTGAAAAACAAAGGATGAGAAAAGTTTAGGACCAATCAACATGTACAGAAAAGTATATTATATATATATATATATATATATATATATATATATAAAAACCAACTCCATAGTTTTAAAATTAGAAAGTGTTCTAAAAATAAAATGTATATTTGATTTGGCATCATTTACAGGTACTGAATTTTTTTTTTTTTCCTTTTCATATGTGAAGTGCCTTTTGAAAGTCAGAGATGAGAGATGAAGTGAAATAATTAATGAATTGTTCACGGATTGTGAGGAGATTAGGAATTTTGTCACAGCTGGGAATATTTAGAAAGTCATGGAACAACTGTTTCCACAGTGGAACATTCCATTTCCTGAAAGAACAAAAACAAGAAAATTAGCAATTAAGAAAAAGGTGATGGTATTAATAAGTTAATACAAACATTGGACTGTGAAATATAAAACCTGGGTAAAATACAAAGGTAATAGAGCTGTTAATCAACAACAATATAAATATTTATAATCTAACTATTGTTCTCATCTTTAATACCATATCATATATATATATATATATATATATATATATATAAAAAGTTAGGGAAAAAACTTGAAAATCCATTGTCGGTAATAAATTTATTTCCATGAATATAGGTATATTGCATCTCATCAGATCGACTACATTTTATGAAATGGAATCAATATATCCCAGACAGACAGATATACAAAGATTAAAAAAAAAAATAAGTAATAGAAAAATAAAAAATACTAGATGAAACAATAGCAAAAATAAATTAACCTAGAAGTTTTCTTTAGGGGTTTACATTATGAAGAGAGAAAAAAAGAGTTAATATAACGGGTTAGGGAAGGTAAAGAGACAGGAAGGTTAAATTCAAAACAGAGTTACAACAATGTGTCAAAGTTTACAGAGGAAGCGGTTAAGATGGTGTCTGTTTAGACAGCATCATCATATAATCATCTCATAATACTAATACACATAATTTGCACTGTATCATACACTGAGCTCTCATATGGACTAAAAGTCCTCTTCAGAATAATCCCTACCAATTACATTTTGGTGTGTGTGTATATATATATATATATATATATATTCTCTCTCTCTCTCTCTCTCTCTCTCTCTCTCAAGAAAAAACAGTGCTCAATGTTAAATAACAGAGCTATTTAATATATTAAAAAAATACCATACATTGATTGCACAACAGTTTCATGCTTTCACCAATCGTCAGGGGGTGAATTTTTAGGATTAACATCACTTGTTTAATATTTTGGGTTATCAGGAGATATTTTATTGTTAGGGTGGATTATTATTGTTGTTAATTATTTAAATGAATTGTAGTTTAATTTTGGATTTGAATTTAGGCCCAGATTTACATTTAAGATTGAAAATAAGAATTATAAATTTTAATTTAAAAACTGATGCTGTTATTAAGAAAAAAACAATTTGAAAATTAAATTATTAACTATTTTTGTATGAAAATCAATAAAGAAATTAGTAATATTAATAAAATTAACAGATTGCAGAAAGTATGAAATGCCAAGCACATAAATTACTTTCTAAGTCTATATAAAAATAATGAAAATTAGAAAAATCACCAGTCAATTGCTGAAACCTCTTAATGTGTGGCCCGAATGATTATAAAATGGTTTATCCAACAAACTCTACAGTTTGGGTGCACCAATAGCTAAATGACAAATTTTATATTTGTATTAATCTTACATATGTATGTTTGAATAAATTAAAGTACCTTGAGCATTTATCTAAAAAATGAAATCTGAAGTTATCAAAAGCAATACAAACCCGCCATGATAACTAAATGTCAAACTGACACTGGATTTAAAAGGACAGCAGGATAGTGAATATAGGAGTTGGTTGAATGTGTTCTTGCCTAATAGTTAGGAATATATGACAATTAAGGAGAATGAAAAACTGGCATTGCAGGATCAAAAATAACACCAATCAACTGATGTCACAAACAATCAACTGATTGCCAAACAATAGCCACATGAATATGGCCAGAGAGTAGTTATCCAAAACATTGTGTCTATAATTTATATGAACTATTTATCAAAGTATATTGAAAATTCAGTCTCAAAAATGAAATACATTTGTTATTAATAAGGAAAGGTGACCTCACAAAAATATCAAAATCTCATTTAGCCATTTGGCACAATCAATTCACATATAAAAATATGTTAAAGAAATAAGAGCAGGAAAAAAAAAAATACAAAACACAATGTAGACTGGGTTCTCTAGCCTTAGGTAGCAGCCACTCGAAGAGAAGCTTTAAAACGGCAGAGAAGGCAATGGGAAACCACATCCCTGTCTTTCCAAAGAATAGCAATTCACAGATAACAAAAAGGGAATTGGGGAGAAGACAATGAGAAACATCACATTACTATCTTTCCCAAGTCATGGCAATTCACAGATAAAGAAAAAAGGAGTTTGTGAAGAGCCATAATAGTCTATGTATTGGAAGGATATGGCTGAAGAAAAAAAATGGATTACTAACTTGTCAGTTTATTCTGCTCTAACATGTTTTAAAGTTCCCAGTATTACGTTTGCTAAGTCATTATACTTTTGTCAAAAATAATTTAATATTTTCTAATCATTTTAGAAAAATTTTATTTTTAGATCCTCTCCTCTCACAATTGATATTCAGTCAAATCGTACCAAAAGCACCAGTTTTCATCTGATCCCCAAAATTAACCAGGTTCAAGCCTAATAATTACTAAGCACAGACAAAACCAGACACATTAGGAATCTTGTGGACTCATCCCATATGAAGCAAAGATTAGCAAGTAAATCCTCTTGTTACCAAGGGGATAATAGTATGAGACAACATCACTGATAGGTTTAGTGTTAGTATTAACCATTAATGACCACCATCCTATTTTAGGATGGTGAGCATTAAATTGTTAATCTTGGATTTCTTTTAAAAACCAATAATTGATACTAGATTTTCCAGTGGGAATTAATGGGTTAGATAGAATTATTTTTCTACAATTCTCGTGTAAAATATTAATAAATTAATATCAAATTCATCATAAAAAAAAAAAAAAAAATTTGATAGTATTAGTTGTGGGTAAATGAAACAATGCGGCTGTCAATGTGTTTGGTAAAACATCTCATACTCCAAAAGTATAACCTGCACACTAAGAAAAATAGAAACTTAAACTATATAATTCACTTCAGACTAACACTTTTTGAGAGTAGAACTTGAGGGGTGAGATTAAAGAAACCTGCCTAAACTAAAGTGTGACTATAATAAAAATACTTTTTTCCAAGTTAGGGATTTACCATTCATTTGGCATATAAATGCATTTAATTTCTGGTTTTGTAAAATAGAGGTAAAATCATATTTTTAACTCACCTTTGGAAATTGGAAGTCGTCTGCCATTTGCCTTGATTATTAAATATTTTCATGTATTTTCCAAATAAAACCACATGGATAGCTCCAAGAACACCATATAAGTCAGTCTAAAAAAAAAAAAAAAAAAAAATTTTTTTAATTTTAAAAAATTACAAATTAGTTTGGCTTAAGGATTGAATGTGTGGTTCTTTCAAAATCAAAATTATGAAAAAAATAAAATAATAATTTGCCTTATTTTAACAGGGCAATGACCCTGACATTGATGCATGAAACATTGTTTGGTGACTTGAAGTATTGAGAAACTTAGTCATTCTTAGTGAATGAATTAGATGGAGAAAAATATGAGAGAGTAGTCAACAAGGTTGGAACCTGATAGGGAAAAATGTTAAAATATTAATTCTAAGCTATAAAATAATTAGGAAGGCTTCAGGATAATTTGAACCTAAAATAAACAAAGTATTAGGTTGGTGCAAAAATAATGACGCAATAATGTCGTTTTTTGACGTATTCTTTAACGTCAAAAAACGACATTATTACGTCATTATTTTTGCACCAACCTAATAAAATCCAGTATAACTAAAATTCCCTATCTAGCCCCACAGTCCCAAGAAAGTTGTAATGGTGAGATTAATGTGTTTGCCAAAACCAATGCAAAAAGCCATAGGGAATTGGGAAATCATTTTAAAAATCTATCAGGCAAGGTTATGTAGAAAACATCTGGTCTTGAGTATTTTAGAAGCAGGATTCACATGCAATGCTAATAGAAAATTCTTTGTGTGGGTGCCTAATTAAAGTCTCCTGTAGCACCATTATCCTTATAAGCACAAGCATTCACCATTTTACTCCGTTTAGGCTTGGCAGCCAGGAACATCTGTTTTCGTCAAAATTCTAGCAACAACAAACCCACATTTCACACATTAGATATCTCTAAATGCTTTAAAGGAAGAAAAGAATTTATCAAACCACATGAATGCGATGGTTGCAACTTTTATATTTTCTCATCAGTAATAAATTGTTGATAGCTTTATCAAAAGAGTTTCTTTTCCAATAGAGATTCTCCACCTTATTTAGTTGCCCAAATTAAGAGAGTCCCTAGGATTGCAACATCGCCTGGACCACAAACAAAAACCCAGGGGGCCTGTGTGGAGTGAATTAAAAAAAAAAAAAAAAAGACACATAATTCATCCCAGTGGGTACAAAATGTAAAGAAAATTTCCCACTAAACAACATATCCAGTGAGGGAGGGAAACGATACAAATAGCCACACCCAATTCTCACATCCTTCATCAAACTGTAATACCTAGAATCATGATTACCTGCTAAAAGTTTTACATTAGGCCTACATTGACCAGACCAACCAATTATATCGAATTTATGTCACAATGATTCCATGAAGATGTGAAAAGGACGATCACATTTATTACCTTTGATACGGAGACAACCCTAGCTAGCATATTACATTTGGTGCAGGGAACACCGTCGCCTGCTGCATTATGACAAAATAGCAAGATTCTAAACTTAATTACAGATTTTAATTAAATTTACTTTATTACAAAACCGAACAAAAACCAATGGTTCAATCTTCTTTATCTTGACTCAAAAGTTTTATATTACAAGTTGAAGATGTTTGCTTCTGAAGAAAGTTACAATATTGATTGAAATCAAATCATGCCAATAAAGTGATACCTGGTAAGTCCAAGACCTGTCAGTCCTCATTTCTACACACTGGAAGCTAGATGTAAGACCTTTGCCAGAAAATACAGTTCCTTCTGGATAAGTGGTCATATCAATACTTTCACCAAAGTCAATCAGAGTCAAAAGTTTAGGGGTCCGTAAGTCTATGCAGCTGGAATTCCTGTAAAGGGAAAGACAGAAGAATCTTGTTTGAATGCCAGGATGTAATGGGGAGAGGAAGTGTGTGTGTGTGTGTGTGTGTGTGTGTGCATATATATATATGGTCATGCTTAAATAATAAAGTATCGCATATATAGAATTTCTTTAAGAAAATCATTTCTATTATTGCTACTAACCTGCAAATGCAATAAATACTGAGGATCTACTATGTATAAAGAGAAATAAAGAAATGTTTGCATGTACATAAATTTATTAATAATTTTCAGGCTTCTCAGAGAATTATTCTACAGGAAAATAGCCTAGTGGATTAAAACATTTGGTGATACAGTAATTGTCGAGTTCAATCCCTAGAACAGGCAGTGTGTACTTAGTGACCATTAACTAAGCAGTACTAAAAAATAAAAACTATCCCTAGACATGGGCAGTAGAATGAGAACAGTCTATCCCATAGATTAAATAAAGAGTTCAGTTCTGAATTCTCTGTAGGTTAACTGGATGGACATACACCTAATGAAGGTCAGGTAGCACAACAGCCAAAACATAAAAAGAGTAAGTCAATAGTCCACTTAAAACGTTTGTATGTCCATAAATTTATTGGCTATCCTGAGAGAATTCTCCCATTTGTCATAAGGTGATTTGAACTCCAACCTAACAGACTGCTTAACATACTCTTGAGCAAAAAAAAAAAAAAATAATGAAAATGATTTTAATTCATTATCTTTAATTTTGATTAGTTTATCCTTCATCTTATCACTGTTGCATTTTTTTAAAATTTTGTCCTTCATAGAAAGAATCTTAGAGAAGCACCAACACATGCCTAATGTAGATAATATTGAAATATTAAAGGATTTATTTTTTGGGGGGATAATAAACTAAGAAATAAACTTTTGGTTAATAACATCAATGCTTTTACCTGAAAAAAGAACAGCAAAAAAGAAAAAGAAACTTATATCCATATAATAAATAAAAGGTGATACTTACTTTGATTTCAATACAATATTGTCAGGTTTAATGTCTCCATGAATGATTTGACACTTGTGAAGGTGATCCACAATTGTGAGTAGTTCAATAAGAAAATAAACAGCTAATGATTCACACATCAAACCATATCCAGGATCAGCTTGTTGCTTATTTACCAAATCCTAAGTAAAAAAAAATTAACAAAAAGTTCTCTGAACATAATGTCATTATTCCAAATGGTTGCTGAAAATTTCTCAGCTAATCCACCCCCACCAAATATTTGGTCACTGAAACACTGCTTTGGAAAGTGGGTCATTACTTAGAACTTTTCCACACACCCTCATACATGCTAGCTGTTTAAGTAACTTCTGGCATCAAGGCTAGAATTTATTAAACGAATATGTCAAGACAAATCCAGATTAGCAATTCTCACTCATGTGGTAGCAGATATTGAAATGTTGATCTTGTGGTGCCTGGTCAGCTAGATTGCCACTCTTACCAGCTTTTCAAAATATTTAGATCTTGTAAAATTTCCAGTACAATTTGTTGTTAATGTAGATTTGTAACTTATCAGTGAGTAGATAATCTGTCCCTAAAACAAGTCAATCAAACTACTACTTTCTTGCAAAAATGCATTAGTTGCAAAAGTAAAGGAGGAGGATTTACACCACAATTTTTTGCAGGGTGGGGATGTTAATATTTTCCTCTCTTGACAAGTTACTTTCAGGAGAAAATTATGAAAATTAAGTTATGAATGTTAACAGACAAAGGTAAGTAACTGTTATATGCACAAGAATTGCACATCACATTAAGAAAATATTCCTTTAAACAAAGAATAGATGATTCTTAATGAAATCATTCAGGAGTTAATTTTTATAAGTCAATTAAACTGATACATCATTTAACATATTAATACCAGACTTTTTTTTTGAGGGGATTAAACATAATACTAGATGATTTTCTTTTATAAAGTATATAATTCCAAACTGTTTTTTTAAGCCTATAACCTAAGGAATCAAGAGAATAACAGTAAATGAAAAGGACTTACAAGAAGAGTTCCATATTTATAGAACTGTTCTATTAAGATGCTGCCATCTTTGTAAAAGAATCCATCACTGACTGACATATAGCATGAAGACTGAAAGAAAATAAAAAGAAATTAATCTATGAGAGAAAATACTGCACAAAAATTCCCGGTACTTTTCACTTCCACTTAACTAGACAGTCTGACTAGTTTCAAAACAATGATATGCAAATTAACTCCTTTGTTGTATGATCAGTATTGACACTAGAAACTATGGTATCACTATTTAAATCATTTTTTTTTTTATATCATGATCATAGCTCGCCAATTTTTCCTTTATTATCTGTAAAAATTTAATGCCGCCTTTATAAAAATAGTGATGTTGCCCTCACCATTTTTTCTTTTTATTAGACTAGTTACCGCTAAAAGATAAAGAGCCTAGTTTAACCTGCTATTTAGTCTGCCAGATATTTCTCATCCATTTTTTTTATCCTCTGTTATGAAATGAGAAAAAAAATCTGGTTCACCTGCAAGAGATTTTTACTAGTGCTCTTCACTTGAAATTAAAAAAAAAAAAAAAAAAAAACTTCAAATTTATAAGCTATCATCTTTGCACTTACATTTCTTCCACTGGAAGATGATATCAATATTAAGAAATCAACTTTCTACAATGGACACACAAACACTGTATATGATGAATATTCTGCATATTTTGTTTATCCTAGCCCCACCATTTTTGTAAAGAGTTTCTTCCCAGCTTTCTACCAAATGACCATGGATTACTCAACATTGCATCTCCATTCTCATTTGTATCAGTGTGCACCAATAACTGAAAAGGCCCACTGTAAGTTCACAAAGATATGAAAAAAAAAAGTCATGCCAAGAAATGAAAACTTGAATCTGATTTCCAATACATTTTTTTTATCTAGGACTTGGCTTACTTGGCCTGGGTGAGTAGGTAGGTAGCTGACACTTGGGACAATTTCTGCCCTTCCTTCTACTAACTCTCTGCCCATCTCAACATTATGACTTGTGGCTAGCAAGATAAGCAGGCAGCATTAGATTTGGTTTGGTTTACAGCATATCAACCTCAATGAGAAAATTTTTATTGCTGGTAATATTTTTTCTTCAAAAATGTATCTCTGGTAATAATGTATTGCTGGTAATAATTTTTTTTACAAAGTATTTCTGGTATTAAAACATATTTTTACACTTTCATAGTGTTTTGACCCCAGTTTGGGGGTTAACTATTTGCCCATAGCTAGGGCCCTAACAGGTGCTACCACCTCAGGTCAGGGTGGACCTAGAAACACCAGCAATTAAGAGGTGGTTCCATGCTCCTCAAAAATCCTGGTCAGAGGCCTTGCTGTTGGACATTTGAATTTTGAATATAAAAAACCTGGATGGCTGAATTCCCATTACAGTCATACCATTATAAAGTCAGATACCTACATTAACCTTTTTTTTCTTTATGTCTGTATCATAACAATGGCCATACAGCAAATATCTCCAGGCATAATATCAAATATACGCTACATAATACCAAAACAAATAAAAAAAAGCATGATTTTTTTTTTTGTAACAATATTTGCAGAGTGAATAATGAATATCCAAGTCCATTTAAGTAAAAATAAAACTTCTGATTAGATTTCTTGTATTACTTTTTGAGTAATACACCATATTTCTGGACGCAGATAAATAGATTCTTTATTTATCAGCAACCAACAATTATTGATCATTTAAGATACAGCTCTTTTCTTACCATGTCTTTTGCAGATGGGAGACTTTTAGATCGTTGCAGGATCTCATTACATATATAAAATTCCCACATACAGGCTGGTTTCTGAACCTTCAAAAAAAAAAAAAAAAAATGATATTTTTAAATAAAATCAGGAGATAAAATCTATTACACAAAAGATCAGGAGTTCAAATTCCATATCAGAATTAAAAGAGAAGCTGAAGTCCAGAAATATCATTGACATTTATGCTGTCAGGCTACTTTTAATGATTTATACAGGATTGAGGATTTGAAGGAGAAACATTTCAGAAAGTATTTTCAAAAGGTTTGGCCAATTAATAAGACATCTACAAAAGGTTGAATTTTACATGACAAAGACAATACAGGTGAAACATTTCTCTTTAATATTTTAATTATGAAACAGATATTCAGTTACTACGAACAAGTGATCTCAAAATCCTAAAGCGGAATGACACTTGTAATGATTTATAATAAAAGAGAAACATTTCATTACAAACCAAGTTACAAATTGACCGATGAAGTCACAATCAATGAGAGTAATAAATCCAGAATAATAAAGATGTAATGAAATGAACACTGTACACATAAGGTTAATAGGAATTTGAAAATATTGGACTGGAAATAAAGTCTGAACACTTAATTTGCTATGATAACATTAAAATTGTTTAAAATTGTTACATAATTTTCTAACGTTTTGAGCTTTTCTTTTCAAGAACAGTTAATGTCAAATTGTATAACGGAATTGATGTAAGCAATAAAAATGAATGAAGATGAAAGCCATTTAAGACATTGCATACTTTATGAGGATAGAAAAGGTTCACAAGTTTTAGAAGTCGTGAAGAATACTTCCACTCTTTATGGAAATAAAGTCAATGTAGTAGATTGCGAAAGATGCTGGAGTTTCTATTAAGAATTTCAGTCATTGTGCATTTTCAAGCCAACATATCGCAAGTGAACAGACTACTGAGAGATGGGTGTTTTTTTTTTTTTTTTTTTTAATAGAGATTAGTTGAGAACTTGTAACTACTCAATGGGATTATGCCATCAAAAATTAAGTTTCCTTGATTGATTTATAATTGATTAGATATGAGTCAGTTATATATATATATAAAAAAAAAAAGCAACAAGACATTCTTTCTAATCTGTCTCAGCAGCAGGAAACACATTCTGTCAGCAGAAGAGGAAACAATGAATTCCTGCGTCTTAGAAAATACATTAAATTAAAATCAGCAGAAACTGATAAACTACAATAGTCTGATGGATGTTTAACAAAAAAGATGTAACTGTTTTTAAGAGCTTGTTGGACAATGGATATATCTTAAAGAAGAAAAATATTTTAATTTTTAACTATACATTTTGCCTACACAATCTTTCAAACATTTCAATTTTTGTAAATCTACACATCTACATTAATAAAAAAAAAAAAGAAAAAAAAAGAAAAAAGTACAATATTATCAACAGATAATGAATTCTTGCTAAAGTCTCACAGTTAGAAAATATAGTCTTTCTAAATTCTCAAGTATTGAAATAAGTTTACCTTTGGAACCAAAGCCAACAGCCACATGGATCCATAGCCAAAGGTTATAAGAGTTTACTTGGAACACTAGGCAATAACTATAATTTGGAGGTTTTAAGTGAGCATTTCAAATTTAACCAATATCTGTTTTGGAAATGATGGCTGCTGTACTTGGCTTCACTTACCCCGGGACAATGCAATAAAGAATGAACAGAGAAAAGAAATGGTTTTAGTGCCCACAATCACAAGCAGCAAAGAGTTCTGGTCCTCTCCATCATCAGGAGCACTGGAGTAGTGTGGTAAATGAAAACACACACACACACAAACATTAATAAATAGAGAGGTAATATCTACGTACAAAGTATAATCGTAAGAATTTGGACCAAGTTAAGGTTGCCAGTTCTCAGATATTTTGGAAAAACAGACAAAAATAAAGCATGAGCCACAGAAAAATGCTGCCATGGGTTTTGTCTCCTCAAAGTCAAATTCAGAAACTACACCCATTACTGGTTCTTTTCATCAGTTCTCTTATTTAGGAAGAAGAAAAAAAAGTCCTTATAATTTTATTCTTTGTCATTTAAAATATACAAAATTTTACACCATTAAAATTTATTTTGTGAATCAATTGTCTGCATATTTCAGTCAGTTCATGTGATATCGTTCTCTAACCCCAATTGTTTAACTTGTTTAAAAAAAAAAAAAGGTGGGGTGGGTGATGATTAACACAGTAAAAAGTGTGTGTAGACAAAAGCAATAAAATCTGGTCCAGTTTTAGATCTCATGAATTTAGAAAGGAACAAAATTGAAGACAATTTCCCCAGTTGTTTCTGCTGTAAACAAACTCACCTTTACAGCAACATGTCGTATGCCTTGATCTACTGCAAAAGTTGAATCCACTGCTAATTTAAAGATCTGGCCATTTCCTCCTTTGGCAATTGGTTTCACAATGGTTCCATTCCAAAATCCTAATTGAAGACAAAGCTAATGATTAACCTCTGCAATTTAATTAAAGCATCAAAATTTTTTTTCTCCATCCCCAATGATATCTTAAGCTTCAACAATTATAGTAAAAATACAAAAAAAAAATAAAATAAAATAAAAAAAATAAAATAAGCAATTATAACAGATTTAGTTTGATAGCAGCTCCTAGAAAAGAAAACATCAACTGATTATGATTGCCAATAGATCATATATATATATATATATATATATATATATATAAAAGCATTTTACCCCCAAATTCAACTATTTGAATAATATTAAACTTAAATTCATACTGAAACAAGATTCATTCCATTATGGAATACAAAGCCCAATTGTTAGTGGATGGAAAAGTTACACGGAGTTTGAAAATTAATAAGAACATTTCAGTGTAAAATTATTCAAGGTTATTTAAGTGAAATGTTTAAAGAAAAATAATGTAACGTATACAAATTACAGTAAAATTTAATTTATTTTTGTATTTATTCATTTTTTTTAGAAACTAAACTTTTTAACTCCCCCCCACCACTCCCAAACATTTTAATGGAGTTTTTATTATACTGTATTTATAAATGATGATTTAAAAAAAAAAAAAAAAAGTAAATAATACATGTTGATTTTGTTTAGAATAAGTTCTAGGACAATGGTGGAAAGAAAAAAAAAAAAATGGTTTGGAGGTTTGAATAAAAACAAGAATAGAATGATGATGACTCATCATTTTAGAATTTCAAATAGAAAACGTTTCTAAACAAAGACATTTTTCCTTAAATTTGTGAATTTTATAATCCTTACTTTGTAATGGATTATTATAAAGACAAAATTTTTGAGGGGCTGACAGGTTTTACTAACATCTTTCTTTTTTTTTTTTTCAGTTTGTTTGTTTTCGGGGTCACCCCACAACCATCATTTCATAACAGTGATAAAATTTTTATACAATTGTACATGTATTGATAAAGCATCAGTTACCTCCCCTTAAGATCTAGGAGGTATAAAAAACACCCTGTAATATCTGTCAGTAGATGAGTAGTCAGAGTAAAGTGCAATAAAGCTTTGGTATAAGTTTATTCCCTGGTTCTGTTTTTACTACAGTACATATTGATATTTTAAGTCATGGGATGTTTTTCTTTAGGGTCACTGTGCGTGTGAGGTATTTTGGTGTATGTAGGAGCAAATGGTGACAGTTAGATTCTTATGGTGAATGAGTAAATTGTAACGAATGAATGGCTCATGAATCTGATTAGCTAGCCTTGACCCATCTCCCTCCTTTTTTTTTCAGCCTTGTGCTACAATTACTATATTCAATTAGTATTAAATCATAGACATTACAGCCACATATTTGTTCTATTGACAAATGTCAGTACAACAAATATGCAGTCAATCCAAAAACAAAGCTGGCAGAGAAATACTGACCAAATGAAACTTCAGAATTGGAACTTAATGAAGGTACTGGCTGATCCACAGCATGAAAGTTGTCCAATTGTTCCAAGGATTGAGCATAGTAAGCAAGGACTTTTTGCTGGTGAGTTTTACTGAAAGGTTCGGCCACCATGTTTGATTTAACACTGGCCGAATGGTGATGGGTTGCATGATGAGTGGAGTGTTGGCTTGGCTCCAGAGTGCGGCTTTCTAAACTTGAATGAGTGCCTTCGGTACTTCCTTCTTTGATTGGACTGGGATGGAACAATACAAGAAAAAAAAAAAAAAAAAATAAATAAATAAAGTGACAGTACATAAAGACAAAAATATATCCTTCTGTGAACAAGGGTGAAAATGTAGCTTTGGCAATTTGGCCCTAATAGGCTTAACAATATAAAAAAAACTCTTCATGTTAAGAAAATACATATTTTTTTTTTTTTTTTTTTTGGAAAAATCTTTAAAAACAAGTGAGAATATCTAACATTTGCCACATAGAAATATATTTATTTTTTCATAAGTGTCAGCTAGAAGTAAAAAGCTAGAATTTCAAATGCTGATTTTCTAGGTAGGCAAGTGCTGTTTATTGAGAACAGGATTTCTCTACCTCCCCATTTTGTCATTCTTAGTTAAACTTAGTAAATATCATATTACGAAACTCTGAAGACAGGATGCTGAAGGTAACACCAATCAGCTAAGTGACAAACTTTTGCTCACATTAATCATTTTATATATATATATATATATATATATATATATATATATATATATGCCACATATTCTTAAAGAGTAGAAGAGTTTGTCATTTTAAGCAATTATTGTTAATTAGTACTTTTGACACTGATCATATTTAAGTAACAAAGATAGGAAACTTGATCCACTTAACCAATGAGAGTTGTGAGTTCAATACCTGGGTTAGGCAGTGTAAAAAGATCACATCTAGTGGAACAAACAAGTAACATCACAAAGAACAATTAATACATACGGGATTTCCTCTAGCATGGTCAGAGGAAGAAGATCAATAGTCTACCTTTCAAAATTCATACAAGACAAATTTACAAGCTAAACACAATCATCATGGCCTAATGATTGCATTTAGCATGAAACAGTCTGTCACCTTTGAGTGTTGACTTCAATGTTCACTTTTATATTTACATATGCTCTATCTCTGATATTGAGCACTTTATCCCATAAACATAGCATACCTTAAAACTATATATATATATATATATATATATATATATAAAATTATGTTTATTTTAATGCCTATACTCGACTGGTTTAAAAAAAACAAAAAAAAAAAAAAACAATGGATAGTACAATTTGCAAATAAAAATATACTTAAAGTGGTATCTAGGGAAAACAATTTTGAAGAGAAAAAAAAAAAAAAATTGCCTAACATCGTAATGCCTAGTCAAAACAAAAAACCCTAATCAAGTAAAATTATAAAAAACGTAAAGTGCTCAATACACTAAGCAGTGTGTGTGTGTATATATATATATATATATATATATATATATATATATATATATATATATAAGGTAGGAGAGTACAATGGAAACAAAAGTCTATGATAAACAAGATAAGGAAACTAAACAGTCAATCTGTGTGTATTTTACTTTGACCCAGTGACAGGAGTGACAGGAATAACATTTTAAAACTGTATTTCATTAGGCAAATGATTTTTACTTTCTTAAAAGATATTACAGCGACATTGGAGATATTTTACAATTTTTATGATAAAAATGTCAAAGATTTCATTACTGCATAATTAGACATATCTCACAGAACAAAGTAACAATATTTTTTTTAATAATATACTGCAATAATTCACATCTTTGATGTACATTGTTATCATTGTTATATGGCCAAATACAAAGAAAAAAAAACAAAAAAAACACAACTAATGTTTGACTGATTAATTTGTTTTTTGTTTTTTATGGCTTATCAACTTTTTGCATATTATTTAAATCCAGAAAATATTTTTGGATTGTATAAATTTTGGAGAGATAATGATGATTTACTGATATAAATCCTACTAATTAACCCATAGTTGGTGGGGAAAGAAGTGGATTCATACCATTCCCAAGAGTATAGGAATATAACAAACTCAACTGGAATTGGAACTTGGTTCTCCATTTTCTAATTCCAAGCCATTATCTATTACATCACCTGCATATACAAGTTTATAGCACTTGGTATTCTCAAGCAGTCTCCCATCTAGGTATTGACCAAACTCAATGTTTGGTAACTTCAGTGATTGTATGAGAACAGTTGTCAATGAACCACTTTTTTGCATGAGAATTTTCATGTCAAATCTTTTATTTTGACCTAATATACTTTATGTAATAAAGAAAAAACAAAATACCATCAACAAACTTTATTACTGCAAATGTTTTTTTTCTTTCCTTCTATTCACTAAAAATAATGATTGAAATAATAAAAATGTCAGATGAAAAAAAATTCATTAATTCTTTAGAAATTCTTTTGTTTAGGTTTCACATACAAAACTGGGCAGATATGAGTTTCAAGAAAAATCTGAAAAACTGAGTGTGCATTAAAGCCAAAACAAAACCTTGCTTTTTGTAGCTAAGCAGTAAAAGCACACCGGATCATATGGCGACTCTTCCTGCATAGGGGGATGCAAGTTCGCATCCTGTCAGGAGGTACATTTTCTTTAAGTTTTCTTGAGTATGCAGACTGACAGACAAAATAAATACTGTTTAAAATAAATGGAGCATCTACTCAAATACATGTATCCATTAAAAGTAACATTTGAAATAACAAAAATATGTCAGATTAACTCTTTAGAAATTTCACTTAGGCAGTTATATAGTTTTTAATTTCCTGAAAAGGTTTTCACATCTTTTGTAAAACTAACTTCAACCAATACTATAAGTGATACCTGAATAGTTTTATAATATTTTTTTTTTTTTTTTTTTAAACATCAGAAACTCACCTCAGTCCTGCAGTCTTATTTGACATTTCCCAGGTTTGCTTTACTGTTGGTTGTTCCATCATGATTGTATTTTCTGTGGAGGCACAAGTCGTACCACTTATCGTGCTCATATTAGCAAAATCTGGCTGTGAGTACATATTTGAGGCAAAATGGAAAGGAGTCGAAGTCAATTTTTTAACAGGAAGTAATTGTTCAGAGATGTTGGTAACATCATTTGAGATGGGTGGCTTGTTGGCACTGTCTAAACTGTAACTTGATGTAGTGGCTTGGATTTGAGGAATACCTGAACCAAAACCCAGTGTAATTTCATTCATGTCTGGCATAGGTAAACGGAATATTTCCTCAGACACCACATTCATCTGAAAGTGTATTAAATGTGACACATTAAGAGCAATAAGCATTTTTCTATAAAAATACTACAGTAAATTCAATCTTTTTTCAGCACTACAAAATGGAGCAGTTGCTAGAGAGAGAAAGAGAGAGAGACACCATTATTTTATTGTTGGCTGCAATGTACAAATATTGTAAATGAAAGAAGTCTGCTAAAGGAATTAGTAGATTTCTGTAGCACTTTATAGGGCCCCTTTTCATTCATAGTTAAAAAAAGATAAAAATTATTATTACATTATTACAATAATAATTTTAAAAAAATAAGTAGGAGCTCCCATAATAAGAATTAGACGTTTTGAACTAGCCCCAGGAAATCTATCTATTTTATGACTTGCCCAAAATATATCAACAAAATTAGTTAATGGATTCCCTCTTCAAATACTTCAGCTCCCATAAGATTAAACTCCTTTGATTTCTCCAACATACCAGAATCACGTGTATCATAGTTATAGTGGGTCATGGGATGATAGAGAGAAACAGTAACTAATGAAAATAAAATGGAGAAGACTTTTCTAGTCACTCCACTTTAGAATTGACATTGATTGGCTGAACCTGACCAATAAGATATTAAAGAATGAACTTCAAATTTCTATCACATCACTGATTTGGAGATGGAGTCCAGTGAAGCAAATTTTATATTCACTACACTAAAAAGGGTAAAAAAAACAAACAAATTCAAACATTTGTCTCTTGTCATAACCTCCACGTTTTTGCTGAAAAAACAGTATAGCATGATGAAAAAAAGGCCCCAAACTTAAAAACAAAGTTTTATCATCAAAATATTTGTTATTAAGAGAAATGACCAAAATAATTTTTATTATTTTGTTAAATTTTTGAATCCTATCTAGCTCATTTTAAATTTTTATTAGAAACCTTTTTTTTGCGTATTAATGGTTGACATAATATTTACGATTAATGTCTTAATGATTAGTGCCCTTTTTTGAGGTTAAAAACACATTGATTTGGAAATATTTGCAAAAAAAAAAAAAAAAAAAAAAAAAAAAAAAAAAAACCATCAAATAAATGTTGGATTTTAATAAAACTTTCAGGACTTATTCAGAAATAATAAGAAATGCAACAAAACTGACATTATTTAATTAGAAAAACCTTTAATTGCTTTTATAAATAAGACTTATTAAGGACACTATTGTCTTAAGAAAAATTTTTTTTTAAATTCTATATTAGTTTAATCTCATTAGGTGATAGTTATTAAGTGAAAACTATATTTACTAATCAAAAATTGAAAAGCTTAATATAAATCATTTTGCATAAAGATTTTTAGAATAATTGATTTTGTATATATTATGTAACATGCCTATTTTTGAAAGTATGGACACAACATTATCAGAATATAAGACCAATGACCATAGTAAATTTAAGTCCAACATTCCTAAAATTAGTTTACAAAGAATATTTTCCAATATTTTTAATATTACCAAGTACTTAAAAATTATATAAAAAAAAAGTGCTTACCCCTCATTTTCTTAAATTATATTTTCACTGATAAAGTCTCCATAGAACAACAATAAACATGTCAACACCTTATCATTAATTAGATAAGAATGACTACTGTCAGTTAAAAATTGCTGCTACTGTTTATTTTAAAAAATGCATTTCTGTATTATTTTAAACTTAAAGTAAATTTTTTTTTTTTCAAATCGGATTTAAACTTAAAACAGCTAATATTCCTAAAATAAAATTTCAAAAAAGTATATTTTATTTTTGGAAGATTTTTTTAATAAAGACAATTACATTGCAATGGAAGACAACTAAAAATCAATTATTTTAGGGAAAAAAAAAAAAAAATTCCGCACATAATTTCTGTTTGAAATACACCAGAGTCTTTTGCTTACTGGAAATAGTAAATTTAATCCTTTAGCTTTTAATTAAAGCTGAAATGTAACCTTCAAGAAAGCTTTTTCATTTATAAAAATTAATTTTAAACCTTTCACCATAATTCAACTTGTATTCTGCACATAAACATTGGTTTTCCAAATGCATTTAACAACTTAAACATGAAACTTTTTAATAGAACTCCTGTTTTCTTTTGCTTTCATTGTTTTATGGTTAACAAAGAAATGTTCTCTATACCATATTACTTTGTACCCTATAACATTGATTCCCTTTATTACAACTGGTGGCAACGAATAGCTCATATCATTTTTTATACCATCTTACTCTATTTCACATCATCTAAAGTTAACACAAAAGATAATGTGGACATAAAAGTATGAAATGTTTTAAGAATTCCATTTTAAAATAATGAAATAAGAAAATTAACTTTGGAAAAACCATAACAGAATTTGAAGTTTGGTTATAGCTAGTTTGATCAGATTTATAATCTGGTTTTGTAAAATAGGCTCCATTATATGTTAATACTAGCCAGAAAGTTCTCACTCACTTAGGAAGCAGAAAGAAAACAAGTCTTGATCTGTCTGGTGGAATTTCCAAGGAGTACAGCATTTCAAGCTTGTTCCATATGACTGTGCCATCAACACTAAATTGTATTGCCAGCAGCTAGACTGTGTGTCTGACAAAATTAAAGAAAGAGTATCCTGCTTTGGTCAATCAAGGTCAGGCTTTGTTTCAGCAAGAGAAATGCCAGGTTGCACAATGCCAGGTTGACTAAGAAGTTCAAACAGTGTTGAGATTCTTCCACATCCACCATTCAGTCCAGATGCTGCGGCAAGTGACTATGGCCTATTCAGCTCAATGGCATATTTCCTCCATGACCAGCGATTCAACACTTTTGATGAGGTGAAGGAAGCTGGTTTACAGTTTTTTTTTTTTTTATTCAAAACCAGCAGACTGGTATTTGAGATAAACTCAAATGCTGGCAGAAGATCATTGAGAATGATGGACTTTATTTTGAAGAATAAATGTTGGTGTTGCTCCATAAAATTTTGCTGTTTTCTTTTCAATTTCTGAGTCAAACCTAATATATTAGTGAAATAAATTTTTTTACTGTTTTATCCATTAACAAGCAAGCTTACTCACAAGGATTACCTCCCTCAACTGCAGTAGTCAATTTATTGTTTTCAATCAAGGACATTTTTACAATTACCATAGGCAGACAAGACAACATGACCATGAAATGTAAACATAGTACTGTTCAATAATCAGTCATATGCAGTAGCAAGACAAAAAAAGAGTAATCGTTATTTAACAATATTAAACGGAATCTATCCGTTTGCTATTGTTAAGATTAGTTTACACCCAATTACAATAGACAGAATAAAATATATAAAAACCTCTCTATATTACAAAATATCTTTAGAAAATTTTACAAATAAAATTAAGAAATTGATATGATTAATATTGTTTTCAAAATGGAAAATACTATCATCTTTCAATTAGAATTATAGATAAGGCATTGAAATTGAACAGTTTTAACATTGATATTAGTAAAGATTTTTCACTGCACTCTTGATGAACCAAAAATGAAGAAGACTTATGTTCTGCTTATTCTAAGTGCCATGTTGAAAAGATAAAGTCATAAGATATATAAAAAAAAAAAAAAAAATTAAAAAAGTTTTTTTAAAATGAAGAGTAACCTTGCTAACATTCTTACAAGAAAATAATGAAGTTTTCAATTATCCATTTTTTCTGCTCTGATATTTATAATGAATAAACTTTCATGGTCAGCCTCACAGACAAAATCGTGATTATTATTTCATTAGTATCATAATTGGTCAAGTAAAAGGATTTTGAATTCTGATTTACATGACAGATTCTCTCTTCATTAGGAAAACTGATAAAAGAACCACCTATCCAATCCAATGTGCTATACCAAATCTGGTTGTAGTAAATATCAGGAACAAATTTTCAAAAAGGAACACTTGCCAAAATCACTTACCTTGGTTTCCTGCAGAATCAAAGGTTCCAAAGCATCAGGAGCTGGCTCATCACAAAAGACTTGGAAGCCAGCTCTTAAAAAAAAAAAAATAAATAAATAAAATAGATAATTAATAAACAAAATAGTCTTTTGCATAAAACAATTTTACAATTACATCTATATTTAAATGAAGTGTCAAAATTGTATATGCCAATCCAACCAAATTATTAGTATATCTCTACTTGTCCAGTATGTATCAGATTTTCTTTCCCCAACGTAGGTCAGTTTTGATGCAATTGGTTTCGATTTTTAATGCAACCACTTTTCATTTATGCACCTGATCTTTTTGCCCCAACTTCTGTGCTGCCTGTTATTGTAGTTCTGTTGCTGTAACACTATCTATGAAGCCTTGCATTCTGGTGGGTTTCTGTAAAGGGACCCCTACACACACCCAATGTATATACTCTCAAATATGTCAATTCTCATTAAAATATTTCTGAAACTAGTTTTGTCTGCCTATGGTAACAGTAAAAAAGTCCTTGACATGTCGAAAATGACTGCTAGAGATAAATTTACTTTAAGCAGAGTCGAGAATCAACAGATGAATATGAGAATAATAAAATAAATTGCAATAAAAAATAAAATAAAAAAATAAAATAAAAATTATGTAATAAAAATTATGTAAAAATTAGAAACTAAATGGTTTTTGGTTAGAAATTGATAATATTTATACTGTATGTATCACAGATTTCCTTTCTCCAACATAGCAATGATTTAGTTCTGATTTTTTAATGAAACCACTTTCTATTCATGCACCCAATTAATTTTTCTCTGACTGTTGTGAAGCATAGCGTTTTATTTTTCTTCTACATTTTCTATGACAACAAATATTTAAATTTTTCATTGCAACATTTTGAAAACTTCACACACAGAAATACTTGCTTTAATTCCTGAGTACAGACTTTTTCCTCTTGGTTTTTCAAGGCATTTCTATAATAAAATGCTTGACAACAACACAATTACATTATACATTAATATGACAAAAGTCATGGGGAAGCAGTATTTAGAGGTAATCATAGAAGGAACCACCATACTTTGATATCATGGGAAATGGCCAGACATGCTTTGATATCTGGTAAGTCAGTGTGAAAACAGACTAGGCTACTCATGGCAAGGCAACATGAATTATCATGAGTTCAAACAGGGCGTGGATAGTTTTGGGGACATCTCTTCACCAAGAACCAATTTTTAATGTATGGAAAGTGAATTTCTTCAACTGTGATTAGTGACCACCCACTTAATCATCAAATATTGCTGATCTATATCTCAACTGCAAAAGATGGAAATTCAATCAGAACTCAAAGCAAGAACATTAAATAGGCACTCCTTAAACCATTAACCAGTGCCAAGAAGTTATTTATTATGAGAGGATAATTTTAATTTTTGGAGGGTTTTACGAACATCTTTATAAAAGTCATCAAAGTCAGATTTATCATCTGATAAGGAAAGGATTTACTAAAGAGGTGATAATTGAAGATTTGTTGTATAACAAATAAATACACCAAGTACTTCACAAATAGAGTGGTTTCCACACTGGAAGTATGTGTTTTTTTTGTTTTTTTTTAAACCCTAGGTGTCAAAATAAAAGTAATCCTGATAATGTTTTAGAGACTGAATGAAAAAGAATAAATGTATTGAAATAATTAAGAAACATGTCTGCCACATAAATGAATGTTTCCACAAAATTATTTTTATTCTATTATTTTTTTTTTAGTTTCTCTCCAAACCATTTTCTTTAGCAAGAGTGTTTTGTTTTTTTAATTATTTAAAACAAAGAAAAGAAAAGAAACAAAAAGAAAAGAAACAAAAAGAAAAGAAACAAAAAGAAAAGAAACAAAAAGAAAAGAAACAAAAAGAAAAGAAACAAAAAGAAACAAAAAGAAAAAAAGAAAAGAGAAAAGAAAAAAAGAGAAAAAAAGAAAAAGAGAAGAGAAAAGAAAAGAGAAGAGAAGAAAAGAAAAGAAAAGAGAAGAAAAGAAAAGAAAAGAGAAGAAAAGAAAAGAGAAGAGAAGAAAAGAGAAGAGAAAAAAAAGAAAAGAAAAGAGAAAAAAAAGAAAAGAAAAGAGAAAAAAAAGAAAAGAAAAGAGAAAAAAAAGAAAAGAAAAGAGAAAAAAAAGAAAAGAAAAGAGAAAAAAAAGAAAAGAAAAGAGAAAAAAAAGAAAAGAAAAGAGAAAAAAAAGAAAAGAAAAGAGAAAAAAAAGAAAAGAAAAGAGAAAAAAAAGAAAAGAAAAGAGAAAAAAAAGAAAAGAAAAGAGAAAAAAAAGAAAAGAAAAGAGAAAAAAAAAGAAAAGAAAAGAGAAAAAAAAGAAAAGAAAAGAGAAAAAAAAGAAAAGAAAAGAGAAAAAAAAGAAAAGAAAAGAGAAAAAAAAGAAAAGAAAAGAGAAAAAAAAGAAAAGAAAAGAGAAAAAAAAGAAAAGAAAAGAGAAAAAAAAGAAAAGAAAAAAAAGAAAAGAAAAGAGAAAAAAAGAAAAGAAAAAAAAGAAAAGAACAGCTTCAGTCAAAGTCCCCACTGCTGCAACATAACTTCCCTGTGCTTTTCCCACAAATATTTTCATGACAATTATTCTGATAAGCTTTCTTGGTATGTCAACTTTACAAATTTAAACACAGTACTAAATTGGCAGTTAATCCTCATAATTTGACTAATATTTTTTTCTCCTGCACTTATTACAAAAAAAAAAAAAAAAAAAAAAAAAAAAAGATCAGTTACTTATTAATCCCCTCTGTTTTTGCTGTCATGTCCACAAGTTCACTCCCAACAATCAACAGAGTTGATATTTGTATACAAATTTTCATTTAAAAGAAATAAATACAGTCAACAAAGAAAACCATTATAATCATATGTACCAGAACTATTTCAAAATTTTGAGGATTACCACTTCCTTATTTCTATAAAATTTGTTTACTAAGCATGTATTTAATATATAAAGCTTATGCATGTCTGCTTGAAACCCTGAAATGTAAACTCATCAACTAAGTGCAGCCTTATTATTTATATCTACTATAAGTTATATCTTACCCAGTATAATGGAGAAAAGAAGCAATTTGCATATTCAGCTTTAAGAAAAATAAAAAAATAAAAAAATTTGTTATTCATTTCCAATCTGGCCTTTTGTCATTTTTTTTAAATAAGCCACTGTGGATGTCTTTTAGAATTAAACTGTTTAGTTAATAAAAAAAAAAAAGCTATGTTCTGTCCTGAAAGTGGTGACTTTCTTAGAACTTAGATCACATCTTGTGATTAAAAGAGAGTAAGTAATATATATTGAGAAGTAATCATGACATTTTGAAGAACATATTTTAAAAATCTAACAAATATGTGTCATACATGAAAATAAATGACAATCAAAATATTTAAACCTATCAAACTACTTTAATTATGACAATCAAGACATTTTACAGCAGATGCAAATATTTTAAAGAAAAAATTGCATACAACAGAAGAGCAAAAGAAAGGGTCTTGGCCTGCACAATGGCGGATAGCTTTGCTAGTCTAGAATAATGGTTTAGCAACTAGCAATGTCAAAAGGCCATCAATGAAATGTCTCGATATGGAGAACTTTATTTAATGATATAATGAGTGAAAACAAAAAGAATTTCTGGATAATACAATTTTACCGAAGACAATGATTTATGGCTAAAGTGCCTAGCAAAGTCAAAGTTAGAATTTTCTTGTAAAAAGTTTAAACACTTAATGTAACAGGATCTTGCTAACATTATCTTTTTCTCTAGCCAGCCTCGCACCAAACAAAGCTAAGAAAGATGAAATCAAACTCACCCCTTATTAGAATTTGATTGGATGTCATGGACAGTTGAAGTGGGAGGCTGTTTCATAGGTTGTGGCTCATCTTCACAGATAGTAAATGGAGCCTTTGATAAAACTGGGGCTGCAGTTTGCTTTGGTGGAACTTCTGAAAACAAGGCAAAAAGACCCCATAAAAATATTTATGTAACATTCTAAAATGTAGTATGTACACACATGAATAGTATTTGCTTCAAAATAATATGAATATGATTTATGCTATATTGCTGGAATTGGAATTATCTTTTGAATTTAACAGACTAATCTGCAGACCTCATGATCTTCACTGCAATAAAATTGTGGTTAAAAAAACAAAAAAAAAAAACAATAAGGACAAATTCCTTCATAATGGAAAAAAATGCCTGGACTAATGAACCCATCCTTCATTTCAATTTGGTTATTACCAGAACATTTCAGCCAATCCATTCTACATTCCAAAAATGGTTGAGGTGGCTCAAGTTGCTGGAAATGAGCTAAGCTAAGCTGGCTAATATATTAGCCACCATTTATTTTCTGTCTGGCACCCATCTTTAAAAAGACATCATTCATATATATATATATATATATATATATATATATATATATATATATATGTATGTATGTATGTATGTATGTATGTGTGTGTGTGTGTGTGTGAGCGTGTACGCATATGAAAAGTGTCTCAAATTGAGAAATCAGTGTCTGATACATTCATAGGCAAATATCCTCAAAAAAGGTATGAATCCATCTCCCCACACATTTATTGGTAAATAGCAGGACAGACAGTCCTATAGCCTTCAGTGACAATAGGTTTAGGAGAATAACAACTTTGAATTCAAAACCTGAGGAGAGATGTTTGGGGACCTTGTGACACACTGCGCACCAGTTTTCTGCACTCGGCTCTTCCAAGAAAGTGTGGTAGGTTCTGCACAAGCTTCACCACTATAATCAAACCATGTACTGGTAGTCTGTTCAGTTCTAAGAGCTGAGCTGCCGGATCCACATACATCAAAAACAATGGGAGTGTCCAGTGTGTGCAATATATATATATATATATATATATGGATAAAACTTATTTAATTAAATGCTGTTTTAATTAAACAGTATTATTTACATTTTCAAGAAATCTCATAGAAAATATGTGCCCTCTGACAAGAATTAAACCTGTATCCCATATGGAAACTGTCATTTGGCATGAAATGTTGTTAACCATTCATTTCTACAAGATTTCTCAAATATTTAGGCCAATAAATGCAATACTTTTTATGATAAACAGCATTTACTTATCTATAAAAAAATGTATAAAACAGAATATATATATATATATATATATATAATAAATAAACCTGTGGAATGAGTTAGTCAAAAAAAAAAAAAAAAAAAAAAATCAGGATACTGACAAAGCAACATAAATAGTAAGCTCAACAATCTGAGCAATCCTTAGAAATGGATACACTTTTCTACTAAGTCTGATATAACAGACTTAACCATTTCCACTGTCATTAATTCCATTTTTATTCCAAAGTTGTTATCATCTAGAACACCCAAGAGTAGTTGACTAGATTCATGCCTTGCATAAGAGCAATCTGAAGCAGACTAAAGTGGAACAAAATAAATCACTGATATTTTGTTTTGTTTTGTTTTTATTTTTTGTTTTTTTTTTTTTACATTTTTCAAGTTTAAGGATGTGCAATTTTGACTCTTGCTTTATCTGCTGCTTAGAACATTTGAAAGGTTTTCAAAATGACTTTGTAAAAGTCCTTTTTGTTAAGCTAGTGATAAAGAGACTGTTTTTTTTTGGGGTGGTGTTTAAGACATAAAAAGGTATGAATATATTTTATTTTCATGAATACAACAGTTTGTACTTTACTAGTGAAGGAAAGTATAAAAGAATCTTTTTTTAAGCATCTCAGTTTATCAAGCCAATGAATAACTGAACATGAAAGTCTTTGGTTGATTAAGAGAGAAAAAAAAAAAAAAAAAAGATGTGGGTTCTGCTATGAAAATAAATATCACCCATTCAAATATGTTGCTTTTCATGAAAGCTGACATTTACATGACAGGTCATTCTAGTCAAAAAAAAAAAAAACTATTGTATATGCCGATTCACTGTGAGGAGACATTTTAAAGTGTAGCCACCATATATATTTGTTACAAGTAAAACAAACTTGCCAAAATATTATTTATGTTAAAACCAAATTCAATTTTGAATTTAAAATTCAATACAAAGTTTCTTACATTGTATATACAAATATGACATATATGCAATGTATTCTTTCATCATTGGTTCCTGTAGACTGTGTGAGCATTGAGTCACATCTATGGTTTCATAGCAACACCTTTTTTTTCTTTTTTTTTTTTAAAGCTGTCTGAGAAACCTTTTCATTAGATTGCTTTTACATAGCTAAAGGGTTCCAAGACTGATAGGGAAAAGTGGATTTATTTCTTTCTCAAGAGTATAAGCTAAAACCAAGTAATCCCAACTGAAACTCAGTTTGCCAACTTCATTAATTCACTGATAACTCCACAGAGGCTATTCCAATTACAGACATTTTTTAAGTTCCAGTAAGAAATTGTCAAAGAATTTACTTTGAAGGAAGTTTTACATGGTTAAATACAGCAGTGAACAGCTTAATATTCTGAATGTAGATGTAACCAAAGTTATAACTGTCAAAGTTTAGTTTTCTTTAAAATAATGATTTTTCTTTTGATGCAAGTATTCTGACCGACTATGCTGTTAGACTAGAGTTGAAGGCAGTTTGGAAACTAGTCTATTGTTTCTAGAATATTCTACCAAAAGCATCAAAAACTGCAAGAGCACCTAATTGGTAAGTAGTGTTGCTACCAACAACACCACCTAATAGATACAATATATCCTGTAATATACATACCTAAAATAAAAAAAATATTTTTAAAATTAGTTGAAAAGTCATCCCAATTTCCACATTAGTTTTAGCCAGATATGCTAAATTCAAATTCTCCTTTCAAGAGGCTATGCTGAATATCAAAAGTTACTATATTATCTTGCCAATCAAAATTGACTACCAATGACAAAAAAATAAAATAAGATTAAATATGTTAAAAAGAATTCACCTTGGAATGCATCAAAAGGATTGTTGTCTTGGTCATCATCAATAGTTGAATCTTTTCCAAGATTTATTGAGGCATTGTAAAGACCTCGTACAACCTGCAATGCTTCAATTGTATTCACAGTGGGAGAAGGAGCAGACAAACTCTGTGGAGCAAATGACAAAAATACAAATTTATGCTTTTGGAATGATTAGCAAATCAAAATAGGAAATTGTTTTATGTGGTTAAAAAAACAAAACAAATATATATATATATATATATATATATATATATATATATATATATATATGTATAGCAATAATTGATGCAATTACTTTAAAATAAGTAATGGATTAATAAATAATTATATTTTGACTTAAAAAAAAAATTAATATTTAATATAAAAGAAATAGAAAGTAATTAGTGTTTAAGAAGTTGAAAGATGGTGATAACATTTCAAAGTTACGTCTATTGATTATTTTATCCTATGGGATTTCCAAACTAAATTATGTAACATGTTGGGAATATCTAAGCATTGTACCTTTTTACCAACTTTCTTGCTGTGCAGACTAGAATTAGAACCAGTCTGGAAACTACTGCTTTGACTGCTATTTCTGGAATATTCCGGAGTCTTCATATTGCTGTTATTTAGACTAGATGTAAGAAATCCCGATCGGTTAACACTGTTGTTGACAGCATCGCCTGCAGCCTGGTTCTTCTCTACATTTGCATCTCTGAAAAAAAGAAAAAAAAAAAAAAGTGAGAAAATGTTTTAAGAACTAGATAGGAATTAAGATTTCTAGAAAAATTTTAAAAAACTAATTATTCCAAATAATTTTAAGACAATTTCTGTACTTAGCTTCACATGGGTAGCAAGCTCACAAGTTTAGCAAATGGAGTCATTATCTGACATCCTGTTTCTATACCCAGGTTAAGCTTTGTAAATAACAACAGAGCCACTTACCAATACTATGTCAGGCCCCAGCAAATCTACTCCCAATATTTTCTGTATGAATTTCTACAATGAGAAATTGTTATTTATATGCAGAATATTGTACTCATATTTGTTGTTACCACATTTCAACTATTGTGCCCTTATCTGGTACTTGTAAATCCAGGATTTTCAAACTGAACCCTTTAGATTGCTTTCATTCTGCTCATCATGTCTAGGGATATCCTGTCTAGTTCTGATTTAGTAATGCTCAGTTACTGCTCATTATTGGTGACATGGTAATTGGGAGTTCAATCCCTGGGCAAAGTAGTATGCACTTGGATGCAATGGGAACGGGGTGAGCAATAAATGAGCAGTATTAAATAAGATGATACATCCCTAAACAGACAGCAGAACAAGAATAATCTACATCTGTAGATTAAATAAAGTTAGATATTCCCTGATGAAGGCTGAAGAGCACAACAGTCGAAATGTAACAACAAGGATGAGAGCAATAGTCCGCATGTAAATACTCTGCCTATTCCAAACAATTTAACACAATTATTACCATAATAATAACTTTAAAATTAGAATATCTAATTTTTTTTGTATATATCACTTCAGAAATTAAAAATAATTGCCACAAAGTGGATAGAAACAGAATTATTCATAAAAAAAAAAAAAAAAAAAAAAAAAAAACTTAAATTCATTAAGTGCAGTGCTAGATTAGTGGCATCTATCACACTTCTTGCTTGTGGAACTCTTCTGCTTCTAGCTCTCCAGTCAACTTTCATCTTCAAAAATTTAAATGTAATGTCAATTTTAATTATTCTCATATTTTTCTTCCCCACCCCACCAACCATACTCTCTAACACTAAGTAACCCTTTGCTTCTAAATGACTTTATTGCTTTGTGAAAGTGAAATGATTAAAAAAAAAAAAATAAAAGTAATATGAAACTTTTCCATTTGCGCTCTATTTTTTTTTATATTTATTAAGGAAAAAAAAGTTTATCAACATCCCATAATTATGAAAATACATTTTCAATACATCAACATATTTTGAACTTCAGCACACCATTCAATCCAGTACCTTCATTCTTGCTTGTTCTTATTACATTGCAGCCAATATGCAATTCAGTTTTCTCCAGTTCTATATATTTAGGTAACACTATGGTTTTGCTTTAAAAAAGGAAAAAAAAAAAAAAAACGCATAGCATAATAAAAATGGCCTTAAAGTTGATGAAAATTTTATCATCAAAATGTTCATGTTATTAAGAGGAAGGACCAAAGTATTTTTTTGATTATTTATTAAATTTTTTCAGCCTTTTTAGAACATTCTAACTTTTCATTAAAAAAAAAAAAATCTTGTTTCTCTTTGCATCAGCAGAATTATTAAAATAACATTGCAAATTTTAGTGCATTTTATTTTTGGAAAATCTTGCAAAAATAACAAAAATGTTGGATTTTAATGAAACTTTCAGAAACTATTCACAAATGATTGAAATATTTTAAACGTTTTATTTATTTATTTTTTTTTTTTTTAAAGTCATAGTAAAAATATTTTCTTTCTTACATCTGTCACCCCCAACTTAACTAGTTTTATGTAAACTCTAAAAATTCAAGACAGCGTTTTATTGATTATATAATTAAGAGCAGATGTTTTTGAAGAATTTAAATCATTTTTTTTTTTTTTAACTGGACTCATTACCAAAAATCAGCACTGAATTGTAACATACAAAACCCAATAAAACAAAAGATATTTTTTTAATTTCAAAAGCTTTTATAAATCAGGGCAATATTGTCTGAAGGCAAAAAAAGTTTTTGATGAGAAATGAATTTTTACAATGGTTTTTTTTTTTTTACTTTACATTCAAGGTGTTAAATATTTTAAAATTAATTCTCAAAACAGAGCCTTTTCAGCAATGGTGTTATTAAGTAGATCCATCATTACAGATCATAAATTTTAAAGCTTATTACAATCTGCAAACGACCCATATTTAAAAATAGAATTTTACATTTTTTTTTTGTGTACATAAAAACAGTTTTATTTCAAATTTTGGACTGTTTTATAGCAAGAGTCATCAATTATTTTTATAGTTTCAAGTAACTTACTTGAAAGTAAAAAAAGTAATTAATTGAAATGAATTGTTTATTTTCAAAACTGTCAGAACAAGATTAAAAAATATAGAAAAAAATTTAACACATTAAAAAATGTATAACATTTCAAATATGAGAAAGTTATCTACAATTATTGTGTACCTGTCTTATGAAATTTATAGTCTTATTTTTGTATTATCTCAGTTATAACATTTTTTTATTAATGAGATAATATAAATATTAATAATAAAAATAACAGAGATAAAATAAAAATAACATCCTAAAATTTCATGAAATGTACATAAATATTATAGGTACCTCACTTATGAAATTTTATTTCACTCTCAGCAGTTATGAAATTTTAAATATTTTTATAATATTTTTAATTTTTCCGGAAAGCATCTTCAACAAACATAAGGTTAAAGCTAAAGTACCTAAAAAATAATAAAAATTTTTACTGATGACAGTATTTGTTACTTATTAAAAATGAGGTAAATAAGTTGGTTCATAAGTTTATTATAAAAAAAACTTATGAAAGAAAAAATACGTCACTTCTGTTCTTTCATACAATAACTTCCCCTCATGTTAGCTGTGAATACGTCAATGAAACAATCATCACTTTTCAATAGTCACCATTGTTAAGACATGCTTTCTCTTATTTTAAATTACATTTTTTTCTGCAAAGAAAGTAAGTAATGTTTGTCTCCACATATATAAAATAAACTTTAAATTTCCTAATTTTCCTCAAATAACTTTTGACAATGGTATAATTGATTTATACAAGCTTTTTAAGCAGAGAATTTAACTTTTGTTTACAAATTTCTTAAAAATGGCTGACATCATTGATTTTATGTTAATTTCGCTGACTCAAAAATAAAAAAAAATTTAAAAAAAAAGATTTTTAACTAAAATTTCAGATGTTCTAGGAAGGATTAAAGTGTTGAAAAAAAAAAAAAACAACAAAAAAACAAAAGTCAAAAAATACTTTGGTCTTTCCTCTTAATAATAACAAAAATTTAGATGATAAATTATTTTCATCAAGTTTGAGGCCTTTTTCCATCAAAGTCACCATCAAAGTTTTCTTTTTTAGTGAATTAGTAGTGATTCCTATATATATTGCTTCTAATATCCTTTAGATGTAATAGTTAGAGATTAAACATTTTCATTATTTCATACATTCAAACAAACATATCCCCCTGGCTTTAGTTTAAACTGACACCCCCCCCTCTCTCAAACCATCCATTGAGATCATTTTTAGTTTCTACTTCCTTGATTTCAGATGAAGACCTGGAAATTTTCCAACATATTTCAGTGATATTTCTAAAAATTATAGTCTACTAGAAAGGAAAAAAAAAAAAAAAGAATTATGATTTTCTTATTTTAATTTTCTGATGAATCTGAATTAAACCAATGATTCAGCATGCTCATAGCAAGTTCTAGAACAATATAAATACCTGTAGAAATTCCACCTATCACATTGTTAAATATTTGAGCTTAACAACTTTAACAAAATATTGCAATAACAATCATAATATGAATGTTGGTAGTTATTTAAAGTAAGAGGGTACAAATGAAAAGATTTGAATTTGACAACTTTTTTCATTTCACCGAAACAGACAATAGTATGATAAAAATAAAGCCCTTTGTGTAGTTATAAACCCGTAAATATAATTATAGAAAAAGAAAATTATGGGGAAGTTCTAATTAATGAAATGGTTTTTTAAATTCAATCTTATTACTCTAGTTTTTTAACGACATTGCAAAGAAACCTTCATGATTTTTGTTAAATAAAAGTACCCATAAATATTACAATTCTTCTATTTTAATTTTCTAACAAATCCTAATTCTCAAGTTAATGATTGAGTAAGCTCCTTGGGAGTTCTTGTCAGGTGCTTAAAAAGGTTGAGAAACATTGCCTTACAGACTAGTTGGCAGCCTCCATGGTCAATCAGTTTGGCCAGCCATAAGTAAACAATTACCAGTTTTATAGCAATAGTTATACACATTTACTGATATTAAATTATTAAGATATTAGTTATATCCTTTATATAACCTTCCTTCAAAAGAAGTGTGATAATGAAGCGTTTTCTCACTAAATTTAACCTGAACAGAATTAGAGACCCTACCTAAATTATTTTAATTTTTATTTTATTTACAATCATTCCTATGCAAATGGTACCAATTGATAAGATTCAAAAGAAAAACTGAAAGAATTAGACAAGACAGACAATGAAAAGACAAACTAAGTAAGATGAAAAATGGATAGTAGTGAGCAAAAGAGACAGTTCAAAATGCGAGTTGCATATCAGGGATGTAAAAAAATTAAACAAACGTAAAAACTCAACTATCCTGGCAGTGATGGAAAATGTGACAGAAATTCTAAAGCACAAAGGAATAGCAAAAGAAAAGATACTTTTCAGAATACAAGTAAGATACCAAGATATTCAAAAATAACATTAGGAAAAAAAAAACAAAAAACAACAAAACCATACACACACAGACAAGAGCGTGTGTGTGTGTATATATATATATATATATATATATATATCTCCGATGCATTGGATTGCCAAGGCTCCCAGTACTTTTGGGATGACCGGGGGGGTACCCAACTGGTTATGAAAATTTGGGTTTACAGAGCTGTTGTCCTTGCCATCCTTTTGCATGGCTCAGTCGTGGACTCCATACAGGTACCATATATGCCAACTGGGTGTTTTCCATAAGAGCTGTCTGCATGCCACCTATAGAATTAGCCTTCAAGGCAAGACATCCAATGTAGACCTGTTTAACAGGTGTAATATTGGAGGAGTCGAGACTTTCCTCATACAATCTCATTTGCGGTGGACTGGTCATGTCTTGAGAATGTCTGACAACAGGATACCCAAGATCCTAATGTACAGCCAGTTATTAGATCAGGGCTACAGTAATGTAGAACGTCCATGGCTTGGATACAAAGACAAGCTGAAGAGCAACTTGTCAGCTGTCAATATACCTCATAACACACTTGGAGTAGGTAGAGTGGAGATCAACATGGACTCAGCGGTTTTCAATCTGCTAGGCTGAATCGTCTTCAAGAAGCGAGAGCGAGAGCAAGATCTAAAAGGTCAACCAATCTAACAGTTACTTCATCCCACAACCCTCACTCTTGCTCCATATGCGGCCTCCTTTGCAAATCACTTGCATATCTTAAGTGCCACTTAAGATTACGCACAAAATTTATAAGTGAATCAATTGGTTAAATTGTCAGATCCTCATACGTCAAAACCAACGGGAGAGTCCATTATATATCATAGACACACACAAAAGCAGTGAGAGCTGGACATTTTTGTCACAAATGGAAGGGAAAGAGAAAAAAAATAAAATATAAAATGTTTGATATAGTTTAACAAATGAATGCTGAGAAAATCATGGACTGAGTTTGTGATAAATGAGCAAGTTGGAAGTAGCATAGGAAATACAAACAAACATAACAATTAGAAAGAGACAAAAATTTGGGGACACTCAATGGGGAAAGAATGCTTGGAGAATTTAACACTCACAGGACATTGGAAGCAAGACAGAAGAAAAAAGTGAATAGCCTACTTGAAAAGTTTGGCTAACTGAATGTAGGAACAAACAACATAAAGAGAAAAAGATCATAAAGGAAAAAGCATTGCTGAGAACAAGACAGGAAGCTGTGGAGAGACACTATTTCTCCTTGTCCTGATTGGAGACAGCATATAGAAGATATCCTTACCTGCCACTGCAGTTAACAGATACACCAGTCGCATTTTCCGAAGTGTTGATAAGAGTTTGCAATTGAGACAATTCCAAACTTTTCTCCTGGTATTTTGATTGTCTGCAACAAAAATCACAAATCAGTAACCAAAAATGCAAAATGAGGGGACAAACATAACATGTTCCAATACAGGGTGTGGCAGAAATATCTCCCACGTAATGGCAAGACAATAGCAATGTTGTTTTCATCTAAGACATCACTGCCATTGAGTGACGATGATGAGACAAAGTGGAAAATTTTATTAAAAAATGCATTTTGCCTAAGAAGTGCATGTTCTTTTTTGGCTTCTTTAGTTTAAAACACTGAATGAACATGCCAACATCACTACATGTAAGGTTATTCATGAGTATGAACGGATTTTGTTAAAAATTAGCAGACATAATGTCTGTAATTTATTTAATATATGTAAAAAATTACTCAACAATAGCACGAATCAGTTTCATGCGCAATGCATTATTAACACCAGCACTATATGTGCAATATATATTTATTATTATATATATATATATAGACTACAAGAGGATATTTTCCAAAACACAAAGAAAAACTAAAAGTTTGGTAATCTATGAAGCAATTTAAATACTGTCAATGGAGAAAAAAAAAAAAAAAAAAAAATTATATATATATATATATATATATATATATATATACACACACATACATATATACATACATACATACATACATACATACACACACACACCAAAAGAAAAAATTTTTTGGCCCGAACTTACAAAACTTGTAAATTTTTTGCAATTTCTTTTTCCGTCTGATGCATTTCTTCCTGCATCAATTTCTGTTGTTGCATCAATTCTCGATTCTTTAACAATATTTGTTGTTGTTCCTCCATCAAACGTCTATTCATTTCTGATGGAGAAAAAAAAATATAAATAAATCTTGAAATTAACAGAAAAACTAACTTTAATCTATCAAAAGATATTGGACTCATTATGACAATGTTTCAGTCTTCTTCATGTTACATTCTTTCTAAAACCAGATCTTCCGATTCATGTTACACTAATTTCCAACACTGAACGCTCCGAATCCCAAGACTGAACTAAAATTCCATCCAACTGCACATAGGCTCTGCACATGTTCCATTTTTACTCACCCACTTAAAGAAAAAATAAGCAATACAATCCAGAATTTCCATCCAATAATACCAACTCCTGCCTAAAGAAACAAAATAAAAACCAGAGCCAATTTGAGTATAAGAAACGACATAAAAACCCATCAAAGAGACATTTTCAGCAGTTGGACAGCATCTTGGCCCGGATTTCCAACACTTGTCTGAAGCAACCCCCACATCTCAAAAAGACAACTTGCCACAGGTCATCACTGCAGTAAGTCACAACTCAGCCTCCTTCTCATACAGTATGCCTCTGCAGATGACTTTTACAACGAGAGGCATTTACAGATTTATCATTTTTGTATTTTACGTTAATACAATTGTTTATTTCGTTAAACCACCATTTTCTTCTTTGTTCTTCCACCATATGCTTGATATAACATTCAGGAGTAAGGAAAAATCATGCAAAATATACTAATAAAAGTAATAAGTTCAAAAGTTCAAACAAAAATGGATTCTTGACAAAATTATAGACAATTCCGTCTATCACATTAAATACAAACACTTTCTTTCATCAATTTTAATATATACAAATTAAGTCAGTCTAACAAAATTAAATTTCAAAACATTCATGGAAAATTTCATTAAAGCCAGCATAGCATTCCCAATTTGCTTCTAATCAAAAGTAACCATCAATAAAGACTTTCAGTCGCTTGTGCCATTTATTAACTAAAACATGGCCAATAATTGACAAGGGAGAAGAAGGAAAAAAAAAGTCTATTCCTGCCTCAGTTTTATTGTTGTTGCTATCCTGTTTGGTGCTGACTATATGTTTTCTTGTTATCAACACCACCTTTAAAAAAAATAAAAGAATATATTCAGCGTCAAACAGAACAGTAACAATAATAAAACAGAAACGGCAGGAATATACAAAATTGTGCGAAACGCATGACATACAGCGGCAAAACATTCAGAGATCTCAAAAATCAAATCTACTTGGAGTGGGCTAATTTAAAATCCAGCAGATTTTAACATCATTTGAACAAGACATTATTTGTAGAATTGTGACAATATTCACAAAAGTTTGTTTTTTTTCTCTCCACTCAACAGTAGAACCCATTCTTGTTCCCAAAACCAAACATATATAGAATAAACCGTGTTTGTCAATACACAAGATGCACTTGTTTTACAAGAGCATTTGGAAAAGACCATTTTGTACATTTCATTACAGAATTGTAATATAATTTAGACGTTCAACACTTAGTCTCCTCCCAGGTGCACATAGCAATATAAGTACACATTTTTAGAAATCCTAAAATAGACAAATATAGTAACTACAAATACATATTAATATAGATACAATTAAAAATGACTATTAGCATGTACCAGAATAGGATTCTGTTCGCAGCTAAGCCATATTTTTTTATAGAATTCAATAATCCTTGATTGCTTTAATTTGCCAAATTAACAGGAAAAGAAATTTTTTAAATTTAGAAAAAGTCCTAAAAATCATTTTAAAAAGAAAATCTAAATGACACAGCCATTCGTATCTGAGGATGCCCATCTATTAGGTCAGCTAGCTAATCCCCGTTGCAGACGCCTGCTCAGGCACATTTGTGTTTGTTCAATACTCAGAGAGCCCACCTGTGGTTTATACTGCAACTAGGCTGAGCAGACCTTAGTTACGGTTTCTTGGACAGTGTGTGTTATCTAGCGTGATCAACAGTCTGAACAAGGCCAGCATGCTCAAATCCTCAGTCATGATGACTTGTGATTTCATGCTAGCACAAACATAGATGACATCCAAGGGTTCCATCTACTCATTTACAATCACAATGCTTGGGTCAACCCATGGTACATTTTTTAGGCACTTTCCAAAGGTGCCACATGCTGGGATCACCTCCTCCAGACTGATAACATGAAAAAGTCATCTTGACAAATTGTCTATGGTGAGAATCAAACCCAGATCTCATGGTCAGAAAGCAAACGTTTTAACCGCCTGGCCACATGCCTATAAAAAACAAATATACATTTACCCTCAATAGCTTGTTTGGCCTTTTCTTGTTCTTTCCTGCGCCATCGCAGGGCCCTCAGCTCCTCAAAAGAATACTCTTCACAGCCAGCATAAATTTTATCTTTGCAGTACATGGGTTTCTGGAAAGAATTTGCTTCACTTACAGGTTGCATTGGGTTGGAATAATGTTGTTGGCTACTACCATCTTTTTCAGGTTTGCGGACACTGAAAAAAAAAATAAATAAATAAATAAAAGATTAGATATCTCAAAAATTCAAATATTCAATTTTTCAAGAGTAATAAATAGTCACTAAATAACTTATTCTCTAGCATTAATTATTAATACGATTATTATAAAAAATAACTATATTCTGCAACCTGAATGGCAAGACATAACAATTCTGATTGATGTTTAGCAAATTATCTATAATCAACAATAGAAACAACATCATATGTAATAAATTTTACTGGCTTTTACTAGTTTATTCAATATAAAAGATATGTTTATCTGTCCATTTTGGAATCACCTTGAATAAAAATTAAAACTATAGAAGCAGGAGAACGTTGGTAAAGAGTTTTATTATCTTGAAAGTTGCCAAGAATTCAGTCAAGTTGTACTTCACATGCTGGGATAAATTTAGAGAAATTTTCAAAGTTGTATATAAACAGTTATAAAAACTTTAATTTTTATTACTGTTAGTCTTTGGTGTAATAACGTTTAATTTTTTTAGGTTTTCCTTTTTTCTTTTAAATATATCTGTAAATATTATCCTGCTTTAATTATTTATAAGGTGCACAAGAGGAAATTTTTGTACAAAAGTCTTATATGTAAATTTTTGTATTCTTTTGACTATAATAAATTTTTGTTCTTTAAAATTTTACGCAGTGGTTTGAGTCTTGAGTGCATGTTATACGACTTTGTATTCCTACTAAGTTTTTATGTTTGGCACAAAAATTTAGATTTGGTAGGGAGTTAAAATTTTTATACAGTCTAACATGATGAAAAATTATAAAAAATACTTTTGCAGAAATGTAAAGTCAAACTAAACAGATTTCTAAAAAGGTTGAATTTTGTCAATTTTTTCCAAAACAAGCCTCAGATATAATTTTACCATTTTTAAAGGGTATCACAGATTGACACATTTTTACATGTGTATAAAACAAAAAGTATTTTCAAGTAGTATTAGAATTTATGGTAGAACACTTAAGTGCTTGCTGGCCTAACCTTCTTTAATTTATTAATGACAGATTTTTATCCCTTTAAATGTTATTTATAGTGGATACCCATATTTTCTTTATAAATTGCTTTATTTACATTTGGATATAAAACTGAGCTGATATGAACTTTTGAGAATCTAGGACAAGAAGGATTGCACTTAAAGGTACTATTCAGCCTTGCTTGATCAACAGCACCTTCATGGTAGAGTCAGTTTAAAGCACATTGGATCTAACAAGGGTTTCTCCTGCAAAGAGGGATGCAGGTTCAAATACTGCCAGAGGGCGCATATCTTTCTTTAATAAGATTTCTCAGTTATTCAAATCAGTAGACAAAAATAAATATACTGTTTAAAATAAACAGTGCATCTACTCAAATATGAATATCCACTAAAATAACCAAATATTTAAAGTCATATCATGGATATTATTTGTGCAAAAATTATTAACCTTTTCACTTTTCCCAATCATGAAATTCTTCATACCTATTATAAAAGACTATTTTCTAAATCATTTAACAATAGATTCTTGCTGATTAGGAATTAGTAGAAATACTATTAAAGCTAACTTCAAATTTTTAATTATAGTTTTGCTAATTACAGAGTTGTTTCCTCTCATTTATTTATCAGCAAATTATAATATAAATTCTATAAATATGAAGTTGACATTAAGCTTAACAGACCATGAGGCAAATATGATTAATAAAGACAAGATTTTATTACTGAAAAAATTTTATTCAACATTTCAACTCTGAATGGAGACCATTTTTGAGACAATGGGCATTAATAGGATATAGATAAAATTAATAGGATATCAATAAATTTAATAGGCTATAGATAAAAACCTATAATGAATAACAGATTTCTCCCTCAATTTTCAGGATTAATATTTGATTTTACAATTGAGTTTAATGGGTTAATTATATAATTAATTATACATCAATTTACTTTTATTCAACCGTCCTTCTCCTATATAAATTTAAGTATAAAAAATTATCAAGTAAACAGCTTTCAAACTAAAACTGTAAAAAGCTTACCTCAAAACTTGACTGTCAATTTCTGGAGTTTTTTTGGGAGTCCTTTAAAAAAATAAATAAATAAATAATAATGAACTAAAAAAAAAAAAAAAAAATTAAGTCTGAACAAATCCATGAGTTTGCAACTCCCTGATAATCATGTAACCAGAAATGTTATCAATTGCTGTGAATGCAACTGTAAATAGCCATCATATGCAAAGCTGTATCAGAATGTTCCTGGATTGTATATGCTCTAATTTTACCATTCAACACACATGCATCTAACACTCACTAGTACACAGCTTACCATGATCTTTGCAAAGACAAATTTTGCATAAAACACTTGTACTTAAACAGGCAAAATGTTTTGACTAGTTTTTCAAGAAAAAATGAATTGAACACAATTTTTTAAAATGGCATATGCAATTCAAAGCTGGTCCAATGACAGTTCAGGGGAAAACAATCAGCAGAAGGACGCAAGAAAATGGGAGAAGAATTAGCAAAAAAACAAACACTCCACCCATTTCACATGAGAGATTATTTATTAGACTAATGGTGCATAGTATTTTTAGGCCCTATCCCGGAACTTTCCAATACAACCTTGGATAAGACTATGCTTTTGGCTCAAGTATATGACATAGAAATCCAAAAGGTACACTGGAATAGTCAAAAATGCCTTTCAGAAACTAAGCAAAATATTAAGAGACAGGGAAAATTATGTTAGAAACAAAAGAATATGGAACTGGTATGTCATATCTATCCTCGATGTGACAGTGAATGCTGGTCAATTTCCTTACAGACCAAACTTTTATATCATGTATGGATTTCCAGACTAACAGGTGGGGGTAGAAAAGGGGGAAGAGACAGCTAGAAGATAACTCTAAAAAGACATAGCTACAAGAAAGACAAAAGTAAATAAAAGGAAGCAACAGAATGAGAATTAAATAAGGGCTACAAAAAAAGGGAAAATAGATAAAATAATAAATAATTTTACTTACATTATTTCACTTGATCCATCCCTCTGGACTTCAAAGGGTGCCATTCGAGCCACAGGAAAAGATTTCTTTTGAGTGATCTGATAAAGAAAATATTTTTGTTTCAGCTTCTTACATAAAGTCTTGCTACAATTAAACATGGACTACCTTGAGTTATATAAATCCCATGGGTGTCGACAACTAAAATTATCCCTAATTTCATACCTTTCTTTTATAACGGCCTTTGCTAGTATCTTCTCATTCTCTCCCTTATCCCTTCCAATTTTTATATGTTATAAAAACGGATTACTTCTATTATGTAGTGTGCAGTAATGCAATTCTGCACATCACGGCACCAGCTGTGATGATATCCAAGGTCGGCTGTATGCAAATACACCAGTGCTCACTATGTTTCACAGATTCGGCTCAATAACCAACATTGGCAGCATGATAGCCATCAACAAAACAATAGCAACAGAGGCATTTCAAGACACCTGTTGGGTTGGGAAGTAACAAAAAAAAATAAATAAATAAAAAATAAGAAAAAAAAAAAAAACAATTTCTCCATTGGCAATGTCTTCCTTCTGCTATGAGGAAGCAAACTTTTTCTGACTGACTTCTCAATAAGTTCTGGTCACAGAAAACCAACTCCTACACACCCACTGCCTGGCTGTTTCAGACTGTTCCTTCACTCACCGTCTGATTCATTATAGAAATACTGGCTGGGAGATCCACAACCCCTTTCCACCCACTTGCGTTCCACCATCTGGAAAGTGGGACCACCCAGACAGGTTTTGAGTGGTCAGTCATTCAGAAGACCCTACTTTTATGGCTATGTAAAGATACTGACAAAATTTATATCCAACAATTCAAAGGTGGGCTGGAGATAAGATTCTTGAAAAACCCTGGTCATTAAATTGAGTTGAAAGGAAAAAAAAAAACTATTTATCTCCTAAGGATGTGTGAGAAATTGTATTGCTACAAGTGGTAGGAGGAGGAAAGAAATGTGCAATTTTCCTCTGGATCATCTCTTAATTTCACCAGAATTTTAATGTACTCTCACTTTTACACCTTTCCATCCTTACCTGACTTTTAACCTTTTACTCTTGATATCTAGCCTGCAAGTCTGTCACACTATTTTTTTTCTAATATATTAGGTTGGTGCAAAAATAATGTCGTTTTCTCACATAAGAACTTTTGAATTCTGCTGAGACTGGGCAGTGAAGACTGGGCAGCACCACACCATTCCTGGTCTGATCTAACTCTTGTAAAGATAGAGCATGGTAGCAGGGGTTAAATATTTTCTAAAGCAGATATAATGAATCAACTATTCTTCCAGCATCTTTAGTGATAGCACCAATATATGAGTTTCATTCTAAAATGCTTGGTCAGACATTGAGTAACTTGTTAGATAAAATATTTGTTCAATTTAAAGAAATTTGTGGAAAATTTGGGTAACACATCATGGCATGGCTGGTTCTAGCTGTAAAAGTCTAAACTGGTGGAACTAAGGAATGTAACTCATCACAACATCTACCGGAGTAATCGTGATAGAGTAGTGAGAAACTAGCAACATTTTGTCTGTGGGATAAGGGTTGCAGGGTGGAGAATAGGTCATCACCCACAAGGCCACATAAGCACTTTTGAAATCTATCAAGGATGAACAATGAGTTTTGAGCACCACCAGTCCAGCTCTGATAGCAATACTCCATTTTTGGTCTAATCTGACTCTTGTAAAGACAGAGCATGGCAGCTGGAGTTAGGCATTTTCTGGTGCGATACAAAGAACTGACCATTCTTACAGAAAAGATGGCCAAGAGGAGCAAAGCAGTTATTAAGAACCAGTATATAACAGTAAGAAAATATTTATCTTAAACACAATAATATCTCATTCAATAAACAGTTTAATCCACACCGACATCAGAATATTGGGCAAAAATTCCCTTAAAACCTCAAAGGATGTCACATTGCAGCATAACTTCAGTCTCATACATTGGAATGGTTGCAGCTTTCCCAATTTCTTTCTCAATAGCTTTTGTAGAGTTACCATTTTGTGAGATGTTACTTCCTAGATAGGTGAACTCGATGGATTCCAGAGCCAGGCCATCTAACAAGACTGGTTGTATCTTAGATTCCTCAATAACCACCACTTTGGTCTTCTTTTTGAAGCAGACATAGATATAAATAAAAGCCTACTACTGAGAAGAGACATTTCACTATTCTGCTGTACTATTTACAATATTGCTAGCACCTCCAATCTGTGGTTGACTGGGGCAAGAAATGGCTGGTAAACTTTAATGCCTCAAAAATAAAACTGCTCTCTTTTATCCACCACAGAGAACCATTCTTGCCTTCCATTAGAATGTCTGGTGCTCAACTCCACGAGAGTGCCTCTCTGCACCTACTTGGTGTCACTGTCCACTGACCAGAGATGGAACAAATACATTGAATCAATAGCTTCATTTACCGCAAGGAAAATTGGTTCTCCGTGTTGCACCAGAAAGTTTTTTTTCACTTGAATCTATCCTTCAAATGTATAAATCAACCATTCACCCTTGCATAGAATAGTGCTGCCATATATGGTCTGGAGGCCCCACTGTTCATATCAAGGTTCTTGACAAAATCCAGAGACAGATATGCAATGTGACTGGTCATGATCTAGCATCTCATCTACAATCACTTTCTCACAGACATGCTGTCAGTTCCCTGTGTCTTTTCTACAAATACTTTCACGATAACTGCTCCGACAAGGTACTTTCACTGGTCACTAAACTGCATGAACTTAAGCGTGCTACTCGGTTGGCATTTCAGTCCCACCCCTTCACTGTCAAAACGGTTAAATGTAGCTGTCTCATCTACTCCAATAGCTTCATGTTTCACATTTCCCAACTGTGGAACTCCCTTCCTCTTATTTGCTTCCCCGATAGCTATAATCTGCAACTATTCAAATGCAATGTCAATTGACATCTTCAGATGCCTTGATCTAATTCCTCGTCCTTCTCTTCATCCTTTCCTCTATCACATCTCTTTACTCTTACTATCACTTCTCTGTAACCCCTTGCATGCTAGTGGCACTCCCACCTTTCTTGGGGTGAAATAAAAAAAAAAAAATTTAAAAAAATAAAAATTCTGTGAGAAGAACTGGTTTTCAGTGAACTGACAACTGTAAATAAAAATGTTTATATTAAATACAGAAAGTGTGTGTGTGTGATAGAAAAACAGACAGTGACAGAGAAAGAGAGAGAGAGAGAGAGATGAAGCTAGAATTCCCAATCTGCCCTGCCCCTTACTGAAAGCAACAAGAGATGGATACATGTAACGTTTTTTATGCAAAAAAGGAACAGCAGCCTCAGGTGGAATTTAAAATTGACAGAGCAATCCCACTTTTCATGCAAATAGATTTTCTCCTTGTGCCACTTATCCTTGAATTCTCAGGGCATAAAACAAGTGTTCAATGCCAACAAGACTTAACGTTAGCACTGAAGTGCAAAGTCTTCAGAATAATCATTCATTGAAGAAACAATTACCAACATAGAATTGGTAAAATCATATATATTTTAGATGAGAAAGAAAGGAAATACATGCATGCAGAAAAACAGCTAAATTCTTTCAGCTTAGCTGATCTTGTTTTTTTTTTTTTTGGTTGCTTACAAGATTCAAAATGGATCTAATAATATCAGACTTACTTTGTTCTTTGTCCATGGTCCTGGTATTTTAGAATTCTCTCGGTTAACAGCACTTTGAACTGGAAGTCTTTGGTATTCATTAGCACCACTGTCAGGAAAGATGGCGCCACCTGTAGGCTGATTCTCATCACTATAAATTTGTAATTTGGAACTTTTCTGTGGTTTTTGAACTTTGCCTGACAGGGGAACTCTAACATCAGCTACAAAAAATTAAAATGAGGAATTAAATAAAAAGTTAAAAAATAGTAGGTATTTTTATTCAGTAAACAACTTCCTGCAAAATGAATCCTAGATTAAATAACAAAAGTAATAGTTTCTACTAGTTCACCTATGAATTAGTAGATTAGGCAGTTGTAACTGGAAATCTTCCAAACAATACCTCTATAACTACAGTAAAAAAAATTTTTTCAAGTGTCATACTTTGCAGCTGTTAGTGAATACACATATACAATTATAGGAATATATTTTCTAACTCTCCAATTAAGCTTATTTGCAATCACACCTATAATGAATGAAGTCCAAAATACTAATTTATAAATCTAATTCACTGCATTTCAACAAAAAATGTAAGGTCTGAACCATTTAACTAGCTGGAGGTGAAAATTGTCGTAGAATTCTCTCCCTATGCAAGCTGTTGCCTCGAGAGGGTTGCTAGAAATAAACATTTGTCAACTATAATTTCAGATATTTAAAAAAAAAAAAAAAAAAAAAAAAAAAAAATGCAGTGGCAGGGGAAACAATTCTGGAAAGAACTTAGAGGAGTAAAGGTTTTTTTAACTGGCAATTTTAGGACCAGAAACAATTGAGAAAACACTCCAGTGTATACTTAAATAGATGGAAAAAAAAAAAAAAAACTTCTGAAGCAAAGTTTGTTTGATCTCTAATACATTGAAAATTTTTGAAATATAAAATAATATACAATCAAAAGTAAATGAAAATATTTTAACAGGAATAAATTAATCCACTTCAAAAACAACCTGCATAACCCTTTAGCATACAACACACCACATAAATATCGGCTCCCAGTTTGCATGACTTCCTGCATTATTTACAAGCATATCATATATTATGGGAGAGTATATGCAGGTTATAACAGGTTGAACATTGAGAACCAATATTTATGGGGCTGCTTTGGACAGGTTGAATGCTAAAGGGTTAATCAATGTTAATCCAATAAAATTCAAAGTTAGCTCAATATATAATGTAACAAATAAAAATAAGAAGTTGTTAAACAAAGTTGAGTTTATATTGAAATTTTAAAATATTCCTTATCTAATGAATAAATGCAGAAAGTTGAAATAGACTTTCCAAATACATATTTGACATTGAAATCTTTTTTTAATTGTAAACAAATTTTGAAAACATTTTATGTAACAGATTGTTAAATTTTTCTTTTTTTACTAATTTAAACTTTGTTGGAAACTGATTAAACCATGTCACTGAACATTTTTCATCACCTTGCAACAAACCTGTGATAATTCCTACAAAGCAGCTGGCCAAATTACTATAAAATCTGGAGAAAAAAAAAAAAAAAAAAAAAGAAAAAAGAAAAAAAAAAAAAAAAGGACCATTTTTCTGCCAATTCCAGTCAGATTTTTGAAATTCAGGAAAATTGGTCTGGTACTTGTACTCACTTTTAACTAGTCCCATTTGACCAGGTCGAATGGATGGGACTTCTTTTTTTTTCCCTTTGGTCTCTAAGCCAGTAAATGCCACTCGATTTTCTAAATCTCCAGAAGCAACCCGAAGAGGATTGTCATCTGCTATCGTTGACTGCTTCATCATACTTAACACAGTACGATTTTGGAATTCTCTGCATAAATTAAAAGAACATCATTAGTAAATTAGTTTAATAGCTTACATTTTCTCATAAAAGAAGAAGAAAAATTCATATAATCCCATTTTAACATTTTACAGAAATTGATAACTAAAGGTGGCACATGGCTAAATATTGTAAAGGAAATAATAAAGATACAAAAACTGGTCTAAATCAATGTACAAATGAATTTGTATTCAAACAGTCATAGCTAACACCTATAAGTAAGGAATTTAAAGCTTAAATTAAAAGGAAAAGGTGTAATTAAATTTAATAAATAAAAGGGAAAGGTAATTAAAAACTGATTGGGAATAGAGTGGCAATTAAAACATTTTCCCAAGACACAAATTTATCCAAACATCCAAATAACAAAAATAATTATTACAAGTTATTATCCACATCTTCATTTTCCAAACATGAAAAAGCAAAGAGTTTTTGGCAAAGTTTAACCTTAATGCCTGGAGAAGGAAAAAAAAAAAATATAAAAATATAATATGAATATAAAGTGACAGGAGTGTGGGTTACTGTCATCTAGTGGTCATGAATTCAATCCCTGTGTCAGATAGTATAACACTATACATTATTAGTTCATCAAAGACTAACAATAACTAGCATCACAAGGATACCAGTTATCAGACAACAGACCCTAGATGGCCAGAAAGTACTTGGCCAAAACATTATGACTATAATATCTATCACAGCCAAGCTAAGAACAACAGGTTTGTAATAATTAAAAGTAGATTGACAGTAAAAAAAAAAAAAAAAAAAAAAAAAAACTTACATCCCCACTACCAGACAAACTATATTGCAAACTAAAGTGGTACACAGTATGTTACATAAAAAGAAGGGTAGGAATAGGCTACATGTCAATTTGTGAGATGACCAATAAGTCTTTCAGTTTAGGAGAAGAACAATCAAATTATTACAATGAACTAAAGAACTGTATATGCCTAAATTAAGTGACCAATGGAAACTTGAAAATTTCAATGATCTCCACTATCATCATCTGAAACATTAAAAAGAGAACTTACATTGCCTGTTAAGGTTTCAGATGCCAAAAAATGTCAACCCCTATTGTGTTATAAACTAAAAAATGCTTAGCACTATTTCCAAACCAACAAACATTTATTAACATACAATATGACTTGTTTTGTGATGTATTAGGTTGGTGCAAAAATAATGATGTAATAATGTCGTTTTTTGACGTATTTTTTAACGTCAAAAAACGACATTATTACGTCATTATTTTTGCACCAACCTAATATTATTTTAGTGTGTTGAGGTCTCATTCAACAGTGTGCACTACAGAGCGTCTGACAGAAACCAAAATAATGGCATCCATGTGAAATCTCCATCAGCATTATTTATTTCTAGTAAATGGCAATTTCCTATACCTCTTCAAACGAGCCAGCACAGCCAGGCAACAATGCAGCAGTGAGTGTTAATAAAGCAAATATCAGAAGCATCAAACTGATTGCTAATAGCATCAGAAATTGACTACTTTTGGTGATTTTACATTCCTCAACATGAGATATCCAAAGCAGGCTTAAGTTTGATTTGGGCCTTTATAGCAAGACAGAAATTCACAGAAGTTTCCTGAGATTTGTTCCCCTTCAGGAAAGGGCTACTGCTCATTTTAGCCAGGGCTAGATTATACTAGGGCCTCTCAAGCTTTTATAAAGAAATGATTTTCTAGATGTTATAACATCTAAACAGTTTCATAAACTGAAATGATATCAATGAAAAATTAATATTTGTTTTAATGTTACAATGCAGGTTATAAAAAAGAAAAAAAAATTCACAATTCTTTTTATATGCTTGTGTTGAAATATGTGCTAATTTAGTTTACAAGTAGTGTTTATTCTTAAAGAATATTTTTAATGAAAAACAGAAGTTAGCTATATGTTTATGTAGAAAATTAGCACCAGACTTGCCTCGGGTGTCATAGAGAATTAGCACCGCACTTGCCTCAAGCTATATAAAGCAAATAATACAGTACAAGCAATCTCATTATTCAGAGAGAAGGTTGCCAATTCGATCCCAACAAATTACTTCCTGACTTATTTTATCTGCCCACTTTATTTCAGTTGTAGCTCATCGATCGGTTAAGGCGATCTTGAAAATGACCTGCACCAGATGAACTAAAAACAAATTGAAAAAAAAAAAAACAAAAAAAAAAAAAACATCCTATTTTGTTAGCAAAGCATTTAAAAACTTACTGATGTCTCTTTTGAAGCACATCAAATGGTTCTGCTTTGCGTCGGAGTCCTTCTGCAAAAATAGCATCAGCTTTTTTGGTGTTCCCCAACAACTCAAGATAGCTGGCCCAAGCTTCATAAAGAGCAGCACACTGACAGCCAATCCCTTTATCTCTCATGTGTTCATACATTAGTTCTGGTGTATCATACAGAATGGCCTGGAGAGAAAAAACAAAAGGAGGAATAAAACCTGAACCAAAAGACAAGATTCACATTAGAAAAATTCATCAGTTGAGAGATTAAATAAAAGCAAGAGAACCAGTTACGTCAAATGCAGTGGGAGTATGTATGTGAGAAAAAGTACATTTTCTTTATCAAGTCTCTGAAATGTACATATTATTCATACTATTCAGGGAAAAAAAAAACAACAGGGTGCATACTGAAACACATGTATCCAGTAAAACTATATATATAAAATTTTATAAAAAAAAAAAAAAAAAAAAAAAAAAACCTCATAGGGATAGTCAATTTCAAACCATTCTTCATACAGCTTTTGTCAGCCTCCAAGTGCTTGTCTCGGAGTATTGTTCTAAATTTATTTTCAAAGTATGTCTTCCTCTAGTAGGCACCTTGTTAATGAGAGTGGACGCCTAGCGGAGACCAGAGAGAGAGAGACCGGAGAGGGGGATCAGAGAGGGGCAGAGATTAAGAGAGAGCGGGGGGACAGAGACACGGGGAGAGGGAAAGAGAGACAAGGCAGAGAGAGAGAGAGAGAGACAAACATATTATTTCAACAAGCAATATACAAAACAGATGCTTTGAATATTTCAAGAAATGGTTTTAGTTTTTCAAATACTCACAAATTTTATCCAAATATCCACATAGCGTGCATCATTCTTATATTTCTCTTCTTCACAAAATGCTTTCATGCAACTTGTCAATATTGATGACAAGTCCTTTTTGCCCCCTTTTGGGTAGTTCTCTTCAATCCAGGAAATGTATCTAATATATGTTAAAAAAAAAAAAAAAAAAAACAATAATTGAAATTGGTTATTTTAAAATTTATACAGTTGACAAATATTAAAAGAAAATAAAAATCCTCCTCAGAATTACATAATGTATAAAGTAATGGCTGTGCAAATAAGTGGTTAACAAAGGACAAATTGCCCAAAAGCAGAAGAGATGGATTCATAGCTTTCCTGAGAGTATTTGCACATAAGTGAATGAATAAAAATATATAGAAAAAACAAACAAAAATCTTAATATGTAATTATGCTGTATTAATCCATATATTTGCCTACATATTGTCTACTGGAAATACAAACCTGAATTTACTTTATAACATGGAAGACTTCAAGCTTGTACGAAAAAATATAAGGATCTATCCTGTAAGTAAGGAAAGGATTTATTAACGAACTGTTTAAAATTGTTCCATCGTGCCTGTCTAATATTTTGAAATAATTTTTGATTTACTTTGTAACATGGAAGACTTCAAGCTTGTATGAAAATATAAGAACCTATTGATCTCTGCGTATTCCTATATCAACAGAAGGGATTTCTTGACAAACTGTTTATATGAGAAAATAGTTCAATCAAGTTTGTTTAATATTTTGAAATCATCTTCGAATACGTTTTCACAACATCGCCCACATGACAACAATGTGATCATATTTTAAACAGAACGCTGATCTTATATAAAATTTCAGTTATCTGTTTGGATTAGTTGTGCTCTTATGTCCATGGTCTTTTTCATGTTGAATTTTATATGTTCTAATGTTAATTATGTTTTATGAATATGTCCTGAAGATGGTCTAAAATAGACCAAAACGTCCGACGTTGACTTTATATTAACATTAATACAGCATAATTACATATTAAGATTTTTGTTTGTTTTTTCTGTATATTTTTCTTCATACTGTCAGATCTATATGCATATATTTGCTTACATAAGTGAATGTAACTAATCCAACTAGAATTGAAACTCAGCTCTCAGATTAATAATCCCAAGCCATTATCAAACCCATAAATACAAGCTTACAGCACCTGGTATTCTCAAGTGGTCACCCATCTTGGCACTGACCAGTCCCAACATTGTTTAGCTTCAGTTTTATGGGACCTGGCATTTCAATGTGATGGGGCATGTCCTAAATTAGGCTGCAGTTGATCTGTGATTTAATAAAACTTAAAGATTTGGAGGTTTCTAAGAAACAATTTTCTAAAGTTGTACAGCTGGAAAATAAAATCATCTTATAAATACCATTGCATTTTTACCATTAAAATTCTTAATGACATTTTTCAGGCCCTTATCACTGCTTATGCTTATCACATTCATAAAAATGGCCTCTCATAAAATTTGGTTTTCTTCTTGATTTCTATGTTGCATGTAAGTGCTTATATGACAAGTACCTTAAAAATAATATATATATATATATATTTGATCCTCACTGGGTGCCCCATACTTTGAGCCTTGTGCCACATCTAAGACAAGCTTAGAAAATCACATATATATATATATATATATATATATATATATATATATATACACACACACAAAATTTAGTTCACATACAAGCCCGTTTCACTGTATCACAGCTCATCAGTGCGACTAGATAACCGAATGCTTCAAGCCAGGATTGAAAGCTGATTAATTTGGTATCGGTTGGAGTTTCTACCCCTAAGCCATTGGTGCTTTGACAGAGAAAGACAAATTCTACACATACATACACAGGCTTCATAACTAGTTTTTTGGCATTTAGTGTTAAAATAAAATAAAAATAATGTATAAAAACCAAGAACACAGTAGACATACTAACCTATACCAAACATCCAAAGGGTCATCACCAGAATATGCCCGGAGTTCCTCTTCAAATTTACTAGGAAAAAAAATAAACAAATAAATAAAAAAAAGAAAATGAAAGGAGGCAATGAATCACGAATAAACAGCAAATATTTTATCTTTATATACTGTTTAAAAATGTTTGACAAATAAAGTAAAATGGGTTTCATGTCTTTAAGTAGAGTTAGCAAACTAAATTTTTGGTTATTTTATATATTGTTACGCATAATCAAGAGTGGTCTCCCCTCGTTTCATTACTCTCCTCTTTGAGATAGCTATTTCTGTTTCTTTCTTTTCATGTGCCATTTCCTTTCAGGATGTAGGTGATCATGGCTCTCCACATGTTCCTTCCCTCTGCCACCTCCCCCAAACCACATACCATCATTCTCCTGCTCAAGCTCGTCAGGTATGTCATGCACAGCTTTCCCTCGTCTCTTTTCCCTTCTATTCGACCCATGAGTATCAGATTCTCCAGGCCCTCTTTCCTCATTGTGTGTCCCAGAAACTTCAGCTGCCTCTTCTTGATGTTAAGCCTTCTCCTTGTTTGCAACCTCTCAAAGACCTCATCGTTGCTCACACACTCGGTCCATGATATCCTTAGCATCCTTCTGTAGAACCACATCTCTGTTACATCGAGTCTCTTCATCTTTAAGGAAATCGACCAACATTTGCTGTCATAAAGGAGGACAGATGTCATGCAAAAGCTCAGTATTCTTTGTTACCAAAGAAATCTCGCAATGCTCTGCTCAGCTTTTGGAATATGTCCTTGGCCATCCCAATACATCTACGGATCTCAGTGACACACTTACCATCCTGTCAAGACACTTTCCAGACATTTAAACTGCTTCATTCTAGTGTTGCCGACTTGCAACTCACATTTTGGGCTCATCCTCTTACTGATGACCATGCATTCTGTATTCTTGTAGTTTATGTTTAGTCCCTTCTTCTCACTCTCGGTCACTATCTTCTGTAGGAGATTTTGTAATTACTTTCCCATGTCTGTTATCAGTACTGTGTCATCTGCGCATCTTATGTTGTTATGGTTGTGGCCGCCAATGCTAAATCCTGGTAGGGTTTCCAAATCTCTCAGAATTGTCTCGCTATATAGGTTGAACAGGTCAGGTGTGAAGATGCATCCTTGCCTTAAGGCCCTTTCTATTTTTGTATATTCACTGAACTCGTTCCCTATGCATATGCATGCTGTTTGCTGCCAGTATAGGTTCTTGATTATTCTGATATCTTTCCCGAATATATTAAGGTTACTGAGTAGTTCCATCAGATCTTTGTGGCATACTTTGTTGAAGGCCTTTGCATAGTCTATGAAACATAGGTACACCCCCTTCTGCATCTGTATGACTCTTTCTGATAACGTTCTGAGCATGAATATCATGTTCCTTGTTCTTGTGTCTTTAATGAACCCACACTGTTCTTGTCCTAACCTCTGGCCTAATTCTGCTGCGCGCTCTATTCAACAGAATACAGATGATGAGTGTTGTCACGTGGCTCATTAGGCTTATTGCTCAGTGGAGTTTGCATTCATTTGTGCCTGGTTTCTTAGGCATATCCATGAAGATAGATCTACTTAGGTTTTCTGGTACATCCCCACTGTTGTTATTTCGGTGATCTTGTCTATGCCAAAGTCATCTAAGGCTGTCAGCATTTCCATTACAATTCCGTCTGGCCCAGCTGCCTTGTTTCTGTTCAATTTGGCCAGTGCAGCTTTCACTTCAGGTTTCAGAATTCCAGGTCTGTCAGTAGTTCTGTGTATTGCTGGTTGTTTCCTTTCATCGTGAAGGAATTCTCCAATATATCCGCTCCAGTGTTGAAGAATTTTTTCCTTCTCTAATATGAGCATTCCATCCTTTGATTTTAGGCAGCCTGCTGACAAGCATGTCTTCTGTCCTGTTAGTCATCTTGTTTGTTTGTGCATGTCTCTTTTGTTGGTACAACTCAATCTTTCTATTTCTGCACATTTTTCGTTTAGCCGTTCTTCTTGCCTACATTTGGTCCTTATTTCATTGTGTAATTTTCTGTATTCCGTTACATATCTTGGCAGAGTTTTCTGTCTCCTTTCCATCATGTCGAGAATCTCATCAGTCATCCATTCATTTTTCCTTCTTCGTCCTGTCTCCCTTTGGATGATATCATTTGCTGATATCACTAAAGCATCTCTTAGTGCATCCCATTTTGAGTTTCCATAGTGTCCCTTGTATCTTCTCTTCACATTGTCCATATGCTTTTCTTTTAGATTAGGATCACTCAGAAGTTTGCTGTATTGCAGTTTGGGTGCTGCATTAGGCTTTTTCAATTCCTGCAGTTTCACTCTTAGTTTACATATAAGAGGACGATGATCACTTCCACAGTCAGCACTTGGGTAGGTTTTTCAATAAATTGTTGCATTCCTGAATCTTTTGTTGATGGTTATATAATCAATTTGGTTTTTAATTTCACCTCCTGGACTCCTCCATGTCCATTGTTGTGTTGGATGTTCTTGGAACCATGTGTTGGCTATTACCCGGTCACTGGCTGTGCATCACTGGATCCATTTTTCTCCATATTTGTTGTGGGTTCCTAGTCCGAATCTTCCTGTTATATCCCTTGCCCTGCCTAGTTTGGCATTTAGGTCTCCCATAATAATGATGATTTCCTGTGATTTGCACATAGCCTTTGGCACTGTCCAGAATGGAGTAGAAAGATTTGATGTCCTCCTCCTTGCTTTGTGCTGCCGGTGCATACACTACTATAATAGCCACATTGAACAGCTTCCCTTTCAGCTTCACCACCAGAAATTTTTTTTGGAAATTTGGTGGTATCCTAGAATGCATTTCTGAAATGCACTATATAGTATTAGCTCCACTCCTTTGTCATTCTTCTAGCCACCTACATAAATTATCCTGTATTTGTCGCTGACAAAAATCACTGTTGCTTGGCCATCCGGTTTCACATGCACCTAGAATGTTGATGTTAAGGCTGTTCATCTCTTGTTTAACATTATCAAATGGCTGCAGTTGTTTAATTGTTTACTGGGACTATAAAAGGACACTATATGTGAACCTCATATTCTTGGTTAAATAAAGTTTTTTTAAAGCCTATATCTGCGTACTTTTGTCATAACATATATTTAAGTAACAAAAAATTCTATAATAATAATATGAATATTGAAAACTAGCATATCACTAGATAAAATAGTGTCTAGGGCATAAATGCCCCTGTATGGCTATTTCTTTGTTCTTCAATTTTAGAGAGTTGTTTTGACATTAACCGTAATTTAACATTCCCTCCCGACATATATTCAACCATGGTATTTATTTTCCTCCATGTGAATGACCAACACCTACATTTTTAATTTTTGTTTGTTATCAGTCAGTTATGTGCCATGCGTGATACATGCTTAGGTGGTCATGTATCTTTCAATACATGACTGACAAGGCAGATTTTTTTTCCGCAATAGGTTGCCATTTCTTTCTGCAGTAGACCAGTTGCCATCCAAGGCTATAGAACCCAGTCTGTCCTGCTACTTACCCATAACTGAGGGGAGAAGAAGATTCATACCTTTCCCAAGAGTATTAGCAAGTAAGTGAAATGTAATGGATTCGACTGGAATTCGAACTCAGCTATCTGATTCCTTAATCCGAGCCTCTAGCCATTATTCCACCATGCCTCCTTTATTTGTTATACTGAGAGTTTTTCTATCAATAAAAGTTTAAGATTGTATTATTAGATTCGTAAATTGCATAACATTCCTTGTGCATTGAAAAGTTGTAAAAGATTGCACCAAATGTTTGGGGGTCAAATATTGAATACTGGCCAAGAATATCTTAGGCATGTGATAGACAAAAATTAGATAAATCATCCATACCTTTGCTTTCAATTTTGAGGCAAAAGAAAAACACACGTACACCTTGACAAGTTGCAGAAAACAAACACTTGTGAAACAGCAACCAGGGAAAATTTCCATAATTTGACCAATGAAATTTCTTACTGTCACATACAAAATAAAAACTAAAAAACATGATTTCGTTTGGTAAATAAATATAAAATTTAGAAGGTTATCAATGGTAATGCAACTTTTGGAATACCCTGTAGGCACCACAACCAGAATTAAAAAAATGTGTCTGCTCAATTTCCCCCCACCACCATTTTTTTTATTGAAATTATAAAATATTTTTTAATTCGTAATTACTAGAGTTCTTTGTTGATCGTAATATGTAAAAAAATAATTCTGAAATTCGTGATCTGAAGCTGATTAAGTACTCCAGAATTTAAAGTTGAAAAAAAAAAAAAAAAAAAAAAAAAAAAAAAAAAATCACTATTATTGTTTTAAAATGTATTAGCTTTCGTAGAGGAATCAATTCAAAAATGAATTGACAATAAACTTTTCTTTAACCCACTATATAACATTCACAATATTCAAAGATTTTATTAATCTTTCTTTAACATTCCTGATCTAAAGAGTGATTAATGTTTATTGGGGGATTTTTTGTTTGTTTTGTTAGCAATTTGGAGGAAAAAAATAAATGATATTTCTGATCGAAGTGCCTATTATTTTTTTGTACAACTACGCCAAAACAAAAACATATCGAATATTTATTTCCGAAAACAATACTTTAAAGATTGCAATACAGAATTTATGGAAAAAATATGCGATTTCACAGAATTGGGTTTCCTCTCTTTAAGTAATAAGCAAATTTACTAATATTTTGTAATTATAGAAAAAAAAACTTTGACATTACTTCCAACATTTCCCAGAAATGTCATAAGCCCACACAACAGACATATTTCTAATTTTTTTCCTCTCTCCAAATTGGAAAGTTCCGTCGATGTTTTTTAGCCGTTTATGGCACTGGCACTTTTTTTTTTTTTTTTTAAAGCGTCAGTTTTTTTTTAGGATCAACAATAATATATGGAAGGATAACTTCGTGTAGATGTTAATTTACTAAAGTAAAAGTGATAGATTAAAAATAAAAAGCATTAAAAATAATAAATAAACTCACAGAGTTAAATAAAAAATAAAAATCTATAATTCGTGAAGATTTGCTTTCTTTGTATTTACTTTTACACATATATAATAAATAAATATATATTTAAAAAGATTAATGTAAGTAAAATTAATTTCAGAGTAATTTTTTATTTTATAATTTTTATTCTTGTAGAATAGTTCTTTACACACAAACAAGGGATGAGTAACTTTTTAAGTTTTTATAATTACTAACACTTGATGGAATTTTAAAAGATTTAAGAACAAAATACATTTGTCCATTTTTTACAGTTTTTTTTTTCTTTCGAGAATAATTAATTTTTACAACTTCTAGTTGCTTATTTTCTTTATCATAGAAGTAAGAAGAGTATTTTAATATTTAGTAATCGAGTCAACTGACTCAATCAATCACATCACATCTCTATTCGAGAGGAAAAAACAAAAAAAAACTTACTGTTTCATGGCCCGGAGTTGAACTTGGTGATCTCCCTGGGGTTGTAAAGCAGATACAAGCTGTGATACAGATCTGCCGTTTTTCTTTGGCAGGACATTTTCTTTACTAAGTTCCCATTCCATGGTCCCAACATCATCTGCGTGAGACATTTTTTTGTGTGTGTGTGTGCGTGCGTGAGTTGATAAAACTTAATTCAAACTTAGACCAGATCTCTCTGATTGGTCAATCTTGATTTGAAAGTCACTGAACTCTTCCGTTTATTTGGTACTTGCTATGAAAGAATAAATTATCTTTGAATTCGGCACTAAACAGAATTGTTTAATACGAAATTTTTTTAGGTAAATTTTTTGCTGTTAATTTATAAAATTAAATAAGAGTTATAATTATTTCATTCGGATATGCGGCTAAGGAAAAAAAGTACATGTGAGGAAAGTGCGCATGCGTTGTCCAATTATAAGTAACTGACTGGTTGATCTCTATGAATTAGTTTTACTGTATGGGGTTTCTTTTTAGCTTTTCCAACGGACGTAGGATTTCTTCTTTCTTTCTTTCTTTTTAAATACTGAAATCTGTAAAGAAAGGGTAGTTCTTTGCAAGCGACTCATGAAAAAAGTGGTAAATGGCTTGTCTAACTTTTTATCAATTGATAAGCATTCGGTATTTACTATTTATTTTTTTTGTATGAGTCAAAATTTCTTAGTTTCACAAGAAGTCTAAGGGAGTTTTCGTTTCCTCACCACGAACTGGGAGCCTCGTCACATAGAAAATGCATTTTTTTTTTTTTTTTTTTTTAGAAAATCAACATTTTCTCTAAACGTCTAAAAACAAATATAAAAATTTATGATGGAGGATAATACCTGGAAGACCCCAAGAAGTCCATACAAAAAATTACTAATTTTTTATTTATTTTAAAAAACCACCGCAACACGAATATTTTAATTTTTACTGAACTCGAAAAGAAATTAATAAATTTAAAATTATATCGAAATTAAACTAAATAAAATACAAACTTTATTAATTTTTTAAGTAAATGAAGATCATAGTCATCCGAACTTAAAAAAAATTTTACCTACAAAAATTTACACTCTAGTTCACTAAATCGAATTTAAGTTTTAACCTTTTGTCACTTTGTGTCTAAAACAAAACTTTTACTGGCTATTAAAAAAAAAATAGTTAAAAATAAACGGAACTCCTTCTTTATGGGAGTCTTATAGTTTTCTTTAATACAAAAAACATTGGTTCAGCCGGGACTTAATTTTCTATTACATTTTTTTTTTTTTTTTTGTGATTATTTTTTTTTTTTATCTCTCGTAACTGTAAAAAATTACCTCTTTATTTAGTCAAATGAGAAAAAAAACAATTATGATCACTTCATCTGGTTTAGAGAAAAATTAGTGAAATAAGTAATCATTTTAAAAAAATTTAAATTAAAAATATGTGAGTATGAGTTAAATTTAATTTCACTTATTTTTTTAAATTAAATATTGAATTTTTCATATTTTTTATAACTTTTAACGGTAACCAGAGACAAAATTATAGCCCAACTTAGCATATTTTTTCTCTTACAAACGTTTTTCTTTAAGCTTTTGTAACATTTTTAACTACTATTGTAGAAGTAATGAAAAATATTTTGCCAGTTACAATAAAATAAAAAAGGTAAAAAAAAAAAGTCTGGAATCGTAGCCATAATTTGTAAAATAAAATGGCGAGTTAAAATTTTTGTTTTTAATTTCAAATACATATTTTTCTCGAAATATATATATTCAATTCGCTATGTTCCCATTCGTGCAGATGCTTGTTGGTCCCTATTTCTCTGATAATGCTTTTTCTTTAGAGATAAAAACAAATGAGCTTTTCTGAAAGATTTTTCATACAGGTGTTTTTTTTTAAAACATCTCCAAAAATACATCCATCAGAAAAACTTCGTTCTGCAATTCTGTCAAAGATGTTCTAGCAAATTTTCTTTCTTTTTTGTGCGTGTAAAACTATGGCCCGAAGGTAAATTTGCTTTTTAAGCCCCGCAAAGAAAATAACTTTCCCAAATCGTCATATTTCTGCGTGTAAATGCTGTACTTGAAAATAACGCCCAAATTTTGATAAAACCTACCGTTTACGGTTTATACAATACACCCCGTTTAAATTTACAGGCCCGAATTCTAGACTTTGATTAAAAATAAATAATGCATCAGAACAACAATTATTCTCAACGAAAACGATTTTTGACAGCATACAAAAAAGTTGGAGAGTAGCTCAGTAGATGCACGCACTTTTCAAACTGATAAAAATGACATACTAACTTGCTATTTCATTTGTAATGTGTATTTTCATCATTTAAAGTCGTTTTATTATCATAATTTTTATAAAAGTTTGACGTCAACAAAATATTTTTCATTTTTGCAAATCATTACAAAGCGAACAACAGAAAGTAAAGTTAGTTAGGAGCAGTCAGTGCGTGAGCGTATTTGCGATGTACAGAAAATATTCCACGAATAATTTCTAATGATTTTATATTCATTTATTGATTTATTTTTTTGCATAAATTGTTGATCTGACAATAAATTCAGTATTTATCCACATGTAACAAGTAACTATATTTTTTACGAAACTTGTATATTTTACAAAATTTACTATTTTTAGAATTATTAGTTTCATTTTCCTGTCAGGCAGCGCAAGGAAATCGTCATCATGTCAGAGAAGTACGGTTGTTTGTTTGTTTTTCTAGTTAATTATAATTTTTGTAAAGATTTGATTTATCTAAAAGGAAATCAAAGGGTACTCAGGAGTTAAGAAATTCAAAAACTTTAGTTACAGACTAACATTGTTGATGAAACATTTTTATTTTAGGCTAGAAATGGGAAGGGCTTTTCCTTTTTCAGTCTATTTTTAAATTTAAAAATTTGATATTTTCCTTTTAAAAAAAAATTAATTGGTAGTACTTGTAATAGTTTAAGTTATTTAACAATAGCACGTTGTCAGACAATAGTCCCTTTAAATTTAAGGAACGTGATCTTTTTTTTAAATGAAGAAAACAAACCTTATTTTTTTTTCTTCATACCAACCAAAACTACCAAAAAGGAAACACTAGTACTCTAACTACTAAAGTTAAAGTAGCTGTCAAAACAAAATTAACACGAAAGTGAATTCTTTTTTTTTTTTGTCTTTTTATTATTATAATTTTTCTCTCGGGCTTATGCAATTATTTGGGGATTGTAAATTTTAAACTGCTGAACTCCCTCACTCAACTAAGTTTTTAGGCGTAAAAAGTAAAAATTCACTGTTTTTTTTGGGGGGGGGGGGTTGCTGTTGTTGTTTTTAAAGTTTAAACATTTTTACGTCATTTGAGCTATTCCTGGCGTGTTTTGTTTTTTTTGTTTTTTTTTATTAATTAATTATTCAAGTCGTATACTTCCAGGACCATGTGCTCAGAGAAATGTATTTGTTTTATTTTTTAATTTTCAAGTAAGATACCTGAATCATTTGTTTGTTTTTTTTTGTTTGTTTGTTTGTTTTTACTCTGATCCCCAGTTAAGGTTTAAAAAATAAAAAAAAGATTTTTTAAAGATGAAAAAGCTTTCTTGAAGATTTCGTAGTTAAAGGATTTTAAAATTAATATTTCCAACCAGCAAAATACTCTGCGGTATTTCAAACAGAAATTACATTGATCGGATATAAAATCGATCAAACAAAAAAACTGTCATTTTTAACACATAAACAAATGATAATTCTCGATTTTACAAAAAATATTTCTGAAAGAAATGCTATATATGAGGAAAATTAGCAGATTTAAAGTTTTAATTTGAAACAAATACTTATTGCTGATTGCATATATTGTTGTATACAAACATTTCTTAACTACGGAGTTTTGTTTTTCTGGCGTGTTTACTTTAAATTATGATTTAAATTTTAAATCGACATTATGTCAGTCAGTCGATGTCAAAATCGCCGTTTTACTTTTTTGATCGATTTTATTTTACTTTGTGTCCTCCTCCACAATTTCGCTAAAAAAAAAAGCATATGATGAAAAAGACCCAAAACTTGAAAACAAAATTTTATCATCAAAATAATAATGTTTGTTACTATTATTAATTAAGACAACAGGAAAGAACAAAGTGTTTTTTAATTGTTTTTTTTTTTTAATTCCGTCTTTTTAGAACATTATAAAACTTTTAGGACTTATTCAAAAACATTGAATGAATTTATTTTTTTAAATTTTTATTTTAAGAAGGTCTTTGTAAAAAATATTTTTTCAACATTTGTTCCCCCACCACATAAATTATGAAATTTTCTAGAATTTTAAACAGTTCGCAAATTGTTTTAATTACTTAAGCAGGACTCCTTGGAGAAATTAAATCTTTTTTTTTTTTTTTCCACAACTACTGCCAACTTTTAAAAAAGTCTGCTCCAAATCGTAAAATTAAAACTATCTAATTATCGAATTAGATAGGCTTTTATTTGCTTTTATAAATAATATGCATTTAAGGACATTATTATCTGAAGAAAAATTATTTTTTCCATGAATAAAGAATTTTTTTTACAAGAGTTGTTATGTTATGTTTGCATTTTTCTTTTAGTTTTGTTTTTTTCATTTCCTTTAATTTTTAAAAATGGTTTAAAAAATTCTTCCAAACAGAGTATGGGGTAGATTATTAAGTTTTTATTTTAAGTGAAGACTATATTTACTAATTGAAAATTAAAAGCTTAATACAAATCATGCTACCAAAACTTTTTACCATAATTAGATATTTTTTGTGCGTCAAAATGTTATATTTTTTTACTGTGATATCTCGTAAGTGACATAGTTAAAAGGTCACGTGTTTCAAAGCTTGTTTCCTCCTTAAGGAAAGCTCCTTCTTGCTTGACAAAAAGGTCTTCGGCTTATGTCATTCTCAGTTATTAGATTAAAAATTAAATTGAGATAATAAAATTATCTCATTTATCAATTTTTAAACAATTAATAATTGAGATATTTTAATTACTAACGAATATAATAATTTTATTAGTTATTATCTCAGTTATTAAATTAAAAATGTAATAATATAAAATTATTTATCATTATCTTATAGGTAATTCAATAATGCAAGAAATTTTTATAGTATTTTAAATTATTATAAGAAACAAAAAAAAAGACCATTATGTCAATTTTGGTGCACTGTACTAAGTCAACACATTCAGACATCAAATTATCGATGGAGACGTCAAAATAACAATACACCTAGGTCAAGAAACGTTTGTCTAGAAAATTTTATGCTATAAATAATTAAGTGACGTGTTTCATAACAGATTTTCAAATTTAACTTTAAATTTGCTAATTTTACGGAAGTAACGTTTCAGAAATGTATATAGCGGGATTTCAAAAAGCAAAAAATATGTTTTTGTCTAAATTTCTCTAAAAAAGTTAAAAATAGCCGTTTCGATTGTTTTTTTTTTATCGACTAAAAAAAATCATTCAAATTTTTATTTGAAATACTCCACGGTATTTTTTTTTTTTCTGGTATTAGAAGATTTAATCTTTTAGCTTTCAACTGAAGCTAGGGAAAAGCTTCGAAAAGGATTTTTTTTCCTTTATGAAAAATTTAAACCGTATACGAATTTTTGGGGGTGCCTCATTAAAAAACTTTGTTCTGACAAAGTTTTGTTTTGTTTGAGAAAAAAATGCTAAAAAAAAAACTAGAAAGGAGTTTGTTTTTTTTTAATCATGCTCTTTTCAAAGTTCGTGCAAAGTTTGCACATTTAATTATTTCCTTTCTAGCATTTTTTTGTAATTTTATTTTGTAAATAATCATGCTCTTTTACAAAGTTTGCGCATTATTGTTTTATTTTAATTTAAAAAAAGCTTTATTTTATTTAATATTCAATTTGTATCTTTTAATTTAAAAAGAAAGCTTTACTATAAAAAAAAACAGTTGTCATTGCTTTTCTGCACAACTTCTGCAGAAATTTAGACGAGGAAGATCAGTCCAGCAAGAGCAGTAAAAAGGCCGTTAATTAAGCTTCCGCGCGTAAAATGTTCCGCAGTAAACGTAGGCCAGTAATGACTCAGTAATGAGTACGAATTTTTTTTTTGTCAATAACTCCAAAACAGTAAATTTTATCAAAATTTAATTTTCGAATTCAGCATGTAAATTTACGCGGAAATATAACGATTTTTGAAATTTTTAATAGTTATTTAGCGCTTACAAAGCAAATTACCCGGAAATTATTATGCTGTTTTTTGTTTTTTTTTTTCGTTTTTTTAGTCATGGAAAAAATATTTTTTTATATATTTATTACCCCCCACTCTCAACTAATTTTATGAAAACTCTAGAAATTCAATACTGAATCATTTAGTGTTTTACTGAAAAAAATCAATCAATATAATATTTGTTTGAAATAAACCACAGAGTATTTTGCATACTGTGAAGTCCGCGGGAGTATAAATAGAACCTGCTCGGTTGAGGTGGAACTCTTCAGTGTACAGCAAACCTAGTGCTGAGGATGTAACAATTTAACAAGGTTCGAATTAATGAAACACTACCCCCTCAACAACAAAGGAAAAAAATACTCGAATTCAACAACAATACGAGTAAAACTTCGAATTAACAGCATAGGAAAAAAATACTCGAATTCAACAACAACACGAGTAAAACTTCGAATTAACAGCATAGGAAAAAATACTTGAATTCAACAACAACATGTGTAAAACTTTGAATTAACAGCAAAGAAATAAGACCTTCAATACAGTTCACAATTGAGAAAGAGAGTAACAACACACTCCCATTCCTGGATGTTCTAATATCTCGAACAGAGCATGGGTTTAAGACATCTGTATACCGTAAACTGACATTCACCGGACAGTACCTCAATTGCAACTCCCACCATCCATACAGCGTAAAGAAAGGGATCGTCCGTTGCTTACAACACTGAGCAAAAGTCATAAGTGGTGACCCAGAGATGTTTGATAAACAGTATAAGTAGTACCCTACAATGTAACAACTACTCTGGGTACATGGCAGCAGCCCCCAAAAACTGTGGGAAGGACCCACTCCATGGGTCTCGCCGTTAGTAGCAGTACTGAAACCAAACGGAGAAATTAGAATATGTGCCGATTTACACATGGCAAATAAAGCAGTGAAACACACTCGCTATCAAATACCAACAGTTGAGCAGTTACTGAGTGAAATTAATGCAAACGTTTTCTCAAAAATCGACCTAAACTCTTATTACCACCAAATAGAACTGGATCCTGAATCTAGGGACATCACTACATTTTCATGCAAATCCAGAATCTACCGATATAAGGTACTGGTTATGGGCATTGCATCCGCAGCTGAAGAAGGGCAATGATTGCTTCAACAGATCCTTCAGAAAATCCCTAACTGCTGCAATGGGGCAGACGACATTCTAATCTGGGGCAAAGACACGAGAACATAACAGAACCCTAGATATGGTATTAGGCACATTGAAAGAAAACAACCTCACAATTGCAGAGCACAAAAGCATATTCCATAGTGAAGAAATCGAATTCCATGGTTTTATAGTGTCCAATACAGGGATCAGACCGACTGACTCGAAAATAAAAGCAATCAGAAATTTCAAAAACCCTGAAAATGTCCAGGATATACGTAGTTTCTTAGGTCTAATCAATTACCTCACAAAGTTTATTCCATGACTGGCAACACTCAGCAAACCATTAAAAAAGTTAATGCGAGCAAACATGGAATGGCGGTGGACGGAGGAAGAAGAATCTTGTTTTCTCATGTTGAAGAATGCAGTCATTCAGAGCAAACCACTCATGCACTTTGATCCAAAACTGCAAACGTCTGTTATAGTAGATGCCAGTCCCGTGGGACTAGGAGCAATACTTTGCCAAAACAAACAAGGGACACTCATCTCCAACAGCTACGCATCCAGGACTCTAATTGAAGGTGAACGCCGGCACTGTCAATTAGAAAAAGAAGCCCTAGCAATTGTATGGGCTTGTGAAAAATTCCACTTTTACCTTTATAGAAAGAACTTTCTTATAATGACCGACCATCAAGCATTAACAACCATCTTCAATCCTAAAGGCAACCCCTCCGCTATGGATTTTACGTCTACAACAATATGATTATACAATAAAACACATTAACAGTAAAGATAACCCAGCAGACATACTCTCTCGACAACCTATGGAGTATCAGAAAGTAGTTTTCACCCGAAGAAGAGATTGCCGAAGGATTTATCAACACGGTTGTAGCTAACAGCATTCCAAAATCAATCACCTTATCGGAAATAATGGAGGAATCTCAGCGGGATCCAACCATCACAGCAGTGAAAAAGGCAATACAACAAAACGACTGGGCCAATAAGTTAACAGAACCCTTTAAACACGTGAGGAATGACCTGACAACAAAACGAGGCGTAGTCATATGCAGAGTCATACCCCAAAACCTACAGAAACAAATCCTGAAATTGGCACATGAGACACATATGGGGATAATGAAAACAAAAACCCTGCTCAGAACTAAGGTATGGTGGCCCAATATAGACAAAGACATAGAGGCTGCCATAAGCCGATGTATCACGTGCACAACATTAGACCCAAAAGGAAACCACCGTCCGGTGCATATGGCTGAAATGAAAGGCCCTTGGGAAATACTCCACATAGATATCTATGGGCCTTTCCCTAGTTAGGATTATGTAATCGGAATAATCCATGCGGGATCAAGATGGCTTGAGGCATTTGTTACCAAATCCACCGGGGCTGATACAATCATATCGACAACCCAAAGGTGTTTCTATACATATGGCATTCCAGCGATTATCGTTTCAGATAATGGACCCCAGTTCATATCCTCAGAGAATGCAAAGAATGGCGTATCCAACACTGAAACGTAACCCCTTATCATCCCCAAGCTAATGGAGAGATTGAGCGGTTCTTCGCAACCATGTTGAAAGCCATTCAGGTGATGAACACAGAAGGAAAGGACTGGAGAAAACATCTAGGAAAATTCTTAATGTATTACCAAAATAGTCCACATGCCATGATGGGAGAAACTCCAGGTAAGCTACTCATGGGTAGGGAAGTAAACATCAACATACCAGGATTACAAAAGAGGCCTGAAAACCAAGCTTGGAGAACAGCATGGCAAAAAGACAAAAAAGAAAAAGACAGATTGAAAAATCGCACAGATCAAAAAAAATAAAGCTAAACAAACTAACATAGAACTCGGAGATGTCATACTACTTAAACAAAGTAAATGCAACAAGCTAACGCCAGTTTACCACCCAACACCATGGAGAGTAAAAGAACGCAGAGGCGAATCTGCAATTATAACACGAGGTGACAAACTTATTTTATGACACATATCACAAATGAAAATAATCCATGAAGACAGGACTCGCCAACAACCAAGGGATGACGACTTCACTTTCAACAACGACCTTCTTTTGGGCAGAAAGATATAGAATATGAGAGAGAAAGCGAGGAGGAGGAGAAGGAAGAAGCAGATAGCCCTAAGACGAACAAAATGCCATATAAGAAAACCCTGAAGGTATGCAGGCAGCAGTTTGGGAGAAGAGGGAAACAATCTGAATAAAAAAGGAGGGAGCAGATGCAATGTCTGTGTGAGTATAAGTAGAACCCGCTTGGTTGAGGTGGGAACTCTTCAGTAAACAGCAAACATACTAAAAATAGTAAATTTAAAAAAAAAACCTTTAGCTTTCAATTAAAACTAAAATGAAAGCTTCAAGAAAGCTTTTTTATTTTTAAAACTTACGTACCAAATTAGTGGAGGTACCTAAATTAAAGTTATAAAAGAAAGAGCCTAATCAATGAAAATAATGATGCAGTTTACATTAGTTTGACAAACACTCATTGAACAATATATACCATAGCAGAACTTTACTGTTAGTGTAGTCATATGCAGGGTCAGATCCTTTTTAAGCTAGTAAGGTTATAACCAGCCAGCAATAAAAGTTAAAACGAGCTGATGACAGCTAGCTGATAAGCTTCACCACTTACAAGAAGGGCAAAGAGTGAAAAAAAAGAAGGGAACATTGTTAAAAAGGGCTTGATATGGGTTATTTTTTTTTTTCAAACCTATGAGAAAGTTGAGATGGTATCAGTTAAAACTGTGAAAAACAATGAACATAGCTTTGATGTGTTTTGTTTTGTTTTTTACCTTTTTTTAACACCTTGTGACCTCTGACCTGGGTGATTACAAAAAACACTTTTTCTTTTTTTTTTTACTGCATGTGCAGTTCCTTTTAGTTTTATACAATGATGTTCATACCAGCTTAAAGAGAAAGGATTGAAGTTTGAAAAGAATTATTTTAAAGTGAAAAAATTTTTTCATTAAAAAAAAGTGAGTTTTCTCAGAAAATTGGCCATAATTTCTTAATGCTAACCTCCCAAGTGACATTTTTCACAGCCAAATCGAAGATTAATTACCAATGAATAATTCCATGTGTAAATAGCTGTCTGGCCTGAAAATGGCTAGAAGGTAACTGATTGATCGAAAACTTGTTGCACATAATGGGGTTTTCCACGGTCAGTTTCCATTGTTTTATCTTGATGTTGTTATTTTCAGACAGCCAAGTCATCAAGGATCCAGGTAAACAGTTTGGCACAAGTTTATTTTGAGAACTTTGCCTTCTATGAAGAGTTTAATGTTACTGACAAATGGGAATTTCCAATGAATATTTTGTTCCAGCGCCATGTTGGATTTTCCTATATGACAAAAACAAATGTTTTAAACAGGTGTGACAAGGTCAATGGGCCATTTGAGGTAAAGAGTTACAGAGAAAAGAGCACAGTTTATGTGGATTTGTGGGGAAGATATCAGTTAACCATAGACTTAAACAGGTTAGGATTGTGGTAATTGAAAAAACATCCTTTTAGGAGTCAGCTCCACAGAGCAGTGATCCACAAGAAGAAGATGCTGAAGTGGAACTTCTCACCAATGGAATACGGAGGGTGGTTCGCTAGAAGGCTTATAGCTTGGCAGTTCCTAACTGTGAAAGTTAAAACTTTTAGGTACCTCTACTAATTTTTCATACATCAAAGTTTAAATGAATTGGTAATAAAGAATGTAGTTCATCAGAACACTTTCCATCGAAGTAGCCATAGAGCAGTGAGGGACTTGCAACATCTCATCTGTGGGATAGAGGTTGCAGGGTGAAAAAGAGTTTATACCCATAAAAACATGGAAATGCTTTTGAACTTTGTTGAGACTGGGAAGCTCCTGCCTAAATATGACAGCAGTAGTACATTTTAGAGCTGATCTGTCTCTGCTCTTGTAAAGAGCGGTCCAGGGAACTGAGCATTTTTCCTGTTCTTTTAGCAATGGATCATATGTACAAGTTCCACTTGAGGTGAAAAATTATAACTTCTAAATAGTTTCATTAATAAACTGAAATTATATCAATATGACATTCGTATCTGTTTGACTTTACCTACCTTTACTTTACTTTTACTTTACCTACTGGAAGCAAAGCAAGGAAAAGAATTTGAAAAGAATATATTAAGTTTGTTTTGTGTTATTGTATTTCAAGTAGAATGTTTGATTTTAGTTCAGAATGTTTAAATCTTTAAAAGTTTTAAAGTCGTGATTTTAATTTTCTAAATATTATAACTTCTAAATAGTTTCATAAACTGAAATTATATCAATATTGATAAACTCATATTTATTTTGATTGTTTTATTGTAAAGCTGGTTATTTCTAAAGAATTTTTTTTTTTTTATTTAATCAGGCAGATTTTTATCACTTTTTAAAGATTAGTGGATACCCATATTTGGAGTATATATACACACTCTGATAGGATTTGAACCTACAGAACACATATTTTTCTTTAATAAGATTTCTCAAATATTCAGGCCGGTAGATTGAAAACTGTTTAAACGAAGCATCTACTCAAATATGTGTATCTACTAAAAAATAATGTTTTAAAGTAATAAAAAAAAAATCTGTTTGATTAATAAATTAAAAAAATCTATTATTTCTTTAGAAATTGTTTTGTTTACGTTTGGATATGTTTCATATCCAAACGTAAACAAAACAAGCAGATATGACCATCCAAGAATCTGGGTCAAGAAGAATTTTACTTAAAGGCACCATTATTCAGTCTTCTTGTTTGATTGTCGACACCCTTCGTGGTCAAGTCATTCTAAAACGTATGTTGGTACTATTGATGGTTTCTCCTGCAAAAGGGGATGCTGGTTCAAATCCTATTGGAGGGCATATATTTTTCTTTAATAAGATTTTTCAAATATTCAGGCTTGTAGATGAAAATAAATATACTGCTTCAAATAAAATGAAATATGGGTATCCACTAAAAATGTTTAAAGTGATAAAATTGCTGGTTATAACTTTTTCTTTTCTTTTCTTTCACTATTGTTGTGCTTAAATTTGTGCTAATTTGGTTTGCAATAAATAGTAAAATAGTGGCATTTCTTAAGGAATATTTTTTTATTGACGAACAAAAGATATTCTAGTTTAGTTAAAGAATTTGTAATAAGTTTACTTCTCAAGATACGTAAATGTCACTAAAATATACCATGAGTAAAAAAAAATATTCAAGACGGATGCAGGGAAGTTAAAGGATGACTCCATCTGAATATGGCCACATAATTTTATTAGCCTAGGGGGCCCCAAAAGGCCATAATCCAGCTCTGGTCATTAGATTGAATAATTGCCTACTGGAGACAGATGTCGCACAATAATAGGCAAAATCATCTTATTTAAATTATTAGTTGTTCTTACATTTTTGTTGAAATCATTCTTCACCACTAATTTTTTTTTATCAACTCACCCCAAGCAAGGCAATAATGCCACTAAGATGCAAGGGGTTACTGGGAGTGAAAGAGAATGAAAAGACTTTAGAAGAAACTGGAAATCCAAACCTAAACAGGAAACAAGGGATAAACGAGTTGTCTATCAATTCCATTTAGTCAATTATTTTATTCAAAATCATTGTCTTCCTCCAGGACTGTGTGCATGGTAAACGATAATCAAACTAATATTTTTATGTTAACAAAAAAATAAATAAAATAACACCAGACTGAAAATTAAGAGAAAGTGACCCAACCACTCTTCGTTATTCTTCATGTGGGGTTCATCTTGTAATGTCAGTCAGAATATTGTCAGTAGTACTTGCCAGCAAAATGCTTGCAGTGATGGTAGCTTTGTAAGAAGACAAGGTACTGGAAGAAGTTAAGCTCCTCACCCCCCATTGATTTTCCTTCATTGGTCTAATGTCTTTTTTTTGGGGGGGACGAGCAAAGCTGCCATAACTTCCCACAGTCGAGGCATCTGACCATGGTATACCTCTTATGAGACTGCATCATTAAACACAGGTCCTAAAAAGGAGTATTTTTCAATGTGCCCATGTTACAATTGAATGTGACATAAGGTCAGTTTAAAGTGGGTTTAACAGCAATACCACACAAAAATTGGGCTTAATTTCAACTTCACCAGATCGAAGCAAAAGTATGTTTATTTTTTCTTAAGCGTAGCTTAGATGTGGCACAAGACTGAAAGTATGAAGCACACAGTGAGTATCAAACTCTCTATTCAATAATAATTAATCGAGACAAGCTTACTAACCATTACACTGCATCAAAGTGCCCATCAGGTCCTAAAAAGAACTAAGATCCTGTGGCTTGAACTTTTTAACACTACTTAAATAGACAGGTTCACTCTAAAAAAATAGAAAATAATTTTTGTTGATTAGCATTCTTTAGATCTTCCTGACCTTAGGCTAAGCCACTGCACTGTTATTTGAAACTGTACTAATATCATTGACATCTGCATATTTTTTTTTTAATTTTTGGAACTTTTTTACCTTTATTTATTTTTTTAACTCCTTTCTTAAATTAAAAAAAAATTGTATGGGATTTTTTTCAAGGCACATGCATAAACATTTGACATTAATTATATTAAATGAAGAATAAGTGGGTACATTTTATTTTATTAATTTATGTAAGTTTTTGTTCTTTAATTGAAAATGTACAGGGTGTGATGGATAAATTGTCATCTAAATTGCACAAAAATGAAAATAACACTGACATCTCATTTTAACAGATATATTCACCAAAATTACACAAAAATATCTTGAAATACTAAAGAGTAAATTCATTCAATAAACTCACCATTGGCTTCAACCACAGCCTCCAGACAACTTTGGAATCTCCTGCAACTCTTCTAGACAGTCTCCTTGTTTATGTTGGTGAATGCTACCATAATCCTTACCTTCAGTTCACCTTTGGTGTCACAAGGAGTTTTGTTGGTCTCTCGCTCAATTGCACTCCACACACATAATAATCAAGAGGTTTGAACTCTTGGTTGTTAGGTAGCTAGATGTAAAGGTTGATGTGTTCAAAGAAATTGTTTGACAACCATGACTGGGTTCCCTGCTTGTGTGACATGGTGCAGAGTCCTGTTGCCAGATGTATGGTCTTCCAGCAGCCACCCTCTTGACCCAGGGCAGCACTACCTTCTTTAGGCACTTGATGTAGGCCTCAGTGTTGAGTTTGAGGCCCTATGAATGGAGGCATAACATCACCATCAAGAGTGATCACTCAAAAAAAACTTCATAATCAACATTAGACTCATCCAACTCTTTCCGAATTCTCTGAATTGTCCTCAGATTGACAACCAAACACTTTGAAAGGTTCATAATGGAACTTCCAGTGCAAATCCCAAGCAGTACAGCATGCCGTTTCCAAATTTCTGGTGGAGTGAATTGCATCATGGTGCTCTTTTTCTCACAAACAATTCCCAACTGATACTGAGCAGCTGACAAAATCAAAAACAAACAACACACAATCACAAAATTAAAAACATAAACTAGCAACAATTTATTCATCATACCTTGTATATATCCATTTGTTCAATATTTATGAGAAATCTTTTTGCAAACATGCCTCAAAAAGTCTTTTTCTATACATAAAACTATGTAGGCCAATAACTACAAAAGTTTGGAGTCTGTTTGACACTGTATGGTTATTATAAACTGGACTGCCTTCTAAATCAATAACCAATTGTTGTATAAGAGTAAGTGTCATAGCTGACACTGGTTGGAAACTAGATCACCAGTGAATAACATGGGTGATTCCATTATTCAGTAGATCATGTGATCATAAAGGAAGTGAATAAATACAAAGTAGCATAATGATCACTCTTCACTCTTCTTGTCTATCCACTATATTGCTATATGTTTACTCTCTCTACTACTATATGGATTACAATTCTCTTCAGATCATTATTCTAGTTGGCGATTACTACTTGAACAAGTATTACTAGTGCAGATATTATTGGAAAGCGTTACTACTAGTACCAGCATCTACGAAGTCCCGAATATAAGGAGCATTTTTTGAAGTGATAACAAGCTTTCACTTGACATATCAAAAGTGACAAGCGAAGCCATTCAACATCTCAAAACCAATCAATATGTTTTGATTCTGACAATGTGATTCTTTCAGTGCAAGGAAGGTCTAAGAAATACTATTCTAAAATAATTATTTCAAAAAAATTTTGTCTGGGTATCCCCCCCACAAAAAAAAGCAATATCTTAGGTTTAAAATACATTTTAAAATGAAAAATCTTTCTTGAAGCTTTTATTTTACTTTTAATTACAGGCTAATAGAATTTAACCATTTCAATAAGCAAAATACTTTGTTGTATTTCAAACCGAATTTAAATTGTTTGGAATGATTTTTTTTAAAATTGCTATCTAAAATATGTCATTGACAAATCTGTCAATACAGCATAATTCTCTTTATTAAAAAAATCTTTCAAATATAACATATACTTTTCTGAAATTTTATTTGAGGAAGATTGACTGATTTAAAGTTCAATTAATCTGAATTAAAACAAATATTACTTACTTTTAATTTAAAATATAACAGAAAAGCATTTTTAACATGAATGTGAGTGCTTTTACATGGTGTTGACAGATTTATCGATAGCTTAATATTTGGCATTTTTAAGTAAAGCATACATAACTGTAAAAATTACTTGACAAATACAATATGAATGCCTTTTTTATATAATTTTTTGATAATACCCAGTAATCTTAAAAATTTAGCAAAATAATTTAATTGAATTTTAGGTACTTTGGCTTTACAGTTTTACTTATGAAAACGCTTCTTAAGAAAATGTTAGAAAATTACTAATAAATTTAAAATTTACTATAGTTACTGTTCTTATTTTCTGATAATGTTGCATATGGATGTCTGTATTTACAAAAATTGGCATGTTTATACATGCACAAAAAAATAAAACATTCTTTAAAAAAATATTGGTAGTAAGCTTTTCCATTTATGATTAGTAAATATAGGTTTTACTTAATAACAATATCATCTAACCACTACAAATTAATATAGAATTTTAAAAGATTTAAAATTTTATAAATTATTAAAATTTTAAAAATTATTAAATTTTAAAAATACAGTTCTTGTAAAAATTCATTTTTTATCAAAAAATATTTTTTCTGAAGACTAGTATCTATAATATCCATATCTTATTCATAAAAGCAATTGAATGCTTTTATAATTAAATAATTTCTTAGTTTTATTACATTTTTTTATTTAGAGAAAATTTTCTGTAACTTTGAAAAAAAAATTGATGGTTTAAATTCTCCAAGGGATTGTGCTTATAACTAATATAAACATTAAGCTGTATAAAAAGGAATTTCTCAATTTCAGAAAATTAAATTAGTCTGTGTAACAGATCTAAAAAGAATATTTTATTAAGATTTTCTAAAATAATTTAATTCATTTGTGAATAAGTACTGAAATTTTCATTAAAATCTGACAATTATGATTTTGCTAGAATTTCTAAATCAATGTGTTTTTCACCACAAACACATGCTCAAAGATTTAGCTCTACAATGACACCAGAAAAACAAGATCTTTAACTACAATTTTGAAGGTTCTAAAAAGGGTTAAAACTATAATTTTTACATCAAAAAATACTTTGATCTTTCCTTTTAATAATTATAACAAATTTTTAAAAATAAAACTTTATTTTTTATTATGTTTTGATATTTTTTTTTTTTATCATGTATACTTATTTTTTTAGACAATCTTTGGAGGTATCTAATTTTGTTGTGTCTTAGATTGTTTCCAGAAATATCTTCTGGGAAATAGAGGAAAGTTCAATTGTTTTTGTCAAACTATGCTGTTTCTAATCGATAAGCGCTGGAGGAAGTCAAGGCAGTTTTATTATATTCTTGGCAGTTAAAGAAAATCAGAAGAATGGTTAAAAGTACATAAGTTAGTGAGATACTGGTTTTGGTTGGGGGTGGTTGACTATGTCATTTGTTTGGCTACTTTGTACAGAGAATTGATTCTTAATGGTCAAGAAGGTAGCCCTATTAAATGCTTGAGGGATAGTAAGGATTTGTATCAGGCTGTCTACTCCAAAAGACAAATAATTGAGAAGAGGTTGAGAGTGGGGATTAAATACCATGAAAGAAATGTTTGAAATTTGGAATGAATAATTGACTAGATTTTGAAAAACAGAATGCAAACAATGACAAAGCATGGTGTGTGCAGACAACTGATGCAATCTTTTTTGAAAAGAGGGTTTTTATTTCCAGTCTAACATTATTAATGGTCTCTAGGACTGAATTCTATTAATGTTACTGGTGCATCTTAAGAATTCCTTTTCTTTACCATATTCTAATTAACTGATTAAAGGAAATATATTTGAAATTGTTCAGATCATTAATTATTGAGTAGCAGAAGGAGAATAATTCTGTGGGTTGAATCCAGACTATTAGGTTGGTGCAAAAATAATGATGTAATAATGTCGTTTTTTGACATAATTTTAACGTCAAAAAACGACATTATTACGTCATTATTTTTGCACTAACCTAATATTTCAAAAGAACTTTTCTCACAGGCTGGGGTGGGGATTGACTTCAGAATATAATGGGATTACCTAATTCAAATATAAATCCACAAGCAAAATGACTAAAATAATAATAATAATAATAATAATGAAGAAGAAGAAGAGTAAAGATGTTTGAATAGAAATAATGAAAACTTATTTCAGAAATTCAGATATAAAATCTTTGAAGGTGTCTGCAAAAATGTGGAAAAGTTGGCAAAAATTGTGATCATCTTTACAAGTTTATGAAGAAGTCGTGCAAGGTATATTACTGCCAAATCTCGTTTGATGCTTCTGTTATATATCTAGAGATTCTTGACAAAATCCAAAGAAGAATTTGCAATGTTATTGGTTTTGACCTGGCATCTCGGCTTCAGTTACTTTCCCACTGCCATAATATATCTTCCCTGTGACTTTTCTATTAGTATTTTTATGGTAAATGTTCATGAAATTGTGGAAAGTTGAGACGATGAAGCTTTGTCCTTGTCAAAATATTCAACATGTTCACCAAGGTAAAGAAAATAGCAGATGAAGGGCAAAAAAAAATTATATTTCAGAATTGTCAGGTTCACATTGCTTTGACATTTTATATTCTGGTTTTCTGATTTGAGATTTTCATTGCAGGCAATTAGAAAAACTGGAATCACAAGATCCAACGAACACTACTTTTAAAAATGCACCAGATTCGTCACAGAAGAATGGAGGCAGGTAAGGCTATTTTCTGTTTCTCCTATGTGATGTATACTTTCAGGAATTTGAGTGTTTGTGATAAAAGTAAAACTAAGATGTGAAATGAGTGATAAAATTGTGGAAAGTTGAGACGATGAAGCTTTGTCCTTGTTAAAATATTCAACATGTTCACTAAGGTAAAGAAAATAGCAGATGAAGGGCAAAAAAATTATATTTCAGAATTGTCAGGTTCACATTGCTTTGATATTTTATATTCTGGTTTTCTGATTTGAGATTTTCATTGCAGGCAATTAGAAAAGCTAGAATCACAAGATCCAACAAACACTCCTTTTAAAAATGCACCAGATTTGCCAGATGACAATGGAGCCAGGTAAGAATATTTTCTGTCTGCTATAATTTGAACCTGTGTAATTTGTTCATTTTTACCAAATCCTAATGTTTATACTTTAAAAGTTTTTATTCATAAAATGATAGAGGCAAAAATGCTTCATCTAAAAAATATGACCTGAAATATTCTGATATGTAGTTAGTAACAGGAAGCATTTCTAGTTGAACATCTCCCTATGCTACCATTCAGGCCATGTAGATAAATTGTATATCTGTTATATATCATGTTAATTTTTTCCCATACTGGAGAAACAAAAATATATTGTAATATATTATATATTATAATATATTATATTCTGTAGCAACCCATAACAGAACTAACTCTGATTGCTAGTAGCTGCAGGCTCTATGCTTTATTGAAATATGATCTGTATCTGTAAATAGTTACAAGGGAAGTAACTCTGTTTTAATACTTCACATCTCCCAACTCAACATACGAGAATTATAATGTTCCTTATTGAAAGATAAAAAACATTTATATAGTCTATGTCAGTGGTTCTTAACCAGTGCGTATATGACACCCCTGGTAAATTTTGTGGGGGCCAGAGAAAATTTTGGGGGAGCCATAAGTTCAATGAAAGGGGCCACTGTGCTATAACACGTAACATGTGACATTTAGGACTGATGTTTTTATATTGGGACACAAGTTTTTTAGTTTTCTCATATATTTATAATATGTACATTTTTAATATGGTTTGTGTTGACTTTAATCACTTGGCATTTGTCTGTTGCTTTTTTAATGATGTTAAGTCTGAGTCATGAGAAGTCACATATAATTCTGTCTTTGACTATGTCATCTTGGTGCTTACCAAATTCAGTTCTTAACCTTCAGTTTTATATCTGTCAGAAATGAGTCAACTTTTTCTGAATGTTATTGATTTCTTCTGAAAAATAAATATGTTTTTTTTTTTAATCATTTTCCTCTAAGCAAGGCAATAATACCAGTAAAACACAAGAGAGTATGAGAAAAATTTAGAAGGATCTGGAAACCCAAACCTAAATAGGAAACAATGGATAAACCTCTACTTCTGTTTGAAATATGGGAAGGACTTACTTATGTTATATTTTTTCTTAGTCAAGTTTTCCTGGAATTTATTTTTCACACACTGTATTTTGTTCTTGTCATCAAGGTTTTCAAGTTCGAATTAGTTAAAAATTTGTAGGGCTTGTGTTTCAGCCATGTGAAGGAATGTGGAAACTTATAATCACTAATCTTTTTATGTTAATCTAGCAGTGAGCAAATAAAATTATATTGTTGTTCCCAAACTTCATAATTTCCAGCTAAGTTTCCTTTGAAGTTCTTTGGTTTCAAACTCATTTTCTTTTCATTTTTGTTTTTAATTCCCTATTATACTTATATTATGAGCATAATATCACGTTCATTATGCTCATACTATTATTATTTTGTAGTTAATATTATGCTCATATTATGATGCTTATATTATGTTCATACTATTATCTCTTAAAGGAACAAAACTATCAACCCCCCCCCCACACACAAAAAACTGAAGTAGACACCTCAGATACCATCTCTTACACCAACATGAGGGGTCTATATTCCAACTTTCCAGAAGTGGAACCCCATCTTCTCCAATCTGAACCAGATCTCCTACTTTCTGAAACCAGCATCAATGCCTCAGGCACACTAGGGAAGTTCTCAGTCCCAGGCTACTCACCTCTCATAGCCAAACATGACCAACTAAATCATCATGGCCATGGATTCAGAACCTACATCAAAGACAAGATTCCCTATGGCAGGGACACAAAAAAAACATGGAACCCAACCTCCCATATATGTGCTTCTACATGGCACTTATCCATAGTACCACACTTGTCTTTGTTCTCTACCATCCTCAGGACGTAAGGTTTCTAGACTTATCAAAGGCCTTGACTCTAAGAAAGCCACTGGTCCAGACAAAATTCCAGTGGTTGTCCTTAAGAGCATCAATCCAGAACTATCCCCAATCCTAGCAAAATTATTCAACCGCTGCTTGAAGGAGAAATTATTCCCAAACCTGTGGAAAGTGTCAAGCATATGCCTGGTTTTCAAGAATGTGGCCATGCGATCTTCCCCCTCCCAGTACAGACCCATCAGTCTCCTCAGTATCATCAGCAAGCTCTTTGAGGCCATAATCAATAAGTTCGTCTAGAAAAGAACAAATGCTTCAGTGACGAGAAGCATGAGTTTCGGTCAGCCCAAATCCATTGCCGACGTCATAACTACCATCACTCACAGAATCAGTTAGGCTCTTGACGACAAACACACTTCGAAGACCATAGTACTAGATATCTCAAAGGCCTTTGACTAGATATGGCACAAAGGCTTACTACACAAGCTCTTCAGTTATGGAATCACTGGTAGGATCTTCTTGCTCATAAAATACTTCCTAACAGGTAGATCCCTGAAGGTAGTTACCAATGGCCAGTCCTCCAGAACCCTAGAAGTCAATGCTGGCATACTCCAGGGGTCAGTCCTCAGACCAATTCTCTTTTTGATCTGCATAAATGATCTGCCTAAGAATATACTATGTGACACCTTACAGGTTGAAGAGATAGCTCGGTAGCCATACTGAAAATATGTGACCAAATTTTGTAAATTTGGAGAAAGGAGGGGCTGGAACATCTGATTTCTTTTCAAAAAAAAAAAAAAAATTTTTTTTTTTATCACTTGTCAACAGAAAAGAATGAATTTGGCAAAGCTGAATCACCGAGAGATATCATTGTTTAAAAGGCAAATTGGGGTTAGGAAATTGTCCACAGCCCATGAGAAAATCAGTCATAGGAGAAATTGTTGGATTTTTTAAAAAAAAAAAAAAAAAGAAAAGAAATATATTTTCTCAGGGGCTGAGAAACAAAGTGTCATATGGTAAATTTTAAACTTGGCATAATTCGGAGAAAGTATATTCCAGTTATCAAGGAAACATGATCCAAAGGTAGGTAAAAGAACAATGGATTTATGCTTGCTGAACTGTCATGACAGGTATATTTTACCTGTCATGACAGGAAAAATTGAAATACAAAAACAATGTCATGAAAATGAATAAAGACCAGATGCCATGCTGACTGTCCCAAGGATGGAAGTGGAGTAGGAAGAGGGAATTAATTCTTCCTGATCAGGAATCACAACAGGTGAAACACTAAGGAGGTGGGAGAAAGGAAAGATGGAGTTTTCTCCATCCTCCGAAGGGTAGAAGTATCAGTATATAGCTCTGAGGCAGTATTAGCTGAAAGAAGGCTCAGAGGAATAATTTCAGGTAGACAGAAGAGAGAGTAGTCTCTGCCAATCAGAAACACTGGTGTGAGACTTAAAGGCAGCAGGAGTAACTGTAAGGAACAAGGCCTGTGCTCTCTACCTGCGGAATGAGATAACTTCCAAATTGGGAAAAATTAAGGATATTGCAGAAAAATTCTAAACAAAGGAACTTTGTTAAAATTTAGTTAATTAGTCTAAGAATTGGGAAAAGCCTGAAGACCCCCCCCACTACTCTGTGTGTTAGAGCCAGGGCCCATAAAAGACAGTGTGCTTGCAGAGGCAAACAGACAGGACCAAGAGAAGAACAGTAGACAACTCTTCCATGTGACTTCCTGCCATTGAAGAAAGCCTCTAACTTCAATCTGCATTCCAGTAAATTTGTCTAGACTTAGTCACAACAAACACGAAATATTCAACTGAGAGAAGGGTCAAGTGACTTTGCATGGCAAGATATACCTGCCTGTTACAACCTACAATCCTGCATAGGAAACAAAATTTGTATTAGCAGTTCTGTATAAGAAACATCACATAAAATATTATTTTTTTCTTACAACTTATCTTATGACTTATGCCTTTACTTTGTCTGGTCAGGACTAGTTCAACAATTCCTGTCGATAATTGGCCCTCACCAGCCTTATGCTCTAAATCAAATACAACATGGGATAAGTCAAGGCTTAGGTCAAAATGATCAATACCAATAGCGAATACCGAACAGAAAGACTTGTCAGATTCCCAGGGCCCACAGCGTTATACTCCAATCACATGTAAACATCTATGAAAATGATACAACTATATATGAGCACACCTTAACAACTCATGATGGTAAGAGATTGGCAAGTGAACTTTCTTCTGATCTTGTACAAACTACCCAGTAGGGTAAAAACTGACTGGTTACATTCAATGCCTCGAAGATCAAGCTAGTTACATTCTATCATCACCAATCTGGATGAACAGAGGTCCTCTTATGGAAGCACCATGCCTTGAAAGATTGTTGGGCCTCAGATTCACACCCAACCTTAAGTAGAATTCGTACATATGATCCATTGCTAAGGATGCAGGTAAAATGTTAGGCTCCCTGTACCACTTCATTAAGAACAGCTTCTTTTCTTGAACCACTGCCCCATGGAACCGACTACCAACAGGATGTTTCCTCAGTCATTAACATCTTAACCTGTTCAAGGCTAGAGTTAACCATTATATTCTACTACTATATGTACAAATAGCTTCCAGATGTAACCCTCTACTTTGAGTGGCCCCCAGGACTTGTAAAAGGTGAACCTCACTGTAAAAGAAAAAATTATTATGCTCATAATATTATGCTTATACTATTATCTCTTAGCTCATATTATGATGCCCATACTATTATTTCTTAGCTAATATTATCCTATTATGATGCTTATATTATGCTTATACTATTTGTTTATGGGTTAATTAACAACATATAATAAATTGAGGTAAAGTAATCTTAAGGCAAACTTGTACATCAGAAATATTATTAGGTCATTTTAATTTAAAGATAAACAGGATGCCCTTTATTTCTTGTTGTCAATAACTTAACAGGCAAATTTAATCTGAAAATATGTTTTGGGAATCAATTCTTCTTCATTTCATTTACAGTTGTTCAAGTCTTAGACCAGATGCAATGCCACCATCCCATCAACTTCATCTGCACAAGCAAGCTGTTGGTTATCAAGGCAAACAAATGTATAATAATAATAATAATAATAATAATGAAGATGTTACACATACATTGCAAAAGGTATGCTCTTTTATACTTTGAGTGTAATTATGAGTTTAATTGTTTTTTGGTTTTTTTGGGGGGTGTATAAAATTATATTATAGCAGTAAAAATGGATACTGTATATATTTGTGTATCATGCAATTTTTGAAGATGTCATTTTGAAGCTAATTTTAAGGAGATCACATCATACACAAGATACAAAATTAGTATATGTACTGCTGGCTCTGGTTACACCATTGACCAAACTATATATCCATTTACTATAGTCAAAAATTACAGCTGTATTTAAAATGAACATGATTTTGATAAAACTGATGTTTTACTTAACTGGATCTAATAATAATGCATGTAATATTCATATATTGATGTTGTATTATAAAATACAAACATAGCAAATATGCATCTTTTCCATTGTTTACATTTATAAGCTGTTTTTAGCTGTTTCTTGTTTGGTTGTTTATGGCTGTATATGTTTACACAACGAATATAGCATTACTAACAATACTTTTATCATTTTCTTTTACTTTTTTAAATTATTTAACTAGAAGATGGGATAAAGAGATAGAGGAAAAGAGGTTAGTCTATTGTAATTTGGTCTCTCAAAAAAGGAATTTGCAAGATACACAAGATACATGATAAAATCATTTTTTAAAAGTGAAAATTTGGGTGTCACACAATACACAAGATCGCACATTATACAAGTATATATGGTATATTAAAAACAATATAATAGGGATTGATTGATTTGGTTTCTTTTATGGCTAATCAACTCTTTTTGGGTGATTTAAAGGTGAAACATAATTTCGATAGTAGGAGTTTATTTACAAAAGGAAAACAAAGAGCAAAAAAAAAATATAATGAATTACTGCAATGGTGAATGCAATGACTAAAACATTCTGATAGCACCAACAAATCTAATGTACCATTTAATGTACACACAAGCAAGTACACACACACAATTTGACTGAGTAAGAAATTCAAATTATACATTTCCTTCTAATCAATCTAGCCAGCCCCTACCCTGTGCTGAGCAGTAAAATAATAAAGTTAGAGAGATGAAAAAAATGAATTTTTTAAATGCTAATAAAATCTGTCTGAATTTCTGAGATGAGGTGTTATAATTTACATGAGGCCTATTATCCTTGTCTTTGTTGTTGTTATCACAATGTTTTGGCAGTTGCACCCTCCTTATCAATAGGTTATCCTGGATTGACCTACATCTGATGAAGGTCCAAAGGGTACAGCAGTTGAAATGTAATAACAAGAATGAAGATGAGGACAATAGTCCACATGTAAATACTAATGAAATTAAATAATTTCAAGATTTTTGGGGACTTTTCAGAAATTATTTGATAATAAATAGAATATTTTTTATTTTATTTGGTAGAAATATTTTTAGGCTTGTCATTGAATTGAAATATACAGGGTGGTCCAAAAGTCTTGTCACCCTCTACCAAAAAGTAATGAAAACAATAGAAGAACAAGTAATACAAAGCACGTGTAATGGATTCAGTTTATTTGCTTTCATTGACACTGTCACTCATCGAGAAGGTCTGTAGAAGCTCGTGTCAGCCATCTGAAATAGAAAATTTTATTATGTAGGAGTGACAACACTTTCGGACCAGACTGTACATTTACATGGATTATTTTTATAGAGGAGTTTTACAAATTTAATAGCAATAGAAAATGTATCAACATGTTTCAACTCGAATCTGAAATAGAAAATTATATTATGTAAGAGTGACAAGAATTTCAGACCACTCTGTACATGCACACATGCAAACATGCAAACATGCATAAACACTCAATTTGAATAAAATTGTAATGGACATTTGTGTCAAAAGGATTAATTTCCCTTTTTGACTGGTTGCAATCCCTGGGTAACAGAAAAATTGTCTAAGCTAAAATGTGCAACCCTTTGGAGTCATTTCTATGAGTTCTGTATTTAAACTGAATACATATTCTAATAAATGTAGTATTTTAAATGAACAAATAATTCAGATTTAAAATTTGATCATATTGCCATCAGCAAATCAACAGAGATTGAACAAGTAATAATAACTAAAAAATTTTGATATTTACTAATACTACGTTTAGGCATCATTGGCACAAAACCAGACTTATGTAACACTTTATAAACAACAGCCTATCAGTGATTTCCTGTACACTACAGTAAATATTGTACTCATTGAAGTACTAAAGTTTCTCTGAAAATACCACTACTCTAGTATATAAATATATAAAACACCAAGTGTATTTTTTGTCTTTAATGTCTGTAACTATTTGATAGATTAAAATTATCTCTGTTGCATTTATGGCACCAGGTGGAAGTGTCTTCATTATGACAATAGCTGATAGCTTGAAGATGGTTACTGTTGTGAAGTAAATAAGACACCCTCAATAACACAAAATAAACTAAGCAAGACACTTTAAATAGAGAACTCAAAATGAATCAGAGGAAGTCCATTGGAGTAAGTTGAAGAGAATTTCTAGTGATACCATGGCAAGTAGCCTAACCCTACACACAAGCCGCTAGTGGCTCGCTGGCAGGACACCTAGCAGTCCGCCAGTGGTAAGATTGCTGAGATGATCCCGAGAGAGTGGACCACCAGCGATAAACGCTAGTGGCATGCCATCCATTGACAGATTGGTGGCTTACAAAGATGGGAGACAAAAAGATGAACTCTGAAAGAGCAGACTGCAATAGTTTTAATGAATCATTCAACAATGTATTCCCCTTCATTGTTTATGACCTGCTGCCAACGATCTACTAATTGTTCAGTGCCTCAATATAGAAATCACTAGCTTTTGACTCAAAAAATTCATCAACCCATGTTTTAAGCTCTACATCAAATTGTTAGAAAGTGATCAAAAAACATGGTAATCTGAAGCAGTGGTCGCCAACCAGCAGTCCACAGACCACCAGTTTACAGTCATATCACGTTGAAACACTTTGGCATTAAATAACCAATAGAGGTGTTGATAGGCCACTAAACAAAACAACCAACAAATGTCTCAAGCAGCTTTGTGACCTTGATTAAAACCAAAAAGAACAAGATGTCACACATGCTTATTCTTGCTTATGTGGCATTACATCTCAAAGGGGTGTCTAATCTGAAATAAAATTTCATTAACGCTAGACAACAGTTTCACAGCATGACCAGAGTTATGAAGAAGCAAAAAATGCTACAAAAGATTGTTCTTCAAGATCATTCAATGAACATCAGGAAAAAAAATATATATATATATGTGACAACCTAATATTTAAAAACTTACATGAAAAAACCTTTTAATAATAATAAAGTCTCAATGGAATATGCTTCCATTTTTGACAGTGTAACTAATCTAGTGTTAGAATAAGATTGTATATTGAACATAAAGTGAGGGTCAATTTTCTATTGTTAAACTAATTCTCTTCTTTTGGGATTACTACATCTACAGGGTGCGATGGGTAAATTATTGCCTTTTTATATTTTTAATTTCATGCATATGCATTGACTGTTTTTGATTTTGTCAACTGCAAAGTATAATAGGTTCAGTTGGGCACAGTCTGTGAGAAAAAGAGATCCATGATGAAATTCACTCTGTCAGAAATGCTATACTGCTTGGCATTCACACCAGAAACTCTGATGTGGCTGAGTTATTAAAATTCATTTCCTTCATTCCTGTCTTATCAGCAGCACCCTTTTAAGTCCATCCCTGGTGTTAACAAATGCTGGCTTTTATGGCTTCTAGCGAGGTCGCTACACAGATTTTTGGTCACGAGACATCGCTCTATTGTAGTAAAGAAAAGACTGTCAACTGATAGTAGCAACTGCAATAGATTTCTTCTGTTTCTCGACCACAACACTTGTAGCCAAATAGCAGTTCAAACGATAGCCCATCATAACAGTCCAATAAACAAAGTAGAAACAACAAAATGGGGTCACATGTCCAACCTTCTCACAAGCAAAAAACATGTGTTCCACCGGCAACTCAGAAAATCTTCTGCCTTTATAGGAGAAAAACAACCGCTTTGATTCATCGAGAGATTTTTCTGATTGGTCACACCATTCAGGGGAGGGGAAAACATTAGCATAGATTATAGTCATTGAAGTAGATTTTTGCTACTTTTTCTAATTTTTCTTTGGCAGATGACACACAGAACACAAACTTTTTTTCGGGGTAAATGATTATCTCTTTCACTACACACTCAGTCCATGCAGATTGAGTCTCCTATGCACAGCACAGGTGATCTTATGTTGCTTACACCAGGGGGACATGCTGTATCCAGTACAGAACATTTTATAGTGTTTGGGTTTCAGTCTGAGAACAGTGCAGAAGATTTGAAAAGAGATGGATGAGGCTAATGGCAGCTTAGAAAACTGACTTTGATAGTTCTGATAAGAAAAGAACTCCCAAATTTGTTGGTGGGAGCCTCTGACTCAACCCTGGGTCAAGATGGTAGCTGCTGGAAGACAATATGTCTGGCAACAGGATTCTATACCATGCCACACAAGCAGGAGAACCCAGTCATGGCTGTTAGACAATTTCTGTAACTACATAACCTTTTACATCTGGCCACCTAACTCCCCAGACTGCAACCCCATTGATTATTGTGGGGTGCAGTTGAGTGAAAGACCAACAAAATTCTTTGTAACACCAAAGATGAATGGAAAGCAAGGATTATGGCAGTATTCATGAAATTAAACAAGGAGACCGTCCAGAAGATTTGAAGGAGATTCTGAAGTCATCTGGAGGCTGGGGTTGAAATCAATGGCGATTTTATTGAATAAATTTATTCTTTAGTATTTCAAGATATTTTTGTGTAATTTTGGTAAATATATCTGTTAAAATGACAATTCAGTGTTATTTTCATTTTTGTGTAATTTAGATGACAATTTATCCAACACACTCTGTATAAATAAATAAATGGCAAATTCTGCCTGAAACGCCTCTAACTCAGACCACACTTGCTCTATGTAGCTATATACCTTTTCAAAATCAGGATGATCCTGGTATTGAAAATCCGCCCTCCATCTGGTGCTTGAACATCTAGCATTAAAATTTGTGTCTGAATGAGGAGGGATCTGTTAAAAATTCAAGTTTTAAAATAAGTGAAAGAAAATTACCTTAACCTTTGTGTGATTATTCAGTAACCTTCTCTAGGTTGCAACACTTTGTATCACTAAATCATTATTATCTCAAAAACAAAGTTCTTACACTCTTAAAAAAATAACATGCAAAAAGCTGTAAAAAATCAAATCAATTAATCGAAACATTGGTTTCACAAGGCTTCCTGCAATTGTTAAACCTCATAAATATATTTGTCTATATTTCTGAGATCTGGTATTCTCTATCTATAAAAGGCATGATGTGTCTGTGTGTGTAACGAATGCACGGCCGCAATTTTCAACGGATTTGCACCAAAATTTACATGCACATGCTCCAACATTTCCCAACTCCCATCGATAGTGGAAATAATCGAATTTTCATGCTTCTACAGCAGTTTTCATGTAGTTTGTGGCCATTTTCTACTGGCCAGAGTGAGAGCCTATAGCTGGCTGCAACAAATAGGCAGGAAGATTCTATTGGCCAGCGTGAGAGCCAACAGCTGATTGACACAAATGTTAACTAGCATGCTAGCATGCAAAAAAAATCGATAGCTGTATTCGTCACAAGTGGGAAAAATTTAAATCTGCATGGCACTTTACTCCAATTGGCTCATTCACTTGCTTAAACGTAATGTTGATTCTGATTCTGCAAAACTGGTTTGAGTGTGAAAAAGTATTTGTTGTTAACATTCTTTTTTCATTCAGTTTTTCCAGTTACAAGTCCTTTTTTAAAGCTGATCGTTTTGTGTTCATTTTGTTTAGTTCTTTTTTTGTAACAGATTTAATGTTTAGTATAGAGCTTAGAAAAAATTTGCAGTGTGAGATAGGCCAGAAGTAAGGCATGTAGTAACATCAGCACGGCAAAGGGCACTCCTTTAAAGGCAAGGAAGGGCAAAAATATTTTAAGTCAAGTGATAGTGATTGCTGTAGTAGTCGTACAATTTTTGAATCAAGCATGGGCAATGCCAGGCCATGCTGCTAGTTGTAACTATTTACATTACTTACATCATTCAGAGTGTTGTCCCTATTTTTATTATCCATCTTTTTTATCTTTTTTTTTATTCTTGGGGACACATGACCTAGTGGATAAAAGCGTTTGTTGGGTGATCTAAAAAGTGACTTGACCTAAAGAGTTGTGAGTTCAATATCTGACCGCAACTTGGAGAGTTGAATCACTAAAGGGAATTAAATGAAATTCAGATATCTAAAAAAGGTATGAAAAATCTAAAAGAGTTAAATTCGAAATTCCAATGTATATGACCTGAAGAAGGTCAGAGTGCACAACAACCAAAACATCGTGAATATAGCAATAAAGATGAGAACAGCAGTCCAAATGATGTAAATAGTGTAAATGCTCATAAATATAATTTACCATAGACAGAGCATGTGAGCAATGAGGAAGTCTCAAGGAATAGCATTGATGGGCAAACTCAAAGTGAAAACTGAAGAAAACTCTTAATTAAGGTAGTAGTGGGAAGCAAATAAGAAAGGACTAACTGCAAGAATGTATAGTTGGTATGTGTGAGCTAGGTATTGAGAATATCAAAATCAACCAGGTGTAAAAATTTAACTATCAGGTTAGTGTAAGAATAGACAATGAAAAATGCAACACAGAAATATGAAAGTGCAAAAGAATAGTGAAAGATGTCTTCCAGAAAATAAGTAAAGTATTAAGACATAAGAAAATTGTGACACTATTTAGCTATGGTAATTGGCTAACTAATTAAGCATGGAAATTAAAAACGAGAAATACTTAAGGTGAAAGGGAGCTATAATGAAAGACATACTGAGCGATATTATTTTTTTTCTAACAAAAGAAAAATGGGTAAAGATTTCATTTTCATTTACGAAGAAAGGTATTTTTTTTTCGCAGAAGATAGAAAATTTGTAAGAAAAACAGGTATCGGGTTCTGTCAGAATTAATTAATGTCACGACACAAAAAGGAAAACAGAATACGGATAAAGGATGACAATCTGCCCACATGTGTGGCAATAATAAAAATTTAGTTGACTAGCAATAATTAATGAGTCAGGAAAATTCTGCTAATGAATTCCAGGTGACCCCAAGTTAAGATAAAAATTTAATGTCCGCAGTACGATTCATAAGAATTCTGGCTGATAGTAAAGAAAGAAAGAAAAGGGAAGATAATTTTTTTCCTTGGGCGATAATTGTAAACTTAGGCCAGTCTAGCCATACCCACACTGCCAAGCGTTCATTGGCTGAGTGGTGGCGTGAGTGATGGGTGAAGATGAACATATGAGAAAGAAGGGAAACTTGTTGACACCCTCTGAGGGGATTGGTGTGAGATACCTATATGAGAAAGGAAGAGTTTAGGAGGATAATTCTCCTCAAGCCTCCACCCACAGAGGGGGGGGAACCCCTCTAAAACAGAAAGTAATTGACTTCCAAAAATGGGAAGTGATAAATTTTCCTGTCCGAAGACAAAGAAAATCCTTATTGCAGATTTGGAATAATCAAAGAACCCAATCCACAACAGGCCCCCACCCGGTTTTGGTCGGCGTCCATATAAACGAACACCCCCAGTCTTTCTTCTATTAAAATTAATAAAATCCTGAAATTTTTACAGAAGAAATCAACTTTTACAAAAATTACAGAAAAAAACTTTTTTAAAGAAAACAAAAAAAATATACTTTGCAATAATTATTAATTAGACACTCCAGACACATTTCAAGAAGATTAATTTCAAGTCAATTATAGAACTGCATATAGTGCTGATATTTCTCAAATATCACTTTGAGATTTTTTATTAAATAGTGGCAGGAAGAGTCAATCAGTGGTTATGAGGTCAGACTGTACGAACTGCCATACCCATGTTGAAATTGCTACAGTAATATTGCAATTGCATTGAAAAGTATATAAGCAAAAAGTTGAACAAATAAAGTGAGATGTTCCAGAGTCAGGGTTAAATCAGTGCTTCTCAAACATTTTTAAGTTGCCACCTCCTTGTGTATCAAAACACAACCATAATATCTCACCAAAAGTATAGTCAACCATTGTTGATTGGATTTTCTTGGTTCTAGTAACGCATGTCAAATGAGTATCTTAGTATTTCCTATAATAATTTTTATATAAAAATGGGATTCACTGTTTTGTGATGTTAACAAATACTTGTCACCAATTTTGTAATGTCAATGAATACTTGTTGTCACTTTCGTAATGCTCGTTGTAGTAGAGACTTTGTAATCGCAGATACAACTATAGTAACGCCATTGAACAATACTGGTGTCAGACGCCTTCGAATATCACTCACACCAATAGTACTTGCTCGATAATACTCACTCAAAAAAGTAACCACCAAATGGTGATATGAATAGTAATCTGTATAGTGATCAATATAGAGAAATAGTATAATGAATAGTATAGAGAATAGCGGTATAGTAATAGAGGATAGAGTAGAAATAGTGATCCATATAGTAATAGAGGATAGAATAGAATGAGTGATCCATATAGTAATAGAGGATAGAATAGAAAGAGTGATCAATTAGACACCATGCTAATTCCCATATATATTAGGTTGGTGCAAAAATAATGACGTAATAATGTCATTTTTTGACGTTTAAAGATACGTCAAAAAACGACATTATTACGTCATTATTTTTGCACCAACCTAATACATTTCATTTATGATCATGTGATCTACTTATTTCAAATGGAATCGCCTGTGTTTGCTCTCTGGGGTTCTATGTTCAAACTTGCGTGTCGGCAGCGACATTTTATTCTTATATAATATCTTCCCTTTGAGATGACTTGCCCTGGAGTCTATACTTCTTCAGCTTCAGTTCAATAGTCAAATGTTCCATTGTTGTTCTTTTTCTTTTACTGTACCTTGTTGGTTCACTAATTTCTTGTGGCGTGGGTACATCAAACATTACTTGCAATATTTCCATCGGTACCTCTGTAGTGACTGCTATGCTTTTCCACACCCAAAATTTATTTGTCTACAATTGGATAGCAAATCAATACTGCCTTTCTATAAGACAATTTAGCAATTGCAGTCATTACTTTGAATTTTTCGATTGTGAATTTGCTCACATGTTTCATTGATACAAAATCAGTAATTGGTCAAATTTTAACCAATGAAACATTTTAGTGCTGAATCAGTTTTTCCCACGTTTTTGCTGAGAGCCTAACACTAGCTTTAAAAGAAGCAATTTTTCCACAAGCCACCAGTAGAGTCCAGCTATTTTCGCCTGTCCACACAAATCTATGACTTTACTCACAACATTTCAAACGCACACACAGACACAGATTTTTGTAACACATTATACATATCTCTCTCTCTGTGATTCAGCCAAGTTCATGAACCAGCACTCTATTAATTTCTCAAAACAGCACATTTCTTAATTAACTGTATTCTATTCTAACAGCAAACTCTATTCAACATAGAATCCTGAACATTCTTATTCAAGAGAAACTCTTTTGAACATTCAATCATAAATCAGAATACAGTTGAAGGGGAACAACTTTTTTTTCCTTAATCATTACACTTCATTGCATGATTGTTTTGTATGTTATATTTCAATATATATGTTGATCCACATATGGAGTTTCATTGTTTTTCTTGAATCATTAAATGTACAATAGATATATGCACTAAGAACTTGCATCACACTCTTTTTGTGGACTTACTAAATCAGTGAATCTCCATTTTAACTGATTAAGGTATCAATTATGTTCCCACCTTTGTCCCTGTATCATGTACGTCATTTTGCCAATCCATTTTTTTTATAACACCATCTTCCCAGACTTCCTTTCCATGTTGATACATTTTAAAAAATGCCTTCTCCAGGTTTGAAGTATTTTCTTATATTGTCATTTCTTGATGTTCTCGCCTTACATTCTGGTAATAATTTATTAAAAATGGACTTAATCTTCCTGGCAAGCATCAACTCTGCAGGCGACATTCCAGACACAATGTTCAGGTTTGGTGTTAATCTGTAAACACTCAGAAATTGTTGAATCATTACTTCATCTGACTCCTCTCCCTCCGACTGTTTTAGTGCCCTTTTAAACATATTGACAAACCATTTCACTTGTCCATTTGATCTTAGGTGATAAGGGGATGTTGTAATATGTTCTATTGCTAAGGATTTCCAAAAACCTTAAATTCACTAGACGTGAATTGAGTTCTGTTATCTGAAATGATAGTCAGGAACACTGAACTTTGCAAAAATCTTGTGTAGGAAATTTATCATTACTGAAGTAGTCGGTCTTCTACATTTTAATATTTCTGGCCATTTATTGTAACTATCGACTACCACTAGTTAGTATGCTCCGTTTAACAATCCTGTAAAGTCTGTATGTATTCTGGATCATGGCATATCGGTTTTCAGCCAAGGTTGAATTTTGATAAGCAGTAACTTCGCTGCCAGAACACAACCTCTGCATGGTTTCACTAAATTTTCAATATCTTGATCCATTTTTGACCAATAAGTATAACACCTCATTAAGGATTTCATTCTTGAAATTTCTGGATGCCCTATGTGAAATTCTTCTAACATACGTTTTTGCAACAATGCTGGCATCACAATTCTTTCTGCATACATAAGTACATTATTACATAATGAAAATGCATTATTTCCAGTAATATTTTTTACTTTAAATCATTTTCATTATAAAGTCATTTTTTTTCTAACTTAATTCTTATTTCCTTCAATGTTATGGGCAGTTCTTTTACAGTAATGTATAATACATTATTAATTTCATTTTCAGCCCTTATCGCTGCAATTACTGTGTCTTCAAGTGGTTCACAGAATTTTGGTATTAGTCTAGAGAATCTGCACAACTTAATGTTTTGGCTGGTAGAAATTACATTTTATAATTATAGTTTAATAGGATACTTCCCCAGTGCTGCAGTCTATTTGCTGTATGTGTGGGAACACCATTTTTTGATCCATATATGGACAATAATGGACATTGGTCTGTCTGTAGCATGAATTCTCTACCATGTATGAGTTTATGAAACTTTTTCATAGCAAATATGATTGCCAATGCTTCCTTTTCAATCTTGTTGCAGCTTCTTTCAGCTGCAATCAATGATCTTGAAGCATGAGCTATTGGTTTAGTTGTTCTGTCCTCATATTTGTGTAGTATCACTGCTCCAATACCCGAATCACTTGCATCTAATGCAACCACAATAATTTAGGGTCAAAATGAGCTAGTGACAAATGTGAAGTTAAGACTTTCTTGATCTCTTTGAAAGCACTTTGGCATTCATCTATCCAATTCCATTTCACATCTTTCTTTAGCAAGTTATTCAAGGGTGCTCTTAATTCATACATGTTTGGTATATATATATATATATATATATATATGATAGTAATTAGCAAACCCTAAAAATTCTTGTAACTTTGTTGCATTTATCTTTTATTGTGCTTGACCTTGAAGGATCTGGTCATCTACCGTTTTCATTGATAATTTGTCCTAGATATTTAAGTCTAGACATAAACAATTTGCATTTTCCTTCACTGTTCTTAAAACCATATTCTTTGATTCTCTCAAATACTTTTTTTTTATATTTTTTGTTTGCTGATTTCGGGTCTTACTTATACATTATCCAAATATGCTTGAGTACAATCCAAACCAGCAAGCATGGTATCCATTATCTGTTGGAATATGCTTAGTGCTACCTTTGTACCAAAAGGAAGTTGGTTGAATTTGTATAACCCTCTATTAGTGTTAATTGTTAATAATTTTGAGCAGTCTTCATCCACTAGTACTTGTAGGTAAGCATCTGACAGGTCCAATTTAGAAAAAAAATTACCTCCATTCAATTTGGCAAAAATTTCCTCTGGACTTGGTAACCGGTAGTTATATTGTTTTAAATTTTCATTTAACCCCGTTGAAAAATCAGCACTTACACAGATTTTATTATTCCTTTTTTTAACATAGACTGTTGGTGATGACCAGTCGGAATAGTATATTTTTGATATTACACCTAATTTTTCTAGTCTGTCCAATTCATTATTAATTGGCCGCAAAAGGTACGCTCCTTTTTGGCTTAAATGTCAGTGTTACATTTTCTTTTAATTCAAAGCTTTTGCTTTTATGCATGTCCCTAGACCTTCTGAGAAAACTTCTGGAAAACTCTTTTTCAATGTCATTTTCAATTTTTCAGTTGCCGTATTAGTACCGGGGATAACAATATTTATCTTGTTGCAAATAGAGTTAATTGGGAGGTCCCAAAGATCAAACAATGCAATCCAGTCTGTTCCAAACAGATTAGCAGTATTCTTTAATACAAACACCACCACTTTCTTGGTTTTTCCCACAAAAGAAACATTACAGCTAAATTTACCCCCTCAAATTCAATCACTTTCCTAAGACTCCATGCACAACTTTATCAGAAGTCAATAAACTGGGTTTACCCATTTTTTCCATGTCTGTTCATTTATGATAGTGATATCAGACCCTGTATCTAGTTGCAATTTTATTTTTACATCATTAATTTGCACAAAAATAAATTTTCTCTTTCATGATGTCTTGTTGATTTCCCTTTTAGGCTTCTTATCATTACTCCTGCATAATGACAAAATCTTCATCATTGCACTTTACTAAATTAAGACATTGCCAGCGTGTATTAAATAATGAACTCCTATCACCAAAAATTTTTGATAGTATTAGAACAGTCTCATCAAAATTTATTTCTCCTGGTTTTTTTCGGCAAAATATAATTCAAATGTTTTTCATGTTCAGCAGGGGATAATTTCCTTAATAATAACCAAACTTTCTTTTCATCATTCCAATGGAAACAATCCCTTTTGAACAATCCATTCGTATCTTCTATAATAAGCTGGAATAGTTACCCCTTCGTTTGGATTGTACAAAAATTAGCTGATTGAATTAGCAACAGCATCTGGAGTGAATGAATCTGAAGATTTTCCTTCCATCATTTTGGTAAACAAATCAAAAATCTTCTGTTGTAATTGTAATTGCTGTTCATGCTGCTTTTGTTGCTGCAATTGTTGTTCTTGTAGTTTTTGTTGCTGCAACTGTTGTTCTTGTTGCTTTTGTAGTGCCAACATTTGAATCATGATAGATTTTAGTTCTTCCATTTCACTCTACTCTGCTGAATATTTTTCAGATTAATTTTTTCCTTATGTAAATTGAACAAATCATCATGTAAATTCAAGGAATCCTTGTTGCCACTTTTGTGATGTCAACAAATACTCGTTGTCACTTTCGTAATGCTCGTTATAGTACAACCTTTGTAATCACATATACAACTATAATAATGCTGTTGAACACTACCGGTGTCAGACGCCTTCGAATAACAGTCACACTAATAGTACTTGCTTGATAATATTCACTCAAAAATTAACCACCAAATAGTAATCCGTGTAGTGATCAGTATAGAAAATAGTATAGAGAATAATGATCCATATAGTAATAGAGGATAGAATAGAAAGAGTATTCAATTAGATGCTGTGCTAATTCCCATATATACATTTCATTTTCTATCACATGATCTACTGATTTCAAATGGAATCCTGTGTTTGTTCTCTGGTGATCTGTGTTCAAACTCCAGTGTTGGCAGCGGCACTTTATTCCTATATAACACACTGTAAACTGAAGGCAAGATACACTTCAGTTACAATGTGTGTGTGGTGTATGTTATGGCTCAGATTTCCCACTGGCTCTCTCTGACTCACTGATTCCCCCTGGATCTTTCCACTGCTACCCCAGGTAGAAGGTGCAGTACCGCCCACTTTGGAAATCGCTGTTCTAAAAAAGATTATATTTTATTTTTCCTCTTTTTTTCTCTTTATCATTAATTATTCAATTATTATATTTTTTAGGGAATTTATTTCATGGAACTTTCAGAAAATAAGAAATTCCGTAAGTACAAACTTTTTTTAAAATTATTTCATCCCCAATTTTGATATTTTGGAAGCACCGTATTGACTATAAAAATATTAATTTTCTTTAATTTATTTATTATTTTATTTCATCTTATAAGAGCTTGGAAAAAAGATTTATCCTCCCATTTATGCTATCCCCCATTATGAGCATTATTATATCCATAATAATAACACTGTTTTTCACAGATGGAACAGAATGGCTAAAAGGAAAAGGAATGACAAACATGCTTTGTTCTCAGAGAGAGCTTTTATATCACTAAGACATACACAAAACTATTATATATATAAGATTCACACAGAGAAAAATATTACATATATCTACATAGCTAGCAAAGTATTGTGAGAACAAAAAGATAGGGTCTAACATATAATGAGATTCTTCTATGTTTGTGGAGAAGCCATGTTTAAGACACCAGATTCAAACAGGCTGGATTCGTCTATTATCTCCTTGCATCTTAGTAAATTTATTGCATTGCTAGGTGATGAAATTAATTTTTTTTAAAAATGTCACAAAAAAAAAAAAAAAAAAAGAGAGAGAAAAATAGATTTCTTTAAATGTCAAATCAAACATGTATCTTCTCATTAGGTTGGTGTCATTGAAAATGAATGTAAATACATTTTTAATAAATAAAAAACCCAAAACTCCTCGTGATCCTTGGCTAAAAACATCCCTGATGATGTGTACCAAAGCATCAAACCGATAAATTTCACAAACTTTAAATAAATTTACATTTTGTATTATTTTTTTTTCATGTCCTTTCTGGTAAAATATAATTACTTTCTGAACACCCAAATATATCACAGCCAAAGTATTAGTTTAACGCATTGACTGTCAATCATGAAATAACTCGTGATCAGCATCACAATAAAACCTGCCAACCACAACTTATCTTGCACTTGGCATTTTCTAATATATTTTCATCTACGAGTGCCAACAACAAATTTATTTGAAATGATACTTTTAGTATGAAAACAATGTTAAGATTTCAGTTGAAGCTGTAAATCAACTCAGAAAACTTTGAAGTCAGATTTTGTAATTGACCTCTGGCAATCAGATTTTGTAATTGACCTCCAGCAATGAACCTGTTAAAATGTTGATATTTTAAATGTACACCGTAATTACAAAATTACTATCGATTTTTCTGTTAGGTAGAGCTAATTTCAACATTCATAATATTGTTTTAGTTATCAAGTTTAAAACAATGGTAAATGCACATCCCTTCTAATGATATAGATCTACCTACCTATTTTTCTATTGAACTTATGCTAAGATAAACTCACTGTTGGCACATGCAGATGAAAATGTATCATAAAATGCCAACCATGAAATAAATAGTGGTCAGCAGGTTTTATTATGATGCTGACTATCTCATGAGTTTATTCGCAATGATACTTTTAGTGTGAAAACAATGTTAAGAATTCAGTCGAAGATATAAATCAACGCATAAAATTTTTTTGTTGGTTATTATGAAGTTGGTGTTTAAAGTTAGATTTCATAATTGACTTCTGACAGTTGACGTGTTAATAAATTCTTTGTATGTTTAGCACTCTACATTATTAATATTATTTCCCTTTCCACTGCATCCTTTTTCAAGGCCTCTCAATTGCTGTATCCTTATTGTTAATTTCACTAATGTTGTTTTCTGTTGCGATAGTAGGATATGGCAACACAACTATGAAATTCAAACACACTATTGTTCAGCAATCAGTCACCTTCAGTGGCAGGATAAACTTTTTGTACAGTAAATGAAGTCACATACAGAGTGATAAAGGTTAAGCAGTGATTTATACAGAATAACAGATGCTTTTTGTTTTGGGACCTTACCTATAATGAATTATGGACTATTTCATACGTAATAAATACTGCACCTCAAGAGGAAGCAGAGAGTTCAGTCTGAAGTCTGGAGTGAGGTCCGTCAGAAGTCCGTCAGGAGTCAGTCAGTCAAGTCAGAGGCAGTCCCAAACAGAGTCGTGTTCAGACAATTACTACAAGACATTGGAATAGTGATACTGGTCGAGACTACATTGTTCTCCCTACTAAACCTGATTGTTCGTACTAACACTTTCTACTTCTCTGTATATATTCCTGTTTGTAATATATCTGTGTTATTCCATATGCGTGTTCGAGTTCTTCTTTATTGGGTCTACCTTGGACTATCACCGTGGTACAAGGAACCGGACCACAACACTTTTAGAAGGTCATTTGGGGAAAAATGCATTTTAATTAACCCATAGATGGAGGGAGAAGAAATGGATTCATACCCTTCCCAAAGGTATTTGCATGTAAGTAAATATAACAAACTGAACTGGAATTAGAACTCAGTGCTCTCTGATTAACATTTCCAATTTGTTATCTGTTGTAACCTAGAAAGGGTTACTGAATAAGGAATAACCAAAATAGAGGTTGGAAATGAAATGGTAATTTTTATAACATCAACAAAATACAATACTCACCAGTGACACGTAGTAGGTAAACCAATGCTAGTGGCAGACTACTTAGATAGCATGTTACCCCCACATACAATAATGTCCAACGTATTTATGAGGAGTGGGACATACCCATTAGTGTTCATATGTACGCTATATAACATTATCCATTACATCACCCGCACATCCAAACTTACAGCACCTGGTCACCCATCTAGGTATTGACCAGGTTCAATGTTACTAGTCTTCAGTGATCATATAGGAATTGGTGTTTCAACATGATGTCATTGTAAATCATCTCCAACTTTACGGGTGTGTGGAGGGTTTAATGGATAACATCTCAGAATGAGAAATCAGAAAGCCAAGTTCAAATTCCAGTGGAGTTCGTCATGTTGACTTATGAACAAATACCTTTGGAAAGGTATGAATCTCCCCTCAAGCTATGGGTTAAATAGTGGAATCATATCTGGAAAAATCATTGTTATTCTTAAAAAATTGTTAATGGAATATGCAATAGCAAAAAAAAAAATAATCTTACTATCTTCTAGGTTTAAATAACCTATTTCAGCTTGCAAAAAGTTGATAAACCATAAAAACAAATCAATCAATCAGCAATCTCCAACTTCAGTCTCCAACACTTCCACTCCATTATTAATCTGCAAATGAAAATTTCTTAGGCTAGGGAAATACATTCAGTTGACAAATTCTTCTCAGGAAATATTTTGCAAAGGGTGATGGAGTAGGTAACAAAGAGGTGGGTGGTGATGTCAACTATTCCACCATGTAACTGCCCAACTCCATATCCCATTCCAGCTCTCTGTCTATCTGTAGCTCGTTGTTACATCTCAGCTCTTTGCTCTTTATTACTCTCCATAGCACTTTGCTTGGGGTCATGATCGGTTTTTGTATTTAAAGGGACATTTTTCTTTCAGGTGTCTGGTTACAAGTCAATTTGCATATGTGCATAGTGTCAGAAGTGGCTTGGTGACTTCATCCTTCAGTCAGATACCAAATGGATCACCCAAATTTTTTACCATTTATAATCAAAACAATTGAAGAGTAATATAAAAAAATATTCCTTTAATGAATTTTGGCTATTTAGCTTAGCTCAAATGTTATTTTTCTAGTGGTGTTTTCATGTTAGATAAAGTCTGATATTTTTCTCTTAAAGTGGATTGTGTGATTTATTTGATGTTTTATTTTGTGCTGCATTCAAAAATGTTATGAGAAAATCATTGTAAAAATGATTATCTTATTCTAAATTTGTCTTACAGAGGGAATTAATTGTCAGAACTTACAATTTGGCAGCAATAACACAATGTATATTCAGTCTGGAGAAAATAAAGAAATAACCCAGAAGAAAAAGATTGCTGAAGAGCAATTGAAGGTTTATCTGAGTAAGTTGATCAATCGTCATCGCAAATTGAATTCTAGGATATATTTCTTTTAATAATATTTATTATAAGCTTAGATTTATCTGGAACAATGCCACGTATGCAGTAGACACAATGAGAATTATATTAGACTGAGTTATAAGCAATTTCTATTTTCAGAAACCAATTTGAAAGGGCAAATGTATCAGCCTAACATCATTCCTTAAATATATTGTAACAGGTGATGAAGAATGGCTACACAGGCAAAATTTAATCTGATGCAAACCTTTTTTTTAACTTTTAAAATTGCAAATAATGAATGATCTTATTAAAAAAAAAACAGCCCTTCATGCCCACAAAAAAAATACCAGTGTAAAATGGACGTTTTTTTTTTTCCCAATGACATTGCTTTTATTTTAACTACTTTCACTCTTCAGCAATATTTATTGTTTTAAAAAGTGATAATTAGAATTGTAATAAAACCTAAACATAAAGTGAATTTATACCTTTTCTTTGTTCATGAGAATTTGCAACAATTCAAAATTATGCTTTTCAGTAGGTTCCCAAGGGGGTTGTCAGTGATGTTTTGACTTAGTTCTTCAGAGAGTTTCATTTCAACATCATACTCCCCATCACCAAATCGCCCCAACCAGGGGAGATCAACTGCTGATTCCCCCTCACAATTAAATGCTAACAGCTACTCTGGCCTTTTTAAAGAATTAGACAAAGATAAACCACATATTTAGCACATTCAATTGGATGTTTGTAACAACCAATCCGCTGTGTGAACTAACTATCTTTTAAATGGCCCGTGGTGGGGACTGGCTTCTTTTCTTATTTCAGTGGATTGCAATTTTGATGGATAACCAAGGAGGTAATCTTAATGTTCCTAAGTTTAACCTTAAGTGTTGTATAGTTTAATTATTTGCCGTTTTTATTTTATTTGTCCTTTTTTCTTTTCTTTTGGCGGGGATACTTAAACTCAACCCTATTATCACATTTTATCATTTAGCCTTTTCCTTAACATTATTACAGGTTTACTTTAAATGGATGTATTTGCAAATTTAAAATAATAATTGTCCATAAACATGACGTATATTTTTTTTTCCTGTACACACAAAAATGAAATTAAAAATAAAATAAAATAAAAGTACAATAAGCACTATAATGTTCCTTAATATTGATTTAAATTATTTACAAATTTGAAGTCGTTAAATAAAATAGACTACTAAATGCTCTTAGAATATATTAAGTATTAACGAAGCTTCATATTATATTTATATATATATGTATCGCTTAAAACCGATGACAATTAAACTAATAAAATAAAATCAAAATAATATACAAACGATATACAGTGATGATCGAGAGAAAAAACTCTATAAATACACTATATATGTGTTATGATTCTGATTTAAAATATACAAAATGTGAAATGTTCATATAAATATAAAATTTTAAAAAAAAATGAGAATAATAGACAAAAGGTCTTATGTTCGAATAAATATAAAATTAAAAAAAATATATGAGAATAATAGACAAAAATCTTACGAGATGTGTCACGCTGAAACCGCTAAAAGGTAAATAGTAACTTAAAATTAGCACATATAAAATGGGTTTAACATAAAAAACAACATATTTACAAATAACACAATTTACAAATTGTCATGATATATTCTTTGGCTGTACTTGTACAATTCATGTCATGTATTTAAACATAAAAAAAAAAATTAATGAATAAAAAAAACAAAAACAAACTATGTTTATATTATTGCCATGTTGCATTTATATTAATAATTATTTACAGATTTACCCGGCTTGATAATTATTGTTACATTGAAGTCCAAGAGCTATCATGCTTAATCCATAACCATTTTGCTGTCCTTTCTGCTGTATTAGTTATGGTCCGAATCACCTTTCTTTTATTAGCACCTACTAAGCCAATATCAGTTAGGGCTTTGCATGGGGGACCTTGCAGCAAAACCCCTTACACCCACCTGGATTGGCAAACAGCTTGATTTCCATCCCTTGTTTTTACAACTCTTTATTAGTTCGTCATATTTTAACATCTTCCACTGCATGCCCCTCCCAAGGCACTGTCAGTTCCCATATTATTACTTTCTTAATATTATTAGAGAAGAATACTAAATCTGGGCATAATGATGTTTGTACGATGTGGTCAGAGAATTTTAGTTTTTTTCCTAAGTCGACCCTTAATTCCCAGTCTGTTGCCAATGACAGAGTATTTGCTGTGTTCTTGTCCTTTTTTCTGGGTTTCTCACCAGCTGTATGAAACTCTTTAGCTCTTTTATCTAGGTTTAAAGTATTAGTACTGATGGCCATACTAACTATCTTTGCTATATCCTTTAAGATTTCATCATGCCTCCATCTATACCGGCCTTCCGTTAGTGCTGTCTTACAGCTACTTAGAATATGCTTTAGAGTTCCTTGACGCGAACTGGCATAGTGGCGATTCTGTTTCATACCATAGGTGGAGGTTAGTAGAACTGGGAAGGGTGTCGTATACAGTCTGAATCAGGAACTTTATATTGATATCATTGCTCCATATATGTAACCATTTGATTTTCCTATAAATCATGGATCCCAAATTGGTCCACGCACCTTGTTGCCTTAGTCCTACCATCTTTGCCACCCTTTTTTTCCTTCTCGCCCTTGCGTACTTCTTGTATTAAAAGGTTCTTTTCTTTACCTTTGGCTTTGTCCACCCGAATGGTAGGAAAAAACCCTAAGTCTGCTTGTCCAGTAGCCACAGCGCCTAATATGGCCTTTTCGCGGAGCCTTTCTTTAGCGACATGTAATTAAACACTATTTATTAGAATTTTTATTTATATTATTTATTGGAATGGTTGGAAAAACATTGGCTAATTGCCAATTCATTCAAACTTTATAAAATGATAAATAATAAGGATTTCATTATAGCTGGTTCACTTATTTTAATAATTTAGTAAATGTTTATAAATTTATGAATAAAAAATTATTTTCATATTTATTTATAAATTGGTAATTGCATTACATTAGCCTTAATACAATTGTATTGGTTTTTTAAAATTATTCTTGTAAATAAACAATCTAATAAATAGTGATTAATATTTTTGTTGTAAATTCTCAACAAAAAATGTATAAATTCACTTTCATCATATGTTTAGGTTTTATTACAATTCTATTCATCACATTTAAAAACAATAAACATTGTCGAAGAGTGAAGATAGTTAAAATAAAAGTGTTGTCATGAGAAAAACCATCCTTTTGACACTTCATTATTTTTTCAGAGATATCATTTAATTTTAATTCTTGGGTCCAACGAAGGGAAATCGTCTAGTATGTGTTAGAATTCTGGCATGAGAAATAAAATCGTAAAGGAAATTATTATTATTGCTTATTCAAACTGTTGACATCAGACGCATCATCGTTGAAAATGGGCATCTGGTGATAAGAGGATTTTAAGGCATGAGAAAAATAAAGAATTTTATTCTCAGGTAAAATACTGACCTCCCAGCTAAAAGTTGACTTAGCAGAAAAGCTAGGTGTTGGGTTTTGACAGTGATTGATGAGTCAGTAGAGAGACCCGACTAAGTGAATTTTGGGTGTCCCCAAAAGAAAGATGTGATAAGAATTATTTGGCAATCTGGGGTTTGTAAAAAACAATGTTTTGGCCAAAGTAAAAAAAAGAAAAAAATGATATTGTAAACAAAATTCTGGATAATAATTTTAAGAGGGCCAGTCTAGCCACACCCACACTGCCGAGAGATCATTGGTCACGTGGTAGCATGGGTGATAGGTGGAGGTGAATGTATGAGAAAGACAGTGAAGTTGTTAACACCCACTGAGGGGATTGGTATGAGATACCAATGTGAGAGAGGAAAAGTCTAGGAGGATAACTCTCCTCCAACCTTCACTCACGGACGAGGGGGAAACCCTCAAAATGGAAAGTGATTAATCTTCCAAAAATGGGAAGTAATTAATTTTCCTGGCCTAAGAACAAAGAGAATTCTTGCTGGGAATCGAGAATTATCGGGAACCCAAGCCACGTCAGGCCCCACACCGGGTTTTGGTCAGTGCCCATATAAACGAACGTCCCTGGGTAGTTTACACAGTTGCAGTCAGAGTGTTGCCTCACAGAAGCTGACTGAGAGATTTCCACGTCCTTCCGACTTCAACTTCCTACCAAAAGCAAGTTATATTGATGAACGACTTAAGATACCAAAACTTGCTTAAGAAACGCAAAAGTGTCACAAATCCATAGGAACAGGCTGGGAGAGAAACGCACTCCTGTATATAACAGACGGATAAAGATAATTTGTTATTTCTCAACATATTTGAACCTCTTGAATTTTGTTTTATTGCTTCTTTTACTTACGCTTGTGTGATATAACCTTCACCCCGGATTCAGCTTGCACTACAGCCTGACGCCTGATTGATTTCGTCTACCTAAGATCAAAGTCACAACGTGGGTAGGTTAGACTTGAGATCAAAGCAGTTACTTCGGTGACTGGACGTTGGAAGTGAGCTGGAAATGACAAAGCTGCTATCGAACCGGGAACGATCATATCGACCCGGACACAGGCTGGTGGCAGCGACAAGGAGTCAACCCCAAACACTGGTGGAAGAAACCTTACAGCTTCACACCGCAACTGGGAGCTGACCACGGGCCAACAGCGCAGTGTCACATATTGGCGTTGCGACCAGAGGACATCACATATTGGCACTGCGACCACCGGAGGGTGTCACAGATTGACAAGTATAAATTTTCAGAACTGACCCCAATAGCTGTAACTTTGTGATGTGGTCAGATCATCAGGGTATTATTTATTTAGCATTATTAAAACAGAATTGAAACACTGAATACACATTTATACATCCAGCAGCTGCAACATGTCCATAAAATTTTGGTTAAAAAATACCTTGTGCTCATCAACAGCTTTTTAGACCTTGTGGTCACAAAATATGTTGATGATCAAGCAAAGTTGAATAGTGCCTTATAAATGCAAATCTTTCTTAGACCCTTGAAAAATACATATCTGCTCAGTTTCATTTATGTATTAAAATCTGTTGGATTAATGAATAAAAATCCATCACTTCTTTAGAAATTGCTTTGTTTACATTAGAATACAAAACTGAGGAGATGTGTATATTTCAAGAGTCTAAGAATGATTTGTGTTTATAAGGCACTATTCAACTCATCATTTTTATTTTCCATGACAATGCAAGGCTACATAAAGCAAGAATAATACCAATAAACATTTTGGAACATGGTTGGTCTACCCCCACTCACCATATTCACCTGACCTGGCACCAACAGGTTATTAAATTTTTCAATAACTGCAAATAACTTTGATGGGGAAAATTCTCTCTAATAAAAACCATATTGAAGAGTTCATCGAAACCTTTTCACATCAAAACCTGCAGAAATTTACTCAAATGGTATCAAAGAACTGCCCTATAAGCAACAACAAATAATTGCAAATAAAAGTGGATATGTAATTAAATAAAAGAATATGTATGTTTCACCAATGGGGAATCATCAGGGTGAACCCTGATGATTCCCCATTGGTGAAACTTAGGTACATAGTACCTGGCTCATTAGGATTTATTTATTTTATATATATATTTAAATAAAAATAAAAGAATAAAAGTGAATATGTAATTGAATAAAATATAATTGTACTTTATATTTTGAAGAGTAAAATTTATAAAGAAAACCGGAAATTATTTATAACTCAATCAAATAGAATTATTTTCAAAGCTCCTGCAACATTATTGTCATACAGACTGATAAAAACACAATCTATCTTACATATTAGATACAGAATCTATCTTACATATATAATCTACCATTCATCCTTGCTTTGAATATTGCTACTACGTCTGGTCTGGTGCTCCTGCTATATATAGAGATTCTTGGTAAAATACAAAGAAGAATCTGCAATGTTATTGATCCTAACCTGGTATCTTGGCTTCACTCACATTCCCACCACCATAATGTAGCTTCCCTGGGCCTTTGCTATAATAATAATGGTCATTATTCTGATGAACTTTCTTATATGGTATGTAGACTTTATGCATAGTACTAGATTGGTGGCAAGGTTTCATCATTTTACAGTTGAATTGGTTAGATGTAACTGTAAGTTCTATGTTAACAGTTTCTTTTCTCACACTTCTCACTTGTGAAACTTTCCTCTGGCATTTATCTTTCCAGTCAACTTTGATCTTCAAAAATTTAAATGCAATGTCAATCGTTATCTTGTTTTTTAATTCCTGTTCTTTTATTGTTCTCTCTCTTTAATAATATATTTTTTCTCATATTCTCTCGCACTCAATAACCCCTTGCATCTTAGTGGCTTTATTGCCTTGTTTGGAGTGAAATGATTTAAAAAAATCAATGGTATTAACTTAAAATTAAACAGAAAGGAAATCATACCTAATTTTTTTTTCTTTTTGATGTTCAACCAATGTAAGTCACAAGAACTACTCAAAGTAAAGGGTTACAGAATGAGGTAAATTGTATGGATGTAAGAAGATGAAGTAATAAGTGATGATTATGAGGATATGAAGGATAGATAACGACTAATTCTGTACTTGAACAGTTTAATATTATAGCTTTTCAAGGAAATATAGTTTTTCACTCAGTTTTCTACTTTGTAGAAAACTGAGTGAAACTTTTGTCTCACCAATGGAATATGTGGAGAATGAGGGTGATTTAACTCTGTGGATGTCACATTTGCCATGGAAATAGCAATAAGTTTGCAATGTTGCACTTGTGAGAATGAATTTTCAGAGAGGAGAATAAGTCTTCCTCCACAATACTGTGTAAATAATTTTGAACTCTAAGAAGGCTAGAAAGTGAAGATTGGGCAGCTCCAGCCTCATTGGCAGCAATACTCCATTTTTTTTTGTCTAATCTGACTCTTGTAAAGATAAAGCATGGCAGCAAGGAGTTGGGCACTTTCTAGAATGATAGAATGAGCTGACCATTTTCCCACCATTCTTTAGTATATATACAAGTTCCACTTGCAGTCTGGAGTGGACTTTAGTCCCAAAGCATGTTCTAATTATTATGCTTTTGTTATACTTATTTAGACGCCTCACAGTGTAGCAATGGTTAATGAGTTCATCTTGCAGACTATTCTGTAAGATATTCGCTAAGTACTCTACACTTGTATCATTGTGCCAAACTAAACTAGGCTTTATAATTATTTACAAAACGACTTTGTGCTGTAATGGCGAGCAAGTTGATTCCACAGATCATTATTACCAAATATTATATTCGATCCTCACATACTTTTGCCATTGTGCCAGACAAAACGTTTACTAAATACCTAGGGCACATCTGAACATTTGCCATAGGCATAGTGATAGAGTAGTAATAGGCTTGCAACATTGCATCTATGGGAAAGAGGCTGAAGTGAGGAAAAATAAGTCCTCCCCCACAAAGTCACATAAACGATTTTGGACCCTGAGGCTGATTAAAATTTACTTTAAATGCCATATCACTAGGATGTAGGCAGTCATATCTCTCCATAGTTTCTTTTCTTTATTATCTATGAATTATTGTTACTGCTAGGGAAAGAGCTTTGTTGCCTGCTAGACTGACTGTCACCCAAGATTTGAGATCCCATTCTACCCTGTTATTTTGCTGGCCATTGGCCTAGAAATGGATTCATGTTTTTTTTTTCAGAAGTATTTGTGAGATAGTGAATGCAACAGACTCAGCAGGATTTTGAACTCAGCTTACTAATTTTTCTTTCCATGCCAATAATTGTTAAGCCATCCACATATCCCAATTTAAATAGGTTACATTTGCAATACATATACTCATAAGTACTTTTCATATAGAAACAAAAACTGGTCCACCAACAGCAAAGATGAAAGATATGAAGAGTCCTAGTATAACTTTGTTGCACTCTAGATAAAATTTATTTCATGTGGTTAATCTCTTTTCACATTACAGATTCAACCAAACAATTATCAAAAAACAATTTCCAAGAAATAGCAAAACATTTGGGAAAAGAATGGAGATCAGTTGGTTAGTATGTGCAATTTTTATTTTTATAATTAAACCCTAAATTATTTCACCAAAAACTAATGCAAATTTCAATGCATCCTCATTACCAAAATACATTGTCAATTGAAGTTATTAGGTCGAGTCCTAAGTCATTTCTGCTTTTGGGAACCAGTTGTAATGTTTTGAAGAATAAAGTTGAACAAAAACAGAAATGTTCAACTCATGCTAATATATTATGTGTGTATGTGTGTGAGATGTAAGCATTTTTGTTTACCATTAATCATGAGTATAGCTTGACAATTCTAAGACTCTTGTAATCTGTTTTCCAATAATGTGTTTTCTGGCTGCAATAAAAGTTAAGGTGTAGACTATTATATGCTATCTGATGACACGTCCTTTGAGGTATTACATATTGAAATATCTTCTGTAAAGCTTCCCAAATTGACCCCTTATAAATTGACATTAATATAGCCTTATGTATTTATTTATAGACTTGGTCAACTGATTGTCCCTGTGAATGTGTATATATATATATATATATATATATATGGATGTTAGTTTTATCTCTCTAGCTCATAAGTGCATATAAAAAAGAAAAATTGAGAAGTAAAAGCAGTCAATGATGATACCCCCTGTATGTTGCCTCAAATCTCTTCATCTGTGAGGAAGTTGTCCAGCATTCAGACTGCCATATCTAAATGGTACAGCCACTCATATCTGAGGATGCCAGTCTACTAGGATGGCTAGCTAATCCCTGTTGCATATGTCTGCTCAGGCACATTTGTGTTTGTTCATCACCCACAGAGCTCACCTGTGGTTTATACTACAACTATGATGAGCCATCCTTAGTTATAGTTTTATTTAGTACTAGCAGTAAAACCTGGTGTTGCCCAGGAGTAAACTTCCTTTGAATGGAAGGTCATAACAGCGATACTCATTGTGTACATGGATGTAAGACTGAAGTCTAATAGAACTGATGGCCATCCACGTAAAAAATGTAATGTACACAAGTTGTCGTTATTCATCAGCACAACAGAAGAAAAAATTGTAAGGCTTAAAAGGAAGCAATGGACAGCCATGGTAGCATCAACCAATTGCCATTACTAAGACATCTCCAATTAAAAGTTGTCGGGTTCAATACAAACACGGACCTTAGGAAGATTTTGGTGAGTTGTGGCAGATGGCTTTGTATTCCGATGGGATGGTTTTATTATCCCCGAGTGCAAGACATTACATGAAGCCCTGGTCAGTTGCAACGTAGTAAAACGCAATAGCGTGAAAGGTAGATATGTTTTTGCCCAAAAGACGGCGCTGCCACTACCACAAAAAGAACCACATAACAGAAGTATGGGAAGGTGCTGGAGCGATTACTTGTAAGTGGCACAAATTTTTTGAATTGAGTTTTTAATAGCCAGTTGAGGCGAGCAGAAAGCGCATGTAGCGTTACCTAAAGTAGCCCTTATGGGAGAAACACACCAATGGTGTACGGCAGAGAATGCATATTATAACACTGCATGCTGCTATTCTTATAAATATCTTAGTAATGGCAAGTGGATACTATGACCTTTAAATAAACTGGGTTCAAAAATGAAGGAACCTACGATGCAGCTGACATAAAGATGTGTACATTGCATTTAAACATAACCAACCATGGGCTATAGGACTTTTGTGTAGGTAATATTTTTAGCTTTATTTGTTGGAGAGTAAACATAAACGTTATCCTTACTCCTAACTCAGGAACAGACTACATAAAGCTCTCCATGAGCGAAACACTGTTCACCTAAATGCAGACCTGCAACACTGAGCGTCTGTCCTTGCGAATTGACCATTGTCGTTGAGCCATGCTTGCCGTACCCCAGGGCTTTCTGAAGCTCTGGCAGATGCAGTACATCTGGAATTCCTCAAACGATGATTAGTGGTCTGCACAGGACTTTCTAAAGCTCTGGCAGACGCAGTAGCAGTGGCATTTCTTAAATGACGAATAGCAGTTTGTTGAGGTTGTTCCGAAACCCTGGTAGATGCTGTAGCCCTAGCATTCCTAAGACGATGTGAAGTGATTTTTTCGGGGCTTTCTAAAGCTCTAGAACATGCTGTAGTGCTGGCATTCCTTAAATGCCAAAGGATTGTCTGTGTTGGGGACTCGGAAGCCCTGGCCCTAGAAACGCATATTGCGTCCTGTGAATTCTGTACTAAACGCTCTTCATATGTGTTGTGGTAAACCCTCTACAGTATAATGAACTCCTCCTTCTCTCATAAATACAAACTGCGAGAGTCGGACGAGAGTGCTGAGTGTGGAGTAGTAGACCCAGTGTTAATCTACTTATTACTAACAGTATTGTTTTGTATATATCTTCAATATACTTTTTCAACCTACCTTCGACTTCCATGTCTTTCTTTCTGGCCCCTAAACAGGCCACAACAATATGAAAGTCTAGCGCATCATGATGACATAACTGATGCTACTGATGCCAGTCTTTCAGTCCGTTCAGCGGTACTTTCGTGGAGATGTGGGCAGCAAAAAAGTTTTCTTCTTTTAGGCAGCATTTTAACCAATTTTAAAAAGGCAAACATAATAAAAGGTATGTATTTTGTTTTGAGTGCAAAAAATATGTGTAGTCTAAACATAGGCAGGTTAGAGGGATCCCAAAAATGTATATAACTATATCAAAAGGGGATCGAAGACAAAAAAGTGAAGTTTAAAAATTCAACTAAAGCTAAAACAGTAGTAGGTAATTTGGGAAGTAAATTCAATAAATGTGGAAACAGATGTAGTTATAACTAATAAGTAAAAAAAACAGTTTGAAAAGTAATCAACAACTTGCAGTTTCTGTAAGAAGTGAATGAAGTGAGCCAAGTGTGGGACAGTAATCGCAAAAATTTGAACATGTGTGCGAGTTATGGTATAAAGAGCCGTTTGGCCGGTTGACCTTGAGCACACATACCAAGGTGACATACATACGCATGTGTGCATAAGAGAACTGCTTGTGCATATGATTGGATGGGCCCAAGGTTAAACACTTGCAACCGTGCCAATAAGCTGGCAGCAACCTTGAACACTTGACATGATTGGTTAACCTCCAGCTGGGTTAGTCAAAGCAGTGCACAGTGGCAGATGACATTTCAAAATAGTATCTGGCGACTTTATTGTATCAGGTTTTTTATTGATAAATATGAAAGCTATGTAGTTCCTTATCCCAAAATAGGATTTGCCTTTTTGATTTACGTCGTCACTGATGTAGCGCAGTCTCTCAAAGTCAGCCAATCAGAAAATGGGATTTTCAAGCTTCATTTTTCTTTGAAAATTTTGATCAGCCAGAAGATATGAGGTAGTTTTATTGATCAAAAGTTGAAAATACAAGCGTTTTTACACTTCTTATGAACAAAATTTGAAGCAATGTTAATTTTGTTTACTGATGGATGATGAAGTCATTTAAGTATCACAAATTTAGATTAGAACATTTTTGGCCAGCAATGCACAGTAGTAAAATTATAGTGACTAGGTGTATTTTGCTACATGTAAACAGCATGAAACGACATAACAAGTGTCCCCTCGAATGAAAAAATGCAATCAAATGTGAAAAATTGGACAATTAAAAGTGGTGGCGTAAAGTGGCATGAAATGTATTAGTGATTGCTCACTGAATTCAATCCTATGCTTTAGTAGGCTAAATGGGCTACAAATACCTAAAAAGCAGCAGTTTCACCTTGTTTTTACTGATTTTTCTGGTAAAATTTGACATGTAGCTCTGTAAATCCATTTTAAAATGGCCTTGACATTTACTTTACTGTGCAAATGCAGAAAACATAGAAAGTAATGCATTGAAACATTAAAAGATCCTTTTTCAAAACCATGGTATGAGTGTTAAATCCTGAAATAAAAGTAGGCTACCTGAAACCTCTACCCCATTTGGGCTGCTTGATGCACACACACATGACAACCTACATTCACACGTGATCTCACATGACATTGGAGTGTGAATGGGCCAATCAGCAGCAAGCATTACACATTGCGCAAGCCACGCGTGACTAATAACGCTAATCCAATTGGCTTTTGGAGCGCAAAGTTCAGCTGCAACAGAAATCCTTCATTGTGATAAATTTTGCATCCAAAACCAAAATATGGCCATTCTTGTCCTTTCGTATTCCCATATAAGCACTTAAATCTGACTTTTTTCTAATTATGCTACTGCTATTAATTCTGACATGAAAAGTGCCCATATCTGCTTGTGTGCAGTGAACGCATATAATTACATACACGTGCATCTGATGAAAAATGAAAAATCGATAATATTGATTTAAATATTGACTTAAATCAATTTTTGGCGCTGTCAAAGCCTCCACAGGACCATTAGCAATAACTGTGTCAAATTTGGTTCAAATCAGTTGAAAAATGTAGGAGATCCGATCAAACAAATAAACAAACATACACATACACATTCTGCCTTTTATATATATGATGATCAACAGTCTTAACAAGGCCAGGACACTCAAACCCTCGGTCACGATGACTTGTGACTTAATGCAAGCACAACCACAGACAGCTCCCAACCCTTTATTGAATTTACTGGTGTAGACTGTTCTCATTCCACTTCCCATGTCTAGGGGTGTCTCATGTCATTCTTATTTTTAGTATGGTTCAATTATTGCTTGCCCTGTTTCCAATGAGTCAAAGTACACACTGCCTATCTCAGGGATTGTCACCAAATTCCTGAACCAACACTTTAATCAATAGGTTATTCAGATCAATATACACATTGAAAGCTGTAGGGTACTGTATGAGAATTGGTCTGTAGTACGCACAAAAACTGTAACTGTATTAGAAATACCTAAAAAACGTTTTTTGTAAGGTGTTGTAAACTTTTGCATGGTACTGTATTTCCAGTCAGACCAATATTTTCATCTTTGTTGTTATCACAACATTTCAGTCATTGTACCCCCAGCCTATTTCAGGTGTTTGTTGATCTGGGTAACCTTCAGGAAATTTTGAACTAAACCCTTTATATAATCTATGGCAGTTATTCTTGTTCTGACCATATCTAGGGACATCTTGCCTAGTACTGCCCTGTTACTTCTTGTCCTCTTTCCACTGAGTCCAATTATATTGAACTCACAATTACTATCTCACCAAATTCACAATCCTGTAGCAAGGCCTCTGATTGGGAAGTTCTGAGGAGTGTAGTACAACCTTTTAATTGCTGTTCTTCCCAGCTCCACTCTGGTTTAGTAGCATCTGTTAGGATCCCAGCTGAAGGCAAATAGTTACCCCAAAAAAAAACTGAGGTCAAAACACTATGAAAGTATAAAAATAGATTTTTATGGTAAAAATACCAGCTATACATTAAAAAAAAAAATATTACCAGCAATAGATTTAAATCTCGACAAAAACCCTCTTTACAAAAATGTCAATGAAACCTGTTCTACAAACTGATTTCTTACAAAGAATACATATTCTATTCATACAAACCTATCCTAAAAATCTTGTCGGTATTAAATAACTTATTAAGGTTGATATGCTATAAACAATATAAACCATACCAAATTCATAAACCAATGCTTTAATCTACTACTGTTCTGTGGGATAATTCTGAGTGGAGAACTTGGAACATAATTTTTTCAGCTGTACTTTTTTCAGAAAATTGAAAAATGTCATGAATAATTTGACAGTCATTCACACAATTTCATTTTTGTATTTGCAGGTCGATGTTTGGATATAGATGATGCTGAATTAGATTCAATAAATTATGACTACATCAAGGAAGGCTTAAAAGAGATTTGTTACCAAATGCTAAGAACTTGGTATGAAAAAAATCCTGCTCAATGCACAGTTGGAAATTTGGCTAGAGCTTTACAAGCATGTGACAAAGATGATGTAATCCTTCAATTACAATATGACAAATGATATTTCTTTGTGAATAATAAAATAATAATAATTTTCATGCCTGTTTTCCGGTAAAATAACACATTAATTTAGAAAGACTTATGAGAGTAAAATAACTTAGATTTTAATGAAACTTTCAAGTCATTCCATGTCAAAACACAAGCAAAAAGTTGAAATCTGCACCCACCAACACCAAATTACTTGAAATTTGGCACAAATGTTCCCCTCTATGAGTTAGGAAAGTGTACCAAATTATTTTGTGGTAGACTTTACCGTTACAATTTTAAAGGGGGTATTTAATTTTCCTATTTTACCTCTAAATTAAGGCCATGCAACGTCGCTGAATTTCAGTGATTTTTAAAAATTAAAGAAAAATACTTTCATATCTTCAATATTTCTGAAATTTGGTATGTAGGGCAAATAAGAAGAAGTGTAGAATCCAAATATTTAAATATTTCAAGCCTACACTTGATAGAAAATTTTATTTTGCTCACATGACCCCAAAATCAACAACTTTTCACCTATGTAGCTTACTCATGAAACAAAAATATTTGATTTTGTTTTAATCAGAAGAAAGTCATAATAAAATTGAATATAAAAGAGTCTTTAAAAGATTACATTTAAACTACACTATGCACTGTCTGGTCCTGAAACATCTGTCACATACCATTCAGTATCCAAGGAGAAAGGTGGTATTTTTCTAATTACTTGGTTTTTTTACTTGCACACTGGATTTGAAGTACAGTTGTTTCTTTTTTCTGTTAAAGATGAATTGTTCTATTTGTACTGAGCTAACAGTTGAAACATGTCATGGTTTATTCAATGATAAACAGATTGGATTGATTTCAGTTGATCAGTTGGATGCAAAGCTTATACCCTATAGAACAGGACTTGATGAAGATAAAATACAGACTATCTGTTACCATCACAAGCAGACCTTGTTGACTAACTATGAATGGCTTGAAAAGAGATGTTGTAATCCATTTAAAAATCATAAAAAGCAAATCAAAAGTGGTTTGAAACCAATTTCAATGGAGATGGCAGACAAGGCAAAGGTTAAGTTGGTATTAATCCCAGGCAAAAAAACTCTGCCCTAATTGTCGAATACAAATCCGCAAACTAGTTCCTGATGAAGAACCAAGACATGTATTGGATGAGGAAATACAAGAACTTGAAGCAGGTACTTCTGCAGAATCAGAAAAGAGTAATAATAATGAAGAACTAAAACGTGTATCAGATGAGGAAATGAAAGAGCTTTATACAAGTACTTCTGCAGAAACAGAGAAGAGAAATATCAATGAATGTTTCTCTGCTATTGGAATTTCTCCACTGAAAACAAAAGGGCTTCATTACCCAGGAAAAGCTACTTTAGGTAAGAGAAAAGTTTTTTCTGCAATGTGTAAAGACCAAAGTAGCCAAGTCATTAAACATTGACTATGAGCTGTTGAATGATGAGGCTTTAAAAATCAAAAAGGAGATTTTAGATAAAGCTATGTGCTTTGATAAAATGATAGAGCTTCTTGTAGCAAAAGTGAAGACAGTGGAATCAACTAAAATCAAAATACAGATCTTTGACACTTGCCCCTACTGACTGATAACAAAAAAAGTCATGGATGTGTTTGGTGTTTCAGAACACATTGTATGCAAGGCTTGCAAATTGTGTTTGGAAAGAAGTATTTTAGCTGTGCCAGAACCAAAAAGGGGCAAGTCTTTGCCTGCTGATATTCCACAGTGGAAGCATTTTACTAAGATGATGAATATACTCGACTGATACCAGGCAGAAAAGGCTCATCTTGTGCAATCTAAATGAGCTCTTCAGAGCATTCAAGGAACAGAACACTATAGTATCTTTGGGATTTTCAAAATTTTGTAGTCTAAGGTCAAAATGGCGTGTCCTTGCTGGTAGTGCAGGTACGCATGTTGTATGCGTATGCACTATCCACCAAAATATGAAATTATTACTGGAACTACTGAATATATCATATAAAGATCTCTGGAAATGTATTGTCTGTAATACCAGTAGCAGAGCATGTATGATTCATAGGTGCCCAAATTGTCCTAAATCATCAGGGTAACTTGCATCATGAAAAGATATATTGATAATGCTGAATCAATAGAGTTCTCCCAATGGACAACAATTGACCGATCAACTTTGACAACACAAAAGGAATCCTGTCAAGCTTACATTGATTTAGTTGTTTTGCAACTGAATAAATTAGCACCTAATTCTTACTTGGCTAAATCACAATCTAGGTACTTAAAGCAAAGAAAAGAGGAGATTAGTGATAGTGAAATTTTGTTCCTGGGAGATTTTGCCAAGAACTACAAATTTATAGTTCAAGATGAGATCCGGAGTTATCATTGGAATACTTCACAATCTACTTTACATCCAGTGTTACTCTACTTTAAGCTTGAAAATGCAATGCAAAGTGAATGTTTCTGCATTATGTTGGGTGACAACTCACATGATGTAGCATTTGTTTATATGGTACAGAAAAAAGTTATTGAGGTAATTAAAGCTACCTTGCCAAAGAAAAAATATTGAGTATTTTACTGATGGTTGTGCAGCACAATACAATAATTATAAGAACTTTGCCAATTTGTGCAACCATCAGAAAGATTTTGGGCTCAATGCAAAATAGAATTTCTTTGCAACAAGTCATGGTAAACAACCGTGTGATGGCAAAGGTGCGACAGTGAAAAGGATAGAGTCAAAAGAAAGTCTCCGAAGACCAACTATCAAGCAAATCTTTTCTACAGAATCTATGTTTGAATATTGTAAATCTGCAATTGAAGGTATCAAATTCATTCTGGTTGAAAAGGAAGAAGTTGAGGAGTCTCACCACAACATTCAAAAATGCATCCACAGTCCCAGAAACAATAAGTTTTCATCAATTTATTCCACTCGCCAGAGATAAAATAGCTATGTAACAATGTAGCGAAGATGAAAACTATGACCTAATATATGACTTTTTCTATTGGGGCTGAAAAAAAAACAGTAAATTTTTTTGTTTCAGGATATGTTTCTTGCAAGTGCAACAATAAAATTTGGATTGGCATGGTCCTGGAAATTGATATAGAGAATAAGGACTTGCTGTTTAAGTTCATGCACCCAGCTCTTCCATCACATTCATTTTACTGGAAAGAAGATTTTAAGGATATATGTTTTGTACCATTAATGAATATTCTGTGCACTGTTGATGTTCCTACAACAGTAAATGGTAAAGTTTATCATTTGTCCAAGATGGATAAATTATCTTTGCAAAAAAATTATATCCAAAACAATTTAGTCTATATGCACAACAAAATTTAGTGCATGGTGTAGTTTAAAATGTAATCTTTTAAAGACTCTTTGTATATTCATTTTTATTATTATATTCTCCTGAATGAAACAAAATTCAAATATTTATGTTTCATGAAAATAATTTTGAAAAATTATTTAAAAAATAAAAATGGAAATTTAAAAAAAGTAATGAAAGCATTTCCTTCAACTATATAAATATTTTAAGTGCCAACTACAAATATTGTTTTAAAGATTCACATTTATCTTATAACTTTTTTGAGAATGAAAAAAAATCAAATGTTTTTTTGTTTCATGAAAATAATTTACCAAAATAAAATTAAAAGAAGCACAAACAGAAAGAATTTCTTTTAACTTCATTTGTTAAGTGGCATTTACAAATTTTCTATGCACTGTTGATTATCATTCATGAAGCAATGTTTACCGTTTTTAAAGGCAATCTATCTGTACAAAAACTAATATCTGCAAAATATATTTAAATTATTTTTTTTTTTTAAATTAATAAGAACAATCTTATTGAATAGTTTAAGAAGTTACTTAGCATAATATCAACATTTTAGAGGTCATGGAGCATTAGAATGATTGTCTTTAATTATAATCTTTCTCAGAAATCCTGCACATACATAGGAAAAAAACTCTAAACTTGGCAGAGTCATATCTTCTAAAGTAGACTTAAAACCCTCACAAAATTTTTTGTTGAACTTGAGCAAGCATTGTGGATGTTAGGCAAAAAATATTATGAAAATTGAAGAGGTTGTATTTTCAATAGACTGACCATAAGCTACATAGGTGAAAAGTTGTTGATTTTGGGATCATGTATTTGGGTGAGCAAAATAAAATTTTCTATCAAGTGTAGCCTTGAAATATTTAAATATTTGGATTCTACACTTCTTATTTGCCCAACATACCAAATTTCATAAATATTGAAAGTATGGAAGTATTTTTCTTTAATTTTTAAAAAACGCCGAGATTCGGCGACGTTGCACAGCCTTAATTTAGAGGCAAAATAGGAAAATTATACACCTCCCACTTAAAATTAGAAGGGTAAAGTCTAGTACAAAATAATTTGGCACACTTTCCTAACTCATGGAGGGGAACATTTGTGCCAAATTTCAAGTAATTTGGTGTTGGTGGGTGTAATGCCCTGGTGAATTGACATAGAATGACCCTTTCAGGACTTATTAAAAAATGAATAGATTTATTTTTGAAATTATTATTTTTAGAAAATCTTGGCAAAAATATTTTTTTTTTACATCTGTTAACCCCTACTTAATTTCATATAATTTCTAGAAATTAAAATTGTCCCCCAAATGTTTTTTATTAGTAAAAAGCAGGATTACTTGAAGAATGTAAATCGATAATGTTTTGTTTTTTTCAAACTTTTACTAATTTGCCTAAAATCTGCTCCAATTTTTAAAATAAAAACTGCAATAAAACTATGTAATTATTTAATTACATAAACTTTTTATTGTTTTTATAAATAATATATATTAAGGACATTATAGTCTGAAGAAAAAAAATTTTTCAACGAATTTTTACAACAATTGTTTGTATTTTTTTTTTTTTTAATTATAATAATTTATAGTTTCAAAAATGTTTTTAAAATTCTTCTAAGCATCGTCAAAGTTAGGTTATTCAGTTATTAAATGAAGACTATATTTACTAAGTGAAAATTGAAAAGCTTAATACAAATCATCACACTAAAAGTTTTTAAAATAATCTAAAACAATTTTTTTGCGTGTCTAAATGCTCTTTTTTTTAAGCATGGTGTTTCATACATGATGTTATTGTTAAAAGGTCATGGCTTTCAAGACTTGTCACCTTTACCGAAAATTCGGCTCATAAAATTTTCAACTGTGAGCAATTGTTTCATTTCACTTCCAAGGAGGGTTGAAGAGGCATATGAAGAGAAAAACGTCCCTTTTCAGTGCCACAAAATATTACAAAAAGTTTTATAACTGTTATGCATGCTAGCAATTTCTTTTTCATACAACATTGCTTGAGGTATTGGATTATGCTTAAATAAAATAAGTTTACAATTACCTCAGTAATAATACCTCCCACCACCAGTGAATTTTTTTTTCCCCCTTTGATTTAGATTAAATTTAAATTTGAGCAAGGGAATGACTCCTATACAAAATATAGGAGGAGAAAGCCAGAAGATTGAGGTCACATCAAAATGAGACAGTCTGGACATCAAGTTGAGCAAGAAATCACAAATCAGTGGATAGTGCCTTACAATACATATTTGTCGTGACAATTTAACTGTCATATCAATGTTGAAATCTGCTCATCAATTCAATCAAGTATGGAGGTCACATTGGCAAGATCATTGAGTAATATTGAAATGCATTATTTTTCTCCAAACATTATAGCAATGATTTAAAATCAATCATTTTCTTACAAAAAAATGTGTGATATGCAGCAAGGCGCAGGTAATTCAGCTAGTATTATTATATTATCTCAGTTATTAAATTAAAAATGTAATAACTGATAATATAATAATAAATTTATTTATTATATTATCTCAGTTATTAAATTAAATTATCATATTATCACACTTATTAAATTTTTTAATTTAATAATTGCAATAATAAAATGCCATTAAAGAGGTAACTCAATAATTTATGAATTATTATTAATTTAAGAAATTTTTATATTATTTTAAATTTTATGTTTTCAGAAAGCATCTTCAAATGTAAGGTTATGTACAGTGTAACCTGGATATAAGAGACCCTGATATAAGAGAGATTTTCTCTGGTCCCAAATTAGAGCCATACTTACCTAAACAAAATAGACCAAACCCGGATATAAGAGACTTCTTCTCCGGTACTGACAACTCTCTTATATCTGGGTTACACTGTACCTAAAAAAATTTTTAAATATTAGATATTTGCTTAAAATATTTTGTTAATTTTAAAAAATTATCTGGTAGTTAAAAAACAAAAACAAACCATTTTTACTTAGAATCCATAAATTTATGTTAATTCTGGTCCACCATACTTAACCAGTCAACACCTTAGGTCGTCAATATATTGATGGAGATGTGAAAATAACAAGACTCCGTGGTTAAAAAATGCTTGTATGTAACATTTTATGCTATAAGTAATATTTGTTTCAGAACAGATCTATTTAACTTTAAATTTGCTAATTTTCTGCAAAAAAACGTTTCAGAAATATTTTGTTTTTGCGAGATTTTTAAAACTGAGAATATGTCAAAATGGCCATTTCGATTGTTTTTTCTGAAAAAAAAAATGAATCAAAAATTATTCTAATTTCTATTTGAAATACACCACAGTATTTTGCTTTCTAGAATTAGAAAATTTAATCCTTTAGCTTTTAATCAAAGCGAAAAGGAAAATGTCAAGAAAGATTTTTCATTTATGAAAATTAATTTAAACCTTAGGTTTACCAAATTATTGGAGGTGCCTACCTATATATATATATATATATATATATATATACTTCCAAATAAGCGTGATACCTAATGTTTAAAATGAACTTTTAAAAATGAAAAATCTTTCTTGAAGCTTTTACTTTAGTTTTAATTTCAAGTTAATAGATTAAATTTAATATTTCCAATAAGCAAAATACTTTGCTCTATTTCAAAACTAATTTAAATTGACTGGAAGCAGTATATATATTTTTTTTTTAAATCACTAAAATCACCATCTGTCAATACAATGTAACTCACTTTATTAAAAAAATCTTTCAAAAATAAAATATACTTTTCTGAAACTTTATTTGAGGAATATTAGCTTTTTTAAAGTTGAATTAATCTGATTTGAAATAAATATCACTTACTTTTAGTTTAAAATATCACAGAAATGCATTTTTTAACACAGAGGTAGGTGTTTTTTATTCGATGTTGACAGCTGGAAAATTAATTAATTTTTTCTATGGGGTACATTTCTGTAAAAGTTACTTGAGGAATATGAGTGTATTTGTTACATAATTTTTAACTATGCAGTAATCTTTAAAATTTAAGAAAATATTCTTCCTAATCTAATGTTCAATTGAATTTTAATTACTTTGGCTTTTAATTTATTATAGTTATCGCACTTAATTTCTAATAATATCATATGTGGATGTCCATATTTAAAAAATCAACATGTTTATACAAACACAAAAATACTGGTGGTCATTGAATTGTAGTAAGCTTTTCCATTTCAATTGTTCTCTTTTATCCACCACAGAGAACCCTCCCTGCCTGCCATCAGAATGGGTGATTCTCAACTCCTTCAGAGAACCTTATTATGCTTGCTTGGTCTAACACTGTCCACTGACATGAGGTGGAATAAATACATTGAATCAATAGCTTCATCTACTGCAAGGAAAGTTGGTTTTCTGTGTCATGCCAGAAAGTTTTTCTCGTCTTAGTCCATCCTTTAACTCTATAAATCAACCATCCATCCTTGTATAGAATATTGCTGTCATATATGGTCCAGTGCTTCCACTGTATGCCTTGAGGTCCTTGACAAAATCCATAGACGAATATGCAATATGATAGGGCCTGATCTGGCATCTAACCTACAATCGTTATCCCACAGACATGCTGTGGTTTTATTCTTTCTCTTCTACAGTTATTTTCACAGCACCTGTTCTGATGAGCTACTTTCGCTGGTTCCCAGACACTATGAATTTAAGCAAGCTACCAGGCTGGCATCTTGGTCATACCCTTTCACTGTCAAAACAGTTAAAAGGTAACAGCCTCTTCTACTCAATCAGCTTCTTCTCTCGCACTTCCTATCTGTGGAACTCCCTTCTTACTTGCTTCCCCAATGACTATAATCTTCAAATATTCAAGTGTAATCTCAATCGACATCTGACACTCTGAGCTTGTTCCCTGACCGTCTCTGTATCCTTTCCCCAAACATGCCTCTTTACTCTTGTTCTCAATCCTCTGTAACCCCTTACATGCTAGTGGCACTCCCACCTTACTTGGGGTGAATTGCTTAAAAAAAAAATAAAAATAAAAAATAATAAAGACAATATGGCAGATTGTTTAATTAAAATAAATTATATAAATATGTTGTTGAACATTTTTTGAAATGGTTAATCTGTGAAAACTTGAAATTTTAAAATTTGACTATATACCTCAAGCATCACGCAGTTCACTTAAAAAGTATTAAGGTGTCCAGAAAATAACTACGTTTTATCAGAAAGGATAAAAAAACAAATGTAAATTAAATTTATTTAAATACTATTTATCAAAAATTTAATTGTCCTCATTTTCAATGACGGAAAGGCAAATTTTTGATCAGTCTTTAAAAAAATCTGGATTTTTCTCTGACAAAAAAGTTTGAAAGAGTTTTCAACTTCTTTGTTTTTGAATATTCTGCCACTCATGAAATGTTCTAGCGATTAAAACAAATAAAAATCTCTAGGTGTTAAATCTGATCAGTATGGAGGATGTGGAAGAGCCTTCCATCCTAACAATCTTATTTTTTTCTTGGGTTGGTTTTGCAGAATGTGGCTCTGCATTGCCACACTGAAGAATAACACGTTTTCTGTTTATCAAAGCAGGATACTTTCAATATAATGCTTCATTTACGCAGTAAAGATGCTGACAATAAAGGTCTGCAGCGATGATCCTTCCATGTTCCATTAGCTTGTAATGGAAGACACTTTTCATATTCAACCAGATGCAAATTTCGGTAGTGGTCTACTTTTGATGTTGGCACTGGTTGTGTACTAACACACAAAACCAATTTCCTTCATCTGTAACAATGTGATATGAAAATGAAAAACTGGCATTTCTGATTAAAAGATGATTGCATTAAAAGACATTGCATTTGGTTCCCAAGTGAAAGCTGATGAGGAACCCAAATTCCTTCTCAGCAATTTTTCCCAATTAAACTCTGAAATGCAGTAATAAATGGCACTGTCGGATAGAAGAGATGATAGACTAATTCTAAATGCAGTTTCTTACCATTCAACCTTAGTTTACTCTTAATTCATAACTGTGAATTGTGTAATAACTTTCCAAGCACACAAGTAGGAGAGATGATAAACTAATCCTAGATAGAGTTTCCTACCAGTCAACCTTGCTTCTGCCTTGGTTGGTGCACTTATAACAGTGAAATACATAATTACTTTGTCTACCTGAAGCCTATTCTTTTTATTGTCCCTTCTCAGTAAAATTTTCTTCCTTCATGTTTTAATTGGTTAAATGTTATTGGCAGAAATGGCCAACAAACAGAATTGAAAAAGTTTTCAATTAACAATAGTAAGTGGAAGAAAAGAACAGGGTAAAAAATAATATTGCACAAATGATATATATATATATATACAAGGCAAAACAACATCAATAAGGCAAAAAGTTCACAAACTAAGAATGGTGTTAACAGACAAAAGGGGATACAAACAAGTGATCACAGTGTTCTGACTTCAAGACAAAAAAGAACAGAACTGAGTCAGATGAGACTGAGAATTCATCTATCTTATTGGCTAAGAAGAAATCCCAGATGTATCTGTGGGTTTGTCTATAAATTTGGGGAGGGAGATGTTTTGCAGTCATTCCTACTATGGATGCTGAGTGCTATCATAAGTTCTGGAATCAAGAGCATTGAGCAGCCTTAAAGGTCATTCCTTGGTTCAATGACTTTTCACGGCCTAGGAGACTACCGTATTGTGAATTAGTGAAGAGGATCCTCTTTGTGGGTAACTCAGCTTGTTGGCAGCAGTCACACTTTTTCTGGTCTTGGGTATCGGTGGCGGATTACCTCAGCAACCCTGAGTTTTCACTTACCTGGCAATTAGTTTGGAACATGCCATCCTTCAGGGAGGGAGGGTGGCTAGTCAGATTTGCCTGACTGTCATCATTTAAAGTAAACAGCTTCACGCGCCTTCTACTACTGTCCTCAGTTTTGCCCATTTTGAGACTGACAGCAGGTTGACCACTCATATCGATCCCAAACATCTTGTGTCCATCGAACTCACTTATGCATGCAATAATGTGTTGCCCCTGTTCTCTGGTTTGAAATAAATGGTGTTTCCCACATTGCTAGCTGTGGCAAAAATGGTGGTATGGCATCATGAATAGAGGAAATCTTACAATATGAACGCTATTCACATCAGGATTTGATGCGATTCTTTGGGCATAAGAACTGATAGAAAGCATTTGTTATCAACAGATTTTGGTGAAAGATGGGTGAAAGTGGTGAGCTTGGTTCAAGTGAGCAGGTCCAGCCTTGATTTTTTTAAAGTTCTCTTTGACACAACAGGTTGGTTTTTTGTTGAACCCTCCCCTGTTAAGATAGACTCTATTTATTTACCAAGTTAATGTGAATAAGTGTTGTTCCCAGTTCTCTCTTTTGTTATGATCCATGTTGAGATTCCCAACCCCTCCAGTTTGTTTTTGCTCCCATTTTTGTATCTCAATTGGGTCTGTCTTTGATTCTCCCAATCCGTATTTTATTTTTCATCCCTCTCTCGCCATTAGTGAGTGAGCTTCTTGATTCTGTCTACAGGCAGAATACAGCAGCTGCTCTTATTTTTGTGGGGTAGATGGGTCCTTCTTACATCTGTTATTTTTAATCTGAATGTTTTGTTATATTAGGTTGGTGCAAAAATAATGTCGTTTTCTCACATATGTTACTATGTTAGAAAACGACATTATTTTTGCACCAACATAACATTTTAGTTTTGTTTTTTGGGTTCATTCCCTCTCCCCTCATTACATGATCATTATATCTTTATAATGAAAAAGCAAAAAAAAAGACATTTTAAACTTTTTATTTCATGGGATTTTATGTCGGTTCCCTGTAAATATGTGGTATTGTGATACATGTAGGATTGAATGGTGATGGATGAGTTCTTGTGGTAAATGAACAAATTGTAAAGGATGAATGGGTTGTGAATCTGTTTACCTAGGTCTAGGATAGTTAATGTGGACCAGCTTTACCACATTTCCTCTTTGGCCTTGTGCCAAAATTGTTCTTCATGAATAATAAATCAACATTTCTACTATGGATTGCAACTAACATTTTTTCATACTCAGTTACCCCATGTGAGTCATGGCTTTATTGCCTTGCTTGGGGTGAGATGATTTTAAAACAATAAAACTGAAAAAAGAAGCAATATTTTGACTTGTATAACTTTTTATTTAATGTTAAGTTTTATTTTCAAATAGTAAACAATTTTTTGTGAGAAATTTAGTGACTCCCCAAATTGAGTTGTGGAAGATGAACAAAAATGAGTCAAATGAATAGTTTAAAGGGCATACTTTATATAAAAAATACATACAACAAGAATAAGAAAAGAGAATTGCTAAAACATATTCCTTTAGCAGTTAAAGTCATGGAATTTATTTGGAATGTTTTAGGTTAGGTTGGTTCCAATATAAATTTTACTTGCTGTTCAAGATATGAAGAATGTTCAGAAATTAGATTATAATAGTTGTCTAGAACATTGGAAACCTCAGGTCCTGCTCAGGTAACTTGATGTCTATATAGAAAATTTAGACTCTTCCAAAATGGGGCAATTCCATTCAGTATTTTCCATGCCAAGCCATTTATGCATTTAACAATTTAGCATTTTCCATGTGTTGGAAAATGCCCACTCCCATAATTCCTTGAATGTTTATTTGGTTACTATCGTTATTATGAGAAAAGGCTAATTTGTAATTTAATTTAGTCCAATTGGTTATCACTTGTCTGAAATCATTGAACTTGAATTGAATATTAAATTTGTTGTCTAACAAAATGGGAATAACAAGTGATCTCCCTTCGCCCATATTTACTTCCAACACAACCTCTATGTAATCTCTTATTGGAAATATGTAGATAAATTTTTGCATTGACATCGACAGGATTCAGACTCCAATAGAGACATTTTAACATTTTTAATATTACTTTAGAGAAATACGACCACTGGCTAGTGTGTCCAATAATCAGTTTAAAGTTCAAAGAATTTACTCATAGCCTAGTGGATAAAAGCTTTGGTTGAAGTAATGCAAAAAGTGACTTTACCCAAAGAACTATGAGTTCAGTACCTGGCCACAGCAGTCAGATGGAAGTTGGTGAGGAAGAGATTGGAGAGTTGAGTTACTAAAATTAATTAACTGAAACTGAGATATCCAAATAAGGCATGGTCTGCGGAATTAGAACAATCTACACCTGTGGAATAAATAATGGGTTCGGTTCAAAATTCCAATGTATATCACCTGAAGAAGGCCAGAGCATACAATGGTTGAAACATTGTGAATATGGCAATAAAAATGAGGACAACAGCCTGAATTATGTAAATACTACAAAAGAATATGCAATGTTTAGTTTTGCTTAATTGTTCATGTTGGAAAAGACCAGTAATCACCACAAAGTACCTTTTCTCCTTGGCATTACATTTTCCACTGACATGAAATGGAGCAACTATATTGAATCAATAGCTTCGTCCACTACAAGGAAATTTGGTTCACTGTGCTGTGCCAGAAAATTTTACTTGTCAGAATCCATCTTGCACATTTAAAAATTTACTATTAATCCATGTATTGAATAATGTTGCCATATCTGGTCTGGCAGTCCTGCTGTACATCTCAAGTTTCTTGACAGAATCCAAATATCAAGTATTTCTACAAATATTTTCATGGCAACTGCTCCAACAAACTTTCTTCCCTGCCAAAAGATTACATGAATTTAAGCATGCTACTAGACTTGGTTATTTCAGGCATAGATTAGGTATTTGCAAGAGAACTATGTTGATACAAACTGTCTGGGTGTTGACCTTATTTTTTTCTTTTTTTTTAACAATGATGTTCACCCTGTACAAGGTTCGAGAGCCATTCAAGGTAGAGGCTTTTAGAATAAGAGGCACAGTTTATGGGGATATGTGAGGAAGATAATGGTTAATCCTAGACTTAACATGTTAAGATTGTAGTGATTGGAGAAGCAGCAACCTCTTTGGAGTTATTTCCACAAATTAACGGTTCGTGGGAAGAAGCTGCTTGAATGGAACTTATATCTCACCAATAGAATATAAAGGGAATGAGAATGGTTCACTACAATGTGTGTGCCATGGTGAATCTTAGAGCTATGAAGGTTAGAATTAGTAGAACTAAGGATTGTACTTTGTCTGAACATGTTCCATAGAAATAGCAATAGATCAGCTAGAGGGTTGCAAATTTTCGTCTGTGAGAAAGGAATTGTAGGGTGAATAAATAATTTATCACCCACAAGGAGACAGAAATGCTCTTGAACAATATCAAGAATTTGACAGCAGTACTCCATTTTTAGCCTGATATGGCTCTTGTAAAGTTAGAGGATAGCATGAGAAGTGTGATACTTAGCAGGGTGGGACATGGAACTGACCATTTTTTTCAGCATCTTTAGCAAGGGATCATATGCATGAGTTCCACTTGAGATCTGAGCTGAGTTTAAGTCCCAATAGGCACTCAAGGTATGGGTTCACCCTTAGAGAACACCTATTCATCATAATAGGTGAAAAAGGGATATATTATAAAATAAAAAGCATTCATTTGAAGCATAGCTTATTGAGGTACAAAGCAGGGTAGATTAAATATAATGCATCCAGAAGTACTGCTTTCATATAGGTCTTGTGAAGTGATTTCCTTCTTGGTTGGGTATCTGCCAATGAAGAGGAATGGAAAATTCAGCAGCACTGGAATCAAACACTGGATCACAATGAACAGGACACAGGCAAAACTTTCACACAGGAACAACCACATGTATGGGACAAACACAGCTGAGATACCCAAAACAAACAAGGACAAAGGAATTTGAAATGATGCTGGGCAACACAAACAGAAATCCTTGGTAACACATGACAATTCCATTGCATAGTGAACATGGCACAATGCCAGACATTGCCTCTTCCCAGAAAATGTGCCTACTTTTATTGAGGCTAATATTTTATAAGTTAGCTAGCAAAGAAATCATTTGCATAGCTAAACACTGCTCAGCTCACTGTCCCAACTATCTCATGGGGAAGCTAGTTTACACTTTCTTTCTTCATAACTGGACATTCTGGGTTTCATACCATCTCTGTTCTGGCAGGACAGCCATATGTTGTCTTTCTGCAGAGACAGCACAATAAACATCATCTCTTTGACCGAAGAGGGTGGGTACTGTTATCAGTAGTGATTGGCTGCTCTATCTGCATTTCGTTTCTGTTACAGATAATGGTTACATTTTATAGAATGTAGAATATTCATCTAAAATAACAATTGAACAATTCCAGAACATAGAAAATTCATCTAAAATAATCTATGAACCAGTTTCAAGAAGTCAAAGAAAGAGGACTTTTAAATTCTACATTTAATTTCACAAATATGTCAGTAACTCCTTAATTAATGCCACGGTGTTTAAATCATGGGCATTTGGTTAAATGGTTAGAACATTCACTTTCCAACATGGAGAGCCATGATCATCTATGTCTTAAAGGAACACAGCACATACAAGAAGAATCCGTCAGTCTCAAGAGACTATGGACTTGTGCTCTGGATGATGTTTCAGGGTTGGTGTTATCATGTCTTGATAGGCTTATTCTAGAATAGAAGTACCCCCCACACACACACATTGCATACACATAGTTTAATTCTAGTCTATCAGAGGTGAAAAGATGAACAAAAACACAAATTTTAACAGATAAACCAGCATCAAATTTTGTCTATATTCTTGAATAGGCCTATCAAAATATGATAGATACTGATCCTGAAAGACTATTCAGAGCACAACTCCATAATCTCTTGAGACTGACAGATTCTTCTTTTATGTACTATATCTCCTCAAGACGTGGGCGATCATGGCTCTCCACGATTTCCTGATCTTTTTCATAGTAAAATTTGTCTTGTTATCTCTCTTAATCTCTGTTCGCCCAACAGTTTACAATTTAAGTTCATTAGGTAGGTTATTTACTGTTTTTTTTCTTGCCTCCAATATGTCCTGTGAGTGTCAAATTCTCCAAGCCCTCTTTCTTCATTATGTGCCTTAGGAGTTTCAACTATCTCTTTTTGATGCTAAATATAAGTATCCTTTTTGTTTCCATTTTCTCTAAAACTTTGTTGTTACTCACTTGTCCAGTCCAAAGCATTCTTAGCATCCTTCTGTAGAACCACATTTCTGTTGTTTCAAGTATCTTCTTCGTCTGTGAGGTGATTGTCCAGCATAATGACAGATATTACATAACAATTCTCTCTTCTTTTCGTTGTAATGAAATTTTTCTGTTTTTTAATACTTTGCTTATCTTTTGAAAGGCATCTTTTACTACCCCAGTGGTGCCTTCAGATTTCTGTGTTGCGTTTTGTGTCCTCTGTTAAAACATTTCCTAGATATTTCAGTTTTTGTCAGTCAGTCAGTTATGTGCCATGTGTGATACATGCTTAGGCAATCATGTATCTTTCGATACATGACTGACAAGGCCGATTTTTTCTCGCAGTAGATTGCTATTTCTTTCTGTGGTAGACCATTTGCCATCTAAGGCTACAGAACCTGGTCTGACCTGCTATTTACCCATAGCTGGGGGGAGAAGAAGAGGATTCATACCTTTCCCAAGGGTATTAGCACATAAGTGAATGTAATGGATTTGACTGGAATTTGAACTTGGCTCTCCAATTCTTCAATCCAAGCCGCTATCCATTACTCCACTTGTTTGATTTCAGTATCTCTAATTTGTAATTTGCATATAAAGCTGTTTCTTTTGCTGACAACCATATATTCTGTTTTCTTATAATTAATGTTTAGTCCTTTCTTCTTGCTTTCCTTTGCATAAATATTTTTCAACTATTATTATTTAGTAAATCTGAGGGGATCAGTTTATTACTTAATAACATAAGAACAATCCCCCACTTTATGATGTAAAAAAACAGCAGCATATTTAATTATTTATCTTACATTAGATCCTCACAGGTGAATCTTTATTGTGTGCCCCCCCCCCGCCATTTATTATTGCTTTACTCTGTCCTTTGATAAAGTCAGTCTTTTCAGCTTAAGTTTTGTAGACATCTTTTGTCTGCCATGGTCATAACAAAGTCACAACCAGTGCAAGAACGATAACTCTAGTACGGCACTTCCAATAATTACCGAGACACCTTGGGTCAACGTTTGAAAAAATATGGATAAATGAATGCATAAAATTATTTAACAAAGAATGAAGAAAAAAATAATTTTTTGAAAGAAAATTGTCACATAACATTTTCAAAGACTTTGTTCAAGATTTTGTCCAGTTTATTTTTTTATTTTTTTATGAGAAAATGCATCTATTTTTGTCTGTTTCAAGCTAGCATTTTTATCTGATGTTAACTACCGAAGCTGGGTTAGTTTGTCAGGATAGATTCTGGCTGAAAGTGCTTAAGCAAACTCAACTCAAACTTAAACATTCCTCAAAAAGTCAAATATAATAACTGCTTGTGCTTGAAATTTGGCATTGCGGTTGTTAAACTTGTTGCGAGGCCGATAAGGATGTCGCCCCCGCAAGCTTTATGAAGAAACGTGTGAACAGCCAAGACAATGAGGGGACAAAGGCAAAGGTTTATGAAACAATAATGTCAATTTTAATGCCAATTGTACAAGAGTGTACTCTGAAGAAATGTGTTCAAGTCGGTGTCGGGTCCGGTATGACTGGTTTTGTTTAGGGGTAGCTGCTTTTGGTCGTATCGGTAAAACGAATATAGAGTTGATCGGCGAACGTAACTGGTCGACTGCCAGATGGGAGAATAGACGGGAATAACAGCAGGTTGAACTAGACGGGTTCAGGCCCTGTCTACCTCGCCGAACGAAACATTGCCCTTCGAGTTCCTCTCTGCATTAGCAGAGAGTTTGACAGAACGCCGACTCGGAAGCTCACAAAGGCAGCGTACTACACTTTGATCCTAGCAACCGGGCCGAGCCGAGCAGCTTGGTATATTTATTAATCCACTCACGAGGATTAAATGTGGCACAAGGCCGGTTTAATGTGGGTAGCCCGCGAGCCCGTAGGCTCGGCCAAAAATATGACCTTTGAACCCGCCTAGACTTGTTCAGGTACTATCTACCTCCCCGAACGCAACCTTGCCCTTCGGCAAAGCTTCGTCCGAGTCCCTCTCTGCATTAGAGAGTTCGACAGAAGCCAGCCCGGAAGATCACAAAGCACAGATACTACACTTTGATCCTAACCGGGCCGGGCAGCTTTATTAATCCACCCACGAGGATTAAATGTGGCACAAGGCCTGTTTAATGTGGGTAGCCCGCGAGCCCGTAGGCTCAGTCAAAAATATGACCTTTAAACACGCTTAGACAGGTTCAGGTCCTGTCTACCTCCCCGAACGCAACCTTGCCCTTCGGCAAAGCTTCCTCCGAGTTCCCCTCTGCATTAGAGAGTACGACAGAATCCAGCCCCGATCACAAAGCACAGATACTAACCGGACCGGGCAGCTTGGTATTTATCAATCCACCCACGAGGATCGAATGTGGTACAAGGCCGGTTTAATGTGGGTAGTCCGCGAGCCCGTAGGCTCGGCCAAAAATATGACCTTTGAACACGCCTAGACGGGTTCAGGTCCTGTCTACCTCCCCAAAGGAAACCTTGCCCTTCGGCAAAGCTTCCTCCGAGTTCCCCTCTGCACTAGAGAGTACTACAGAAGCCAGACCGGATGATCACAAAACACAAATACTACACTTTGATCCTAACCGGGCCGGGCAGCTTGGATTTTTGTGAAAAAAGGGGCTAATGTTATTTGGAGCGATTTATTCAATTACTCCCCGGCTAGATGGAGTAGAAAACCGTAGATATTAAATTAATATCAATTGTTGTCCGATGTTTGAGAAAGCGCTGCATAATCCGATGTTCACGAGGTACAGTTTGGCATCAACGATATTGGACTAGTCGTCTGGTTTCTCGCATGTTGCTTGACTTAAATCTGCGAGATCAGGAGTTGTGAAAGTCAAGGCCGTCTTTCTAAGGAGCGGCTAATGGCGACCGCGACAAACTTCAACATGAGCAATATCATTGTCAACATCCTCTTCAGCATTTTCTTTATCTATGGGTTTAGTTTGGATAATTGAAATGCTCGAATCATTTCAATGTTTTTTTGTTTTTTTTTTGTCTGGGTAACGGTAATCAAACTCGAAACAATCGTGATACAGATAATTGAGGAAGCACTGTAAAAAGTTAATTTACAAACATTATAGATAAAAATTTAATGAAATATATAAAAATATATAAAAAATAATTCAGCAAAAGTTTTAAAATATTTTTTGTGGGGAATTGGTGCTTGTATCATTTGATTAATTATTTCCATTTTAATTATTTTTAAAGTCCATAGTTTTAACAAATTGTCATGAGGAAATGTTCATACAACAGATTAAATGCTCTGACACAAAGTAATATTCAAAATGTTTAAAACAAAGGTAAGAGAGTTTGTTGTTCACAGAAGAGATATATGGTTTTCAGAAGTTGGCAAGAGGTAGTTTGAAATACTTAATTTTCTTGGATTATTGAGAGAAAATTCTTTGAAGTGTCATGTGCTTACTTAAAGGCTGATAATATAATTTATGAATAATTTTACACTGCGTCAACGCTGGTCACAAATAACTGAAACAAAACTCTTCACATGATTTCAGACACTTTCCCTTATTAATTTAATTTTTCTCCTCATTTTATATCAAAAGGAATTTTGCATAAGCTTGCTACTTTCTTTTCTTCTTGGCTCAACAGCTAATTTTGTGAAGATGTAGAATCAGATTCCTACATTTTTTTAAAATCTTAAATTGTGTGCAAGTTAAACACATAGAGGCTCCCAACCAAATATAACAACTGATGTATTTTGATTGGTTGTAAAATATTAATTAGGTGTCGTCAACTACGTCCAAAGGTACCGACCCAAATTTTAACCCCTAGTTGACACCATAAAATGTAAACATGTTCATGAGCCTCACCACATGACCAAGAGAACTAATAAAAACGAAACTTCGACGCGACTTGGTCTGTGGGCACTTAAAATATTGAACCAATTCACTTGACTTCATTGTAAATCAACACAACACAGCAAAGGAGCCGAACTTTATCTTCAATACAACAACAAACCTTGTCAACCATTTCCAGGCTTAACGCTCACTCCCACAAAATATTCTATTCCACAAGAAGAATCTCTGGTTAATGAGCGATAACTCTATAACAATCAGCGAGTCCAGAACAATACTTTTTTTTCTAATACAAAAACAAAAACAACTGTTTCATTTTCCTATAAAAACAAATATAGTTAACTACACCTTCTCATTTTCACACATACAGTACAGTAACTCAAATTCTCTCAGTAACACACCAAAGAACTCTATTGTGTTTATCAACTTTTGCACTATATATTGTGTATTTGTTGTGTTTATAAAAAATATTTATTGTTGAACAAATTCATAATTTCTTCTACTTGATTATTTCTCTTGTTTTTGTCTTTGTTACATTTGATATTGTAAAAATTGTAGATGGTTAGTTTTTATTTCTATTTATAATCAATACAAATTGGCTGACTCACTATAAAGACAAGGTATTTGTTATGGTCCAGATTGATGAGGATATTTCATCATTCTAAAAATAACCTTGTCATCAATGATTATAGAAAAGAAGGATATGTCATCATCCTAACGCTCATCATTATAAAAATGACCGTTCACCAGTAGAGTATAGAACAGTACAGTAGACTAAGGTACCTGTAGCAGTAGTCAGTGATGAGTAGGCAAGTAGCAGTACAGAAACACACATCTGCCACCACTCTGTGAAGATCGAAAACAGATGTCATCCTCACAAACGAACTTCTCAGAACCAAACCAAGTAAGCATTGACTTTTAAACAAAAGAGACACTGAGAACATTTTTACACACACCATACCAATATTCTGTAATTCACATCACAAAAAAGAAAATACAAATTCTTGTTATTTATGTCAATACGTGTCTCAAGTTTTTATTGTTATTGTTTTATGCATTTTAATTCATGTCATTAACACCAACCCCATTACATATTCACTGGTCCAAAACAATTTCACATAGGCTCACAAATTTATTTCCTCTTTCTTTTCAGCTCACCAGTCACTTTCTTTGAAGGCAAGGTTTACATTTGTCCAAAGAAAATTTCATATAGGCTTTCAAATTCTTTTTCGTCTTTTTCCTCAGTCCTCTGAATTTGAAGAGAGTGTGTAAAGAGAGTGATTATTATTTCACACTCACTACAATTTTTGTATCAGAAACATTTTCAAAAGAATTTTATTTTTATAACTGTTACATTATTTTTTGCAATGAAGACCAAATAGGAAATAATTCAAAAAGTTTGAATTAACTCCTTTGATTATTCTTCCTATAAATCTAAAAATATTCATTCTACTAAGTTACATAAATTTTAGTTATCTATCTGTTTTACAATTTGAAATTCCACCTCGAAATTCAAAATTCCTCTCTTGAAAACCGACTAGTCAAGATCAAATTTAAAATTAGATTGCTTAAGGAACTACAAATAAAAACTTTTTAAGTTCATTGTTGGTTAAACCAATAAAGAAAACATAAGAAAATTAATTCCAAATACTCAATTTAAATGAGCAAAATAAATTTTTTTCTTTCTTTATTTAGGTTTTTTTGCATTTTTTGATAAAATTATTACTTAAAAAAAAAAAAAGAATTTACTCATCAAATAATTTATTTTGTTGTATTATTTTCGAATAACTCAATTGATAAGATGAGGTCCTGTGATATTTTGGTCGCTGCACAGTCGCTTGTGGTAAACTCAGTATGGCGGCTCCCAAAGATGACGGCAAGACGAAGGAGGATGAAAATAAACTAATTGATCTTCCAGTCGATATATGGATGGTAAGCTATATTTTAGTATTCTAAGCTACAATATTGTTGTCTGAAACAAAAATTATAACTTCTGATGTTTTTATGTGTGCGTGATAATAATTCTTAGACTGTAACATGGTTAAACCATATATAAAAGAATGCCGAAAAACTATAAACTTCTATAATGAAATTAATTGCCATTTTTTTCCTTTCAGTTTATAATAAATCGTTGTTGGTTTTTACGAGTAACATCAGCCACTTGCTAACCAATTAGTTGATGCTTTTGAAGTTATAAAAGTTTTCACTTTTTTTTTTTGTGACTAGGACGTTATTCGTCCTTCGGTTTTGTTTATTAGTTTATCTGAAGGACATGCTTTCAAAAACACTTGTGCAATAAATGAGTGATATTAATTAAAATTCATATCGATGGAATAAAAGGAAAATTAGTATCAGTTGTACTAATTTATGTTAGCTTTTCGTTTTAATTTTTGCTTATACTTTTTACTCCTGCTTCTAGCTCTCTTAGCCTCAGGATACCGAGGTTTCGTAATTAATTTTTTAAATTTAGTTAAAAATTGAAAACTTTTTGATATTTAAGTTTAAGATTAATCAAAATAAAAAAGTATCGGTTTAATTTTCATACTTAAAAAAAAAAAAAAAAATTCTAATCTTCTTTTTAATTTATTCCCTTGATTTATTTGTTCGTCCTGTCGGTTGGGGTCACAAGAATAATACATCGACTGCATCTCTATGCAGCGAAATACACCACCACCTGAAAGCGGGGGACACCTGTTTTTTGAGACTTTTTTTTGACTCTTGTGCAAATCGGTTCTTTCTAATCTATTCCTACCATTTCTTTCTTTTTGTCTTTTTTATTTATTTATATTTTTTATATATACTCTCGTACAAATAAATCGAACTTACTATGTCTACTTTTTTGACTCTCTTGCTATCTATCTTTTCAAGACCAATATTTGGCATTTAACAAGAAGATTAAAAACTAAAAAGCAAACATGTTTTCCTTTTTGTATTATTTTGCTGTTTCAGTTTAAATGGCACAAGTTGAAATTGGAATTCTAAGACTGAGGAGGTGAGTGCTCAAAATTTCTCGGTCTAACCCACTTCCCCAAATCAATATTTTCATGTTTGATCATTGAAATACTTATTTTGAGAAGTGTCTCGGGCTAGGAACTTTTCAGCACACCCAGATCGTGCACAGTACATATCATCTTTGTAAAACAGAATTTGAAAATCTGGGATTGTGAACTTTCATTGTAGGCATTAAAGATATGCAATATACTCCCAGTCATGATGGCTTTTGCAAAGTACTGAGTCTGACAATTATTTTAAATTTTCTGTTTATACGTTATTTTTAAATTTTAGATACAATATTAATTTAAGTAGGGCACCTTGAGGCGGTGTAGTGGTTGGTATTTTGAGCTTTCCATACACAAAAGTGAAAACCTCCAAATAAGGAAAAGGTAATCGAAGCATTTATTTTAAAGGTATCACATCAAAGAATGAGAATATTTTTTAGAATTTTTATAGGTATGTTGGAGAACATTCAACATGGTGCCGATTTCAAATTAGTTATTTACTAAATAACTTATTTAGCCTTTCAGAAGCGTTTTGTTCATTTTATATGTGACAAATTAATATATGAGAAAAAAATTGAAATTATAAATGTTTGACTTTGTAACCACAGTAAAGAGTAAATAAACTAAACATTTTGTCAACAAACAGCATTTCAGTTTATAAATGTTATTTAATTTCTAGAGTACATGATTGAGAAAGTTTTCTTTTTTACTTACATGTTTGAGTTTGAGGCTTTCTTCAACCTATTGTGGAAACTATCAATGTTTTTTTTAAATAGTAAGGAAGCATTTATTGTTAATCATAATAACTCAAAATCAAAAGGCTATTTTGAAGATTGCATTTTGAATTGGATATAAAATTAATGTGCTTTCCTTTGTACATTCAAACGTCAAGTATTTTTCTTCGTACGTGATCAAAAATTTAAATGAAATGTCAAGCGTTATCTTCCATCTCTTTTTAATTTCTCTTTTATTCTCACTCTTTAATAATATTTATCTTTTTCTTAACACTCGGTAACCCACTGCGTTTAAGTGGCTTTGTTATCTTGCTTAAGGTGAAATGATTAAAAAAAAAAAAAAAATTGGGAATTTTGAACTGACCCCTTTATTTAGGCACCTCCTCTAATTCACTGAAAAAAGGCCCCCAAATTTAACAGTCTTATTGTCAAAATGTTGTTATTAAGAAGAAAGACCAAAGTATTGGTTGTTTTTTTTTACATTTCTACATATGTTACCTCTCTTACTTAATTTCATGAAATTAAATTTTGATTGCAAAATTTGTTTTATTAGTTAAAAGCAGGATTCCTTGTCAATGTTTGTTTTTTTTTTTTTTTTTGTTTTTTTTTTTTTTCCCAAAACTCATTTCCCAAAAATCTGCTCTGAATCATAACATAAAAAATGCAATAAAACTAAGATATTATTTAATTAGGAAATGTTAATTGCTTTTATAAATAAGATTTATTGAGGGCATTACTGTCTTAAGAAAAAATTTTTTTCAAGGACTAATGAATTTTTACAAGAATTGTTTTAATTTTTTTAATTTTAATTATTATAACATATATAAATCTTTTAAAATTTTGAGTTAAATGATATTGTTAAGTAAAAAGTATATTTACTAATTAAAAATTGAAAAGCTAACACAAATCATTATGTACCAAGATTTTAAAAATATTTTTTTTTTTTTTATTTATTTATTTATATAAAATATTATGTAATGTTTTTTTTTTTTTTTTTTTTTTTTTTTTTTTAAGTATGGTCGACCATGAATGACATTATCAGAAAATAAGAGTAATGATTAAGATAAATTTAAAGTCAACATTCCTAAAATTAGATTATGGAGAATATTTTCCAACATTTTTAAGATTACTGAGTACTTAAGAATTATATAAAAAAAAAAAAAAAGTCACTCGTGTCACTTTCTTAAATTATGTTTTACAGATAAAGTCTCCATTGTGCAACGATCAATCTGTCATCACCTTGTTAAACATGTAAACATGGCTATTAATAGTTAAAAACACTGCTACAGTTTGCTTAAAAAATTTATTTCTGCAATATTTTAAACTTAAAGTAAACAAATATTTGTTTTAAATCAGCTAATATTCCTCAAATAAAGCTTCAGAAAAGTATATTTTATTTTTGGAAGATTTTTTTTTTAATAAAGAGAATTACATTGCAGCGAAAGATGACTAAAAGTGAGTGCTAATTAGCTATTTTAGAAAAAAAAAAACATTCTAATCAATATAATTTCTGTTTGAAATACACCAGATTATTTTGCTTACTGGAAATAGTAAATTTAATCCTCTAGTTTTCAATGAAAGCTTCAAGAAAGCTTTTTTATTTATAAAAATTAATTTTAAACCTTATGTATTGTGAATTAGTGGAGATCCGTACACTTATTAAATCCTCAGGTGGAAGTAAATTGTTCTTATCCCACTTTTCTTGCTAATGGGAGATAACTCATATCAGTTTTATTCACCTTTGTATTGCTCATCCATATTTCTTCCACTACTTTTCAGTATTATTTTCAATCAGGGATTGAACTTACAATTGCCAAGGAACTATTTATGTTTTTACCAAAGTATTAATCTGCTAAGCCATATACTTATTGGATAATCTAATATTGAAGAAACCTGGGTAAGCCTGTTGAGGTATTCACTCACATCATGGAAATCATAAATTTGGGCTTGTGTTCACAAGGAAAAACAGTACAAACAAACAAACACAATAACAATAAAAGTACATGGTAAATTATAAGGTAATTTCATGCAATTTTATTTATGTATTTGTGTGTATTGGGGTGTGTCTGTGTGTTTTGCATTTACAATTACGATAATGTTCCTGTTATAAAAGGGAGTAAGTCGCTCTGTAATATCACAAGTCCTATCATAGAAGGAAGTTACTTGGGCAGAGAGCTTGAATCTCACGTCTTTTTGGTGGGCTGCCTGAACTTCTGGCAGGAACAGTCCGTGTTACATGCTGGGATTAATTTTATTATTTTCATATTTTATTTTATTTTAAACAAGGTTTAAATTTTATTTTATTTATAATTTTCATTATTATTTTATTTTATTTATAATAACAATGTCCTTACAAGCCTATTTTTTTGTTTGAAACCGTTTCAATTAGTTTCTTCATTATTTTAAAGTAGGTGTGGTCAGATACCCACTCGCTGATTTGTTCATTGTTATAACAATATACTGGATATTGAGACATTTTGCAAGAGAATTTTGGCAAACTCGGACATTTGTGCCTGCAAAAAAACAGTGTCAAAAGGATGGTTTTTCCCTTGACACCACTATTATTTTAACTACCTTCGCTCCTCAGCAATTTTTATTGTTTTATTTTAATAAAATCTAAGCATATGGTGAAAGTGAATTTATACATATTTTTTGGTTCTTGCAAAAAATATTAAACACTATTTATTAGATTATTTAGAAGAATAATTTTATATTTACAACATTCTAAAAACTAATCCAATTGTATTAAAACTAATTCAATGTAATATTTATCATTTACCAATTCATAAAGAAATAAATATGAAAACACTTTTTTTATTCATAGATTTATAAACATTTACTAAATTAAAATATGTGAACCAACTATGAGGAAATACTTATTTACTTTTAAAGTTTGAATCAGTTAAATAATGTAAATAAACAATCTGATAGTGTTTAATATTTTTGTTGTCAAGTCTCAATACCAAAGAATGTATTAATTTACTTTCATCATATGCTTAGGTTTTATTACAGTTCTAATAATTGCTTTTTAAAACCATAAACATTGCCGAGGAGTGAAGGTAGTTAAAATAATAGCAGTGTCAGTGGGAAAACCATGCTTTTGATACTTCATTTTATCAATGGAAAAACTGTTCTTTTTAACACTAAATTTTTTGCAGGCATGAAGGTCCATGTTTGTCAGAATTTTTTGTGGATGCAGTTATTAATAATGAAAACATCTTAGAGTGGGTAACAAAATGTCATTTTATCAGAAATAGTCTTGAGTGAGTACATGGTGTAGTGGATAGGTTAATTATGTGGTAATATTTGTTGAGAATAGGTTGCGTGTCAATTAACTATTTCCACTAACATCAAAATAAAATACAAAATTCAACTGGATTGTTTTAAAACATAACAATTAGATTTATTTAGGTTGATGTACAAGCCTGCAATGAAAAGGTAGGACAGAGTCGTGTCCCTTTTGATTTGGAAATATTTGTACCAGAGTTCATATTAAGAACAAGACATATTTAATTAGAAACTAATAAAACATTTATATACAGTTCAAAACAATGTACAAGCAGAATATTTGATATATGTTATGTTGGCAAATGTGTTTCTTGTAATCGTTCGTTACTGTTGATATTAAAGTTGTTAATATTAAGTGTCTTTTAAACAGAAAGTTCTTAAGAAGTAATTTACCTTTTACTGTAATATTTTCAAGGTCGTTCGCACATAAATGTTTACTTAATAGATAGTGAATGCAATTCACTTTAGATAAGCAATATCTGAGAAATAATGTCCACAGAGTTGGTTGAATTTTAAATTGTGAGTGAGTCAGCGTTGATGTACTTTTGCACGGCAAAATCTGGTCTCGAACGACGTGGAGTGAGTTGGCAATTTCTCTGTGGTGCTGTCACTGACTGCTTTGGTCAGTCGGTTTTTATCTTTAATGTCTGGTCAGCAATGACTAAGACGGGAGTCGGTGAAGGTTATATCTTGCCACTTGGTAACTACTACTACTCAAAAAGTTCACACGTGTTCGGTTTATATAATGGTCAAGTGGCTCCTACCATATGAGCGGGAAAACAGATTGGTCGCGTGCAGGCGGTTTGATTCGTTGGAACTGACCAATCAGCAAGCCAGATTGGAGGTGAATGACCAATGAATACTTGTTATATTGTATGAAAGTAGAATTTTACTTACCAGATAGGAAGAGTGCATTTCCTAACAAGAGGTAAGGCTGGGTGTGTTGTGGAAGATTCCACAATGGCCAAGAACAATTCAGCTTGAATGAATATAATGAAGATTTCAATGGTTTCCAATGGTAGTGCAAAAAATTGTAAGTAATCAAAAAAACGTTTGTAATGGGACATTTTTTTTGTTTTTTTTTGTTTTTTTTTCTCCCTCCCTTTGCACTTACAACATCTCTTAGTTATTATGTACTGCCAATATCTGTGATAAGGAGTTCTCCTTATTTATATAATGTACACGTGAACTATTGTTATTATTACAATGTTTCTAAAGAGTAGATTGTTCTTATTTTGCTGACCAGGATATGTCTTTGGCTATTGTATATTTCAGTGGCATAAATTCAAATTTTAATAAAAAAAAAAAAAATTAATTCAACACTTAACCAAAAACAAAATTAGAAAGGATATATGGCATTGACACGTAATAAAAGCAGCAAATGTATTTTTACCACAAAAATTCTTCTGTTGAACAGTTGAGACACATGCATAACAACCGTGATGATGGTGTTGGCCCAAATTGTAAAACGTACAATGATAATTCCACATCTCAAAAATTCCAACAGAATTTCTTTAACTGTGGTGATTTTTCCAAAAATAAAATGCAGAAACTAATAGCACCAGTGAAAAGAGGACTGACCTCGACTTGTTCAGAGGACTTCATGTCTTGGTAAACAGCCAAGAAAAGGACTCTTAATGAGAATAATGCAGTAGATAATTGCAAACAGATTATCCAGTTGTGACCTACTGGTGGGTGGCACTTGAGCCTGAATGCAAAGAAGTCTGGTAAAGTAGAGAATTACACTTGGTAACGATTGATAAAAAAAAATGGAGAAGCACTTAGGTTAATAAGGAAAAAGAATACAGAAGGAATGCAATATTTATGCTCAGAATGGTATCAAAAAGAGCAAAACCTATGTCTTATAGATTATAAAAAAGCATTTGATAAAGTACATCACAAAGAACTGTTAGGTAACCTTGAGATATTTTGGGAAAGATATTAGAAAAATTCAGAACCTATGCTGGCAGCAAACCATCTGCATACAGATAGAAAATGAATTCAGTAAATATGCAAAAATAGAATGGGGTGTAAGACAAGGATGTATCTTCTCACCAGACATTCAACCTATACAGTGAGGAAATTCTGAGAGAATTAGAAGTCTTACCAGGATTCAGTATTGGCATAAAATATGCAGATGTCACAGTGTTGATAGCAGACATGGAAAGTAAGTTATAGGCATCTTCTACAGAAGGTAGTAAAGGAAAGCCTGAAGAAAGAACTAAATATCAATTGCAAGATAGAATGCATGGTTGGGAAGTGTTTAGATAGAGGACATAAGCTGCAACACTGAAATCTGAAAGTGCATTGAGACAGCAAAACATTCCTTCCAAAAGCTAATCAAACTATTAAGAAACAGAAAAACTTCCTTAGAAACAAAGAAAATAGTACTGAACTGTTATGAAATATCAGCCATTCTGTATGGCAATGAATGCTGAACAATCTCCTTACAGATGAAGAAAAGACTTGAAGCAACAGAAATACGGATGCTGAGAATACCATGGACTGAACATGTGAGCAACAATGAAGTTTTAGTGAAAATGAAAGCAAAAAGAACACTTATACTTAACATCAGGCTCATAATGAGGAAAGAGGGCTTAGAAAATTTTATATTCACAGGACATATCGAAGGTAAGTGGGACAGGAAAACCATGTATAACCTACCTAATGATAAGAGATGAAATTTATTAAGATCTACAAAGGAAAGGAAATTGTGGAGTGTCATGATCGCCAACATCTTGAAGAGACACAGCACATAAAAGAATAATAATATTGGTTTAAAAAATAACAAACCAATCAAGAAGTTAAGGAGTGAAAAATATGACAAAGAAAGTAAAGATCAAATAAGTAATCAAATTTAGTCAGCATACTGAAAGAGAACAGGTATTATTTTTATAACAAGAAGATAACACTGAATTAACCAATTCAGTGTTATCTTTTTGTTATAAAAATAATACCTGTTCTCTTTAAATGCAAATTAAGTCTTAACCACATTAGGCGTGTATAAATTTATCAATTTTTTTTTTTTTTAACACTATTGTTCAACCAATACAAGGCCCAAGAACCACCCAAAGTAGAGGGTTACTGGCCAAGATTGTTGTAAGGGCATAAAGGGAGGAAGAAGCTGGGTATATTATGAAGATATGTAGAATAGGTTTTGTTTGATTGTAGACTTGGAGATGTTAAGGCTGTAGTGATCTGGGGAAACATCCTCTCAGGAGTCTGTTTCACAATGCCTGTTCTAGGCCGGGGTGGGGGACTGTCTGAGTGGATCTTTGTTCTTACCAAAGGAATATGAAGAGAATGAGGATATGTTGATGCTGTGTATATGGCATGACGTGAAGGTCTGAACTGGTGGGATTAAGGGATGTAGCTTGTCTGCACATTTGCCATGGAAATAATAAGAGTAATAAAAGACTGGTAATGTTTCATCTATGGAAAAAAGAGTTGCAGGGTAGAAAATAATCACCTACAAGGCTGCATAATTGGTTTTTGAATTCTGTCATGGCTGCACCAACTCAGATATACAAGCAATACTCCATTCTTGAACCAATCTGACTTTCGTATAGATAGAGCAGGGGAGTAAAAGTGAGATACTTTCTGGTGTGGTGAAAGAAACTGGCCCTTCTGAAGTATTAGGTTGGTGCAAAAATGTTGTCGTTTTCTCACACATGTAACTATGTGAGAAAACGACATTATTTTTGCACCAACCTAATAACTTGTTTTAAAGTTTTTTTTGTTTTTTTTGTTTTTTTTTATGAATGTAGTTTGCTATTGCTTTGGACAAAATAATAATTATAATATATATAATTGTTCAAAATTGCTGTGTTTATGGGGGTGGATAGTGTACTCAATGTTGGAGATAGAACATTTATTGGTTAACACAGTTGTTGTAATGAACATGTCTTTTAATTGTGTCATGATCAAGGTGAAAGTCTACTTTCTGTAGAAACCGGTCTGGTTACTGGTGGAGTGAGTATGTGTAAAACTTGCAATGAAACCGGAGCACATCACTGATGGATTACCTTGACGCATCTGTATGCTGTATTTTTCAATTCAGTTGTCCAGAGAATCCAACCCCTGCTGTTTTAAATCACATCTATGCATTGGTTCAATCAAGGTTATCAACAAATTGTTAAAAAAAAAAAAAAAAAAAAAAAGCATTCAATGAGGCCAGGATCAAATACCAGTATGCCTTGGTCAAAATACCGACATTAAATGAGCCATCAGGAGTTGATATGTGGTTGAACAAAATGACCACCAACTAGGAATTACAAGTGCTTTAAAAATTTTGGAGTACAAAACATCTCATGTGACTAACACAGGATTAATGAAGAAAATGTTAATGTCAGTTAAGCTGCACCAGTAATATAAGAAAGTGTGGTTTATTAGCTATTGCACTGCAGTACATGTGTTCAAATAACTGTCTTATTAAGCCTACCTTTTCATTGTGTCATGATTGCGGCAAGGATTTTGCTTTCTACAGAGGCAGGTTGGGTTGCTGTTGGTGCAAATATAATGTGTAAGACCCAAAACTTGCAATGATGGTGCTTATGGCCACATCATGTTGAAATATTGGTCCCTCATACAATCATCAAAGTTAAGCAATGCTATGCCTGGTCAGTACCTATATGGGTGACTGCTTGAGAATACCAGGTGCTGTAAGCATGGCTGTGCAGCTGGTGTAATGGATAATGGCTCGGAATTGTTAATTGGAGAGCTGAGTTCCAATTTCAATTGGGTTCATTATATTCACTTACATGCATATACTAATTTGAGTGATGATGTAGTTGTCAGTAGCATAGAAGGAATTTGTTTTCATGTCTGCATATGGAAATAAACACTGAACTTTGGTTTGGGATTTTATATTCTAGAAAGTAGTTATGTTCTCCTGTGGCAGAAATGACATTGTTTTGAGTTGTTGTTGAAAGCTGGCACTGTTTTTCATGTTTTTTTTTTTTGTTTGTTTTTTTTTTAAATACTTTGGTCTTTGTTTTTGAAGTTCCATATATGTTACCATTGATGGTTTATCAGACCATGCTACATTTTTGATTGTAAAATTTCTGCTTTTGATATCTCTCTCTCTCTCTCTCTCTCTCTCTCTCTCAAATATATGTAGAGGAATAAGCATGTGAAAACGAAGAAAATAACAAAATCTTCAACTCTGCTTTACAAATTTAAATAAATTTTTATTATCGAGTATTAGATTTCTTTCAAATTGAAAGAAATGAATTACAAACATTACAAAAATATTGTTGATCATTTTCTGGAGTGAGCTTTGAAATTTTTGTAGCAGACAAACATTGTTTGAAAATTCAATAACTACAGCACGTTTCATATGACTTTGCTGATTGTTTAATATATATGAATATGGAAATTAAAATCAGAGCCTACAAAATGTACAAAAAATGAGTCGGGTTTTGTATAAAAAAAAAAATGACAGTACTTGCATTTTTCTACAATTCTTTAATGGGGTTCCACATATACAAACACTCCTCCTCGGTCTTTTGAACAGGAGAGGTTTATCCCTTATTTCCTGTTTAGGATTGGGTTTCCAGTTCCTTCTCATTCTCTTCCATACTCAGTAACCCCTTGCGTCTTAACAGTATTATCACCTTGTTTCAGGTGAAGTGTGTGTGTATATATATAATATATATATATATATATATATATATATATATATATATCTATATATATATATTAATTAATGCAATTATTGGCGATATCCCATTGCTAGTAGACATAATTATACGCATTATACTATTAATAATCCACTGAATGATGAGATCCTTATGTATAAAATGGATATGGTGTATTTTTTAATTCAGCTAGTACTTTCGAGTGCTTCACACATTCATCATCGGGCTGTATTTTTTTTTTCTTTAGAATCAAAACTGGAAGAGGAAATAAATGTGTTTTCCCAACCAAAAGATGTTTTTAAGAATGAGCTATTTATTAACGGTTATGTAGTGTTGGAGTGTGCAGGTCACAACGCTAAATTTCAAATATTTCAAGAGAGAAAAACGTGCATGTTTCATTAAAAACGACAGAAAGGTACTATGGTTAAGCTTTTTATTTAATTTTTCTTGTGTTCAAACAAGAACTTTCTTTTCTGGACAAAGGGTGTGTAAGAACTGTCCAATTTCGGCTATACCTTTAGCCATTATCAAGGATGATTCGATTTTTCAGCTTATTTGAGTGTGCGCTCTGTGTATGTCTTAGTGTGTGGTAGGGATGTTTTTAATTTCTGAATATGGTTAGCACATTGTGGCTTTGTTCGTAGTTAATATTCTTAAGACTGGGCTTTTTCTTTTTTCATTATTAAAGTTTCCATTATTTTTAGTCTTTTTTGCAGGTGTATGTTCCTAATGAAGTTTGGTCAATTTGTGTGTGTGTTTAAATGGGTTCTAAAGGAGCTGTGATCAGATAGGTGAGACGTCTGGATAAGCATGTGGTTGTGTAACCAATGTAATTATATTGAGTCCGGTTTGATCAGGAACACGGTTCCTTAGGGGGCATTTGAACTCGTAGATAATGTTCGTTCTTTGTAATTTTAACTTAGCTGGTGTGTTGTTATTTTTGAGGATAAGGTTAGCTGTCTTAAATTTTTTATAATAGATAATTAATTTGATTTTTTTATTTGGGTCAATTGGTGTAGTATATTTCTTTATAATATGCCGAAGATAAGATTCATCTTGTTTGTAATTAATATGCATTTGGTTTTTGTAATAAATGTGTTTGTGATTTTTGGCTGTGTGTTCACTATTGTTATTACTTGCTTTGGGGAGAAATAGTCTAATTTAGTTTATAAGGGGGTTAGGGAAGCTGTTGTTGATTATTGTTTGTTTAACATTATTAAGTTCTGTGCTCTATTTAGAAAGTTTTTTTATTTATGCTATTTTTTACCTCAGTGGACATTCGCTTTTGAAGTTAAGGTGGCACGAGTTTTTGCTGGTGGTTTTTTTTTTTTTTTGTATAATGATGTAATGAAAGTGTTATTGCTGTATTCAAGGAGGACATCTAAGAATGGAAGTTTGTTTTTTGGCTAAGTTTATAGGTAAATTTAAGGATGGAGTTTTTCTCAAATGTGGTCTTAAGTGTCTCTATTTCTTTAATGTTATTTGCTAAAATAAAAATATTGTCTACGTAGCAAACATTTATTTTCGGTTTGCGGACCTGTGTAAATATAGTATTTTCTACGTGGGACATGTAATATTTGGAAAAGCATGGACCAAATGGATTTCCCATACTAACACCATTAGTTTGGGTGTAAATATTGCCATTATGGTCATAGAATAGAACTTTGGTTGTGCATGCGTGTAGTAATTTTTTTAGAGTGGATGGTTTGATGGATGGCGGAGGGATGGAATTATTAGTATATACAGAATTGGGGATAATGTCAATAGTTTGGTCGACGGGGACATTTGTAAATAAGCTTTTGACGTCAAGTGACGCTATTATACATTGATTTTTTTTTTTTTTTTTTTTTTTTTTGTAGTTTTTAAAATTTGCAGGAATTCATGGGTGGATGTGATGCTGTAATTGGTAGGTAGGTATGGAGTGATGGTGTCGTTCAAGAATTTTGATAGTTCATAGATAGGTGTTGGTATCTTGGAAATAATTGGTCGTAGCGGCTATCTATATAAAGCATGTGTGTGAAATCTGGAAGTAGCAAATCTTCACTCTTCTATTCTTATAGCTGTACTGTCTTTGCATATTTTTAGTCTGTCATTAAAATTTAAACAATCTGTCACTGTCAAAGTTCCATACCCTTCGATTTAAACCATGCCCACTCAGTTGAAGTCATCGAAGTTCTGACCATTATTGTAGGTTTTACCATTTTGGGCCAACCTAAACATTCTGGAACAAAGGTGTTGCATGTTAATTCTTGTTAACAAGGGCTAAGAAAATAGTTAAGCTGAAAGGGATTGCTAACGCTTCTCATTCATATGTAATGAGGTTTCTTGCTGCTGGAGTCTAACAATGATAATGGGCACATGACGGAGGTGTTACAACATTTGTGCTCTAACTACGAGACCTAGGTTCAGATCTCACCAGGGTCAGTTTGTCAAGTAGTTGACTTCTTGATAATATCAGCTTGGGGAGATGATCACAGTTGGGAAGTGCTGGAAAACCATACCAGGGGTGGAACTTGTCTTGTGAGTGAAATTGGGTAGATGAAACTGCTTGGAAGCTTTTGATGGGTGTGCTAGCACAAAGTTACAAGTCATTGCAACCAAGATTTTAGTGTACTAGCTTTGTTTAACTACTGATCATGCCACAACATGTATCCTCTCCTAGAAACTAAGATCTCTGTGTAGCACAATTACTGTATAAAGCTTGCATTGGCTCTGTGGCTGTTAAAGAAACAATTGTGCCTGCGCAGGTATCTGCAGAAGGGATTAGCTAGTTATCCAAAGACTGATGGTGTACTTGATATTTGCATTAATGTTATGTTTTTGTTTCTACAAGATGAGATGTTCATATTCCCTGAAGAAGTTTAGGTATTTGGTGGGGAATGGTAATCAAGTCTCTCCAAGAAAGGCAATAAGGCCACTAAGATGCAAGGAGTTACTGAGAGTGAAAGAGAATGAGAAGACTTTAGAAGAAACCAAAGCAGGAGACAAGGAATAAATCTCTACTCTTGTTCAAAAGAACAGGGAGGAGTTTGAACTGGACAATAGGCATGGTGGCAGCTTCCTGAAGAAGTATATCCTTGTCTGGTCAATCGTGGTTGGCCTGTGTTTTAACAAGGTAATGTGGGGCCACACCCTGCCATGTTGACTAAGAAGAAATTCAAACAGATGAAACGTGTTGAGATTCTTCCACATCCACCATTCAGTCCTAATGCTGCTTCAAGTGGCTATGGCCTATTCCATTCAATGGCACACTTCCTCTGTGACCAGTGATTCAACACTTTTGATGAAGTGAAGGAAACTTGTTATCAGTTTATTTTTTTTTTATTCATAGCTAGCAGGTTTGTATCTGAGACGGATTTGGATGCTGACTGATCACTGGCAAAAGATTGTCAAGAATGATTGAATTTATTTTGAAGAATGAATGTTGGCGTTGCTCCATAAAATTGTTTCACTTTCTGCTTCCTGTGTGAGTTAGGATTTCCTGGCCAAAGCTAATATATATAGAGAGACCAATTTTCAGTTTCAAATTCTCCTTAATTCCGTTCTTTTCTGTTTAGTATAGAATTTCGTTTTTGCTTTATTATAATTCTTAGTCAGAAAGTAACAATATATAAATGTTATTATAATAAGAAAATAGACTTTTTGAAAAAAAAATTTTGATTTTTAAAATTTGGCTTCTGAAATGACAAACTACACTCCCATCACCATATAGATTAAAACAAAAAGACAATGTTTTTGTCTGCCACTTGCTTTTTATTAAATCAAGCAAACTTTATAAAACTTGGATTCTAAGTATTGTAAACCGTAGGGAGACAGTAGGTAGGGGGGATATTTTAAAACATTACCAACTTTTTGCCCTTTGGTGTCTGAGTAATTTAGGAAAAGTAAACATAGTAACAAATAAAAATGGCAGCTGGCAAATCTAATCGTTAGAAATAAGAAAATTTCCTTTTCAAAATCATGATTTCTATTTCAAGTAGATCATTCAGTTTTTCCTGGAAAATACCCACCCCCATCTCTCTCACTTATCTATATATATATATATATATACACACACACACTTCAGGGTCTATCCTGGTTCATGGCAAACTGCAACAAATGTAACCTTTCATAGTGGTCAGCCTGGAGCGGTTCCTGGTTTGATCAATGGAGTGAACTCTTCGATCTTGGCCTGCCTTACCCCATGTAGTGATTGATTTGATTATAAGGAGGCCAAGATTGATTTGTCACAGGTTTCTTCATGTTGGGCTGGTTCAAATCATACAATAAAACTAGAGAAAAAACAACACTCTAAATATATGTTAAAAAAAAAAAAAAACTAATTCTTATTTTTATATCAATACTGCCTACAATGATTTATTAGTATCTGTGTTCACATACAAGTGTTTGTTGACCCAACCCGTTCCTAAATCGGATGCAACACTTTGGTAAGCTGGTAAGTTTTGGTTTGCAGAGTTAGCGAAATTTGTTTTACTGATTTGGTAAGTTTGGCTCAAGGTGAAGTCTGAGGTTCTTGTGTTTGGCAGGAGTTGTGTAATCTCCCAGTGACCTCTGCCACTTCCCTTTTCAGCTCTCAACTGTCTACTTTCAACTTGCAGCTGTCTGAATGGCTTTTGTACATTCATTTTTATGGACTCCAACTAGAAACTGGTGTGGGGCAATATGTAGCTTGGGTTTCAGTGAATCCCCTGATTTCCAACGATCTTGAGAAATTAAATTAATTCATAATTTTGGGGAATTCTCCTTCTCTCATTGGAGATGGTTGTAGGCATTGCTCCACCTGGTTACTTTTACTTTTATTACCATTTCGCACCAATGCTTTTCAGTGGGTGTGTACAGCCCCTCATCCTTCCTTGATTGCTCTTCTACACCTGTCACCTCCAGCATTGTCAAAGATTAATTAACAAAAAAAAAAAAAAAAAAATTATGGTTTCAAATGCTATTATCTCAGAAGTGAATTGACACAACAGTAGGTTTTCTCGCCTTTGACCCAAGAGACTTTCTCAGGGAAATTTTTGAAACTCCCATTATAGTGACAATTCATTCAGCCAAAGGTAATCATTCTGCCTGTTTAATTTGTTTACCATTCCAACATATAGCAAAATGAATTCCACGCATTGTTTGCTGAAGACTGTCAACACTTGACCTGTTTGCACAAACTGAGTATTGCTTTTAGCCAGTCATCTGGTCTATTGTATAAATCTCGATTCTCTGGGAATCATCTATTATTGGTCTATCGTTCTTTATATTATTTATTTATTATTTTTTTTTTTTTTTTTTTAACCATTTTTATGCTAAGTTATTAATCATTATCTCAATTTTGTTGATATTCCAAGTATCCATTATTATTAACTACCAGCAGCCCAAATAGTGTTAGAAACAATCAAGGACTTGTACCCACAGAAATAAAATATAGATATGAACAAACTTTTTTTTTTTTTTTTTTTTTTTAATACTTTTTGACCAATGCTTTTTCAAAACGTATTACTTGGCAATATACAAGCACAATCAAGAGATATTAATAAGCTCCAAAAAAATCACAGGGTGGTTTTCAACTGAAGAATTCTTAAAAGTCTTGTTTTATTGTCCAATGTATAGACGTAGGTTGTTTCAACTTGTTCTTGCAGGGAGACAGCAAATTTTGACCTTCAGTCAACCATAACGAACGTATAAAATGCTCTTTTTATTTGTATAGGCTTGGTTGGTAGAATTTGATACACAAGTCCTCAGGGACTATGTAGAATGGAAAAGAATTATTTATTTTGTGTGTGTGTGTGTGTATATATATATATATATATATATAATATAAAATCACTAATGTATTTTTTTTCCCATTTTATTCATTCAGCTTCGACCTTGTGAAATATATCATGATGAATACAAAGAATGCACAAGTAAGAAATTTTTTTTCTTTTCATTGAAACTATTTTAGTATTTTCTGAAACATAAATTTTTAGTTTTCTTTTGTCTAAAATATTAAGTCTTACACAAGCTTTCTTTTGCATATGAAAGTTTCTATTACCATTTTATGAAATAGAAAAATATGTGACCAGGCTCTATATAGGATACACATCTATCATGCACACATACCCTACGAAAGGGGGAAGAGCCCCCAATATGCATGACATGCCACAAAAAGTACATAGTAAGCCATATACTGACAACATGTAAGAACCTGGAACTAACCTGAATCAAATATAACATTTTTTAATTCTTAAAAGAAACATCTATTTACGAAAATCTGGACTAAAAAAAAAAAAAAAACTTAACATAAGTACAGTTTATAAATACAAGAACATTCTACAACTTTTGATACAACTATAATGTTATGAAAAAAATTAATTTTGCTGCGAAATAATACACAAATATAAAATCTTAATCTCTATTTGCTTTGGTACTAAGATAACTTACTAGGATTTGCTATGTCATTGAACAAAATAAAAACAAACCAAAATAGGTAACTATTTTGTGGTTTAATTCTCCCATTTGACCCGTTTTATATTTGAATGCCCCACCCCATTGACTCTCAACAGGCCTAGGCATCTCACTGTACTAGCCAATATTCCCCCCCCACCATTGTATTTAAGTTTTTGATTCAAGGATATTTAGGTAAAGCGGGTATGTTATAAAAGTAAAGGAGGGAGCAACTTTTTCTCTTGCAGAGAGAAACAATAATGTAGAATTTATTTGTAAAGGGTTTCATTTATCCGATTAACCCTTCCCAATTCCTACGTAACTTGCAACAACCATACCAATGTCCTGTATTACAGTTCAAACAGGGAACTTTTTTCTCAGGCCTGCAGACAATATCACTAGTTGATTGGTCTGCAAATGAAAACTCTTAAACTGGGGATATCATTTCAGTTGACAAAATGACAAGGGGTAGTAGAATGGGAATGTATTTCATTGTTAGCTAATAAGTTTCTTTCAAGTTACAAGTTGCATACATGCAGGGTAACAGGAAAGGGTTTTGATGATCTCAAATTCCTGTTATGCATGGATGAAGTTTCAAGGCAAAAAAAAAAAGATAAAAATGAATAAATACCAATTTTTTTTTTTTTTTTTAGCCAAGATCTGACCATAACTGGGACGAGGAGCTCTGATTCTGTTGTTAAATATGGTGGTCATTTTAATTTCTGGGACAATTATTGTAATCTTTTTGATCACGTTCACAGATAGATATTCTCAAAACTCTTCTTAATGAATAATAACTTATTTGACTATATGAGGAAGAAGACTTTGGTTGAACAAAAGAATACCTCATTTTAATAGCCTAATGCACAAATAGAACTGATTTTCCATTAGTGGTGGCGTGGCAGATGTAAAGTTGACCTGACCAAGAAGCCCTTTGAAAAAAGAAAGAAAAGAAAAATTGATTGGTTAAATTTAAGGAAGTGGGTCAGACCAAAATCTTTTCCATATCCCCTTGTATTGATTGAATGAAATTCTCTTCTGCAGTCAAGCAATTAATTAATGTCACTCGACATGAAAAGAACATTAAATGTTTTGGTTCAGTAAGTAGAAGTGAAGGCAGTAATTAAAACTGCAGAGCAAAGGCCAGAAACAATTTGCCCATCCCTGACCTAGCTTTCAATGTATGGCCTACGAGATCACAACAAACATTCATTTTTAAAAGAAAAAAAAAAAGCTTTGTCACATGTTGCACAAAGATACCAAAAAAGTTGATATGTTTTTTATTGAATAATATAGACATATAATGATCTTTTCCAGTTCTCTAATCAGTTTCTTGATGTTAAGATAAAATTCATCAAGGAAGGCACCATAGTTTTTTTCCTACCCAAGTACTTTTGATCTCCAAGATCATCTTCAGGGGGTGAATTACAAAGACAAACTTGTGATGGTGATTTTTTTTTTTTTTTTTTTTTTTTTTTTTACACATGTGTGAATCCATTCCAATATAAGACTAAAAAAAAAAAAATGACATTAAATATTTGTTACATGTACTTCAAGTTGTTGCTGCTGCACTCATAATAAATTTTGTTGAGTGTTGGTTGCTTTTCCAAGGATGATCTTGGAGTAGATTGAAGGGAAAAAAAGGAAGTGCTTTCCGTGATGAATTTCATTTTAACATCAAGAAACTCATTAGAGAACTGGAAAGGATAAGTATAAAAATAAAATGTCTGTTTGAATGAGAATATACTACTTGAATATACATATATATCATTTCATTCCAAGCAAAGCAAGAGTGTGAAAAAAAGGAAAGAGAATAAATTTTTGAACATCAAAGTTGAGTGGAAATGAAGAGTGTCTAATAAAATGTGTGTAAATTTATATTGTTCTTGTGACCATGAATATAGAGTATACTCATGTGACTTTCAATTTTTTTTTTATTATCTATATATAGGTACAAAAGGTCGGTTTCAACAATATTATGTATTCGGCAATTATTTAGATTGCAGTAAATGGAAACAGGATACTGAAAACTGCTTTAAATTTAGAGAAACACGCTCAGTAGATGCTCTTGTAAGTACAAATCTTATTTTAGTTCTTCTCCTTGGCTTTGAATGAAAATTTATGAAGTGGGCTGTCCACGTTGGCTGATGGCCACCTAGGCTGGTGCAGGACAGGCAAGTCCAGCCGCAGTGACTGCAATTAAAGGTCTGGTCTGATATAGCTGCTGAGTGGCATTTCTCCTTCTACAGCCCAGCGCCAGATTTCTCCTTCTACAGCCCAGCGCCAGGCTTGATGGTCAGCAGCCAATGTGGCAGGTATTGAGGGACTCCTTATAATGCTGTCATGGTGGCCAGTGGAGAGAATGACTTGGGCAGGTGATAGTCCCCTATTCTGGAGTTGTGACTCTAACGACATGGCTTTCAAGGACCTCAACGTTGGTGATGTAGTCACTCCAGTGAATGCTGATGATGGTAGGGAGACAGTTTAAAGATTTCTGAAAAAGTAAAGTAACTGCTTTGTTGAATTTCAAAAGGTCATGGAAAAAATTCTACCTGGGTCTTCTTTTGGTCACCTGATAAAACCCAAGTGCTAGGTTAAAATGTGGCCATTTGGTCTAGACCACGGCGTGGAAATGTGGCCATTTGGTCTAGACCACGGCGTGGTCTAGCCCAAATTTTAAGTTCTAAGATACGCTTTCACTTGCCACCTTGTTTTATCTCTCTGATCCTTTTCTACCTCCCCCATCATCAGTAACAGCTCCACGTGCTTCCCGTAATCCTTCATACCCCTCCACTGAGCTGCCAACAAGGCTGTTTCCAGCCTGGAGTTCAGTAATCTAAAGTATTTCTCTTTCCTGATATATTTCTGGGTTACCTTGTTCCTTGCCATGCCCAGCCTAGCCAATTCATCCTCCATTTTGTCAAATAGACTTAAACCCCCTATGAGTTATCTGGTTATTATCACTTCACTAGTTTTCTTGAAAGTCATATTTTGGCTGTATCTCCAGGCATCACACCTGAATTCACCACCAGACACACACATTTCCTCAGCATCAGCCTGACACTTTCATTCTTGTCAGCAAGCAATAACTTTCCCTATGTAGCCTGTCTCTCCTTTTTCTTGGTTGCAGACTCAATAATTAGGTAGCTCGGTCTATAGGTCTGTCTGTTTCTCTCACACACAGGAATCTGAGAGTAGAGTTTGAATTCTAGTCGAATCCATTACATTCACTTACATGCTAACCTGGGGTGGATGTCATTTTTTTTTTTTTAATTTACAATTTAGGGCCTATTTTCCATAAATGTTTGACACAATCATTCCCTTTATTCATCATGGTATATATGTATACATTTATACTGTCAATAGTACCTGTGATTATTATGCAGTTGCATTTCTTTTTGCACAAAAGAAAAATCTTTTTTCACTTCAGCAAAAAATATTAGACAATGAAAAAGACAGACGACAGACTCGAATTAAAAATGCCCAGGCCAATGATATTTGGGAATACAGAAGTTCACCCCCAGAAGATTGGACCAAACCTTTACCTGAATGGGAGAAAGCATGCAAGAACACAGTTCTCTCAAAAGTACAGCTGGTCAAAGAAAAATCTGGAACTTTTACAGGCACTTCAGACACTCTAAGTTCTTGTGTAATATTGTAAATAATTATTTAATTAAATTTATATTTTTTTTTTTTTTTTTTTTTTCACTTTTCTTAAAAAGGTATTTCTTTTTTTTTTTTTTTCATTCCATTTTATACTTACCAATTGTCACTGTAAGATCCATCAGCTGAAAAATATAAACCGTTTCCATCAATTATGTAAATATTCATTGCAAATGTGGGGAATGATGTACAGCTTGTTAAATTTCAGTAACATCTGTTATGTTTTAAAAGAAAATGCTAGCAAAAAGTTCTTTGTCACAATGGTGTTTAGTTTTGTCTTGTGGTTTGTTTTTTTTTTTTTTTTTTAAACAAATCTGCCCATTTTAGTTTATAACAAGTTGGCTATCTTGATTTCAATAATTTGTACAAAAATGTTACATTTTAACTCCCCCCTCCTTCCACCAAATGACATTATCCAGAGGTATAGGTCACTGCAGTTTGCAGAAGTTGAAATGAAAACAAAGCATTAATTTCAAAAATATTGTTTCTTCACAGGTAAAGTAACAGATTTGGTCTATTTTTTTTAGCTGCTCTTTAATAAATCTTGATTTTTAAAAAAAAAAAAAAAAAAAAAAAAAATATGATTCCATGGCAGTACTGAAAATTTACTTGCTCTAGTTCAGTGAACAAATTATGCACAAAAGCATGTGAATAAAATAACCCCTAAGCATGAATAAAACCTTTCTTTTGCCATGTTTTCACAATGAAAATTGACTCAGGCCTCAAATTAATAGAGTGGGGTTTAAAGAGAGCCATGGATTCAAAGCCAGAACAATATCACTGATAACTCTTCCAATTTGTGGACCCTAGGTTACTATATTATTAATACTGGGACTCACGCATGAAAAATTACAATTCATAATATTTTAAATTCTGAAATCATTTATTTTTGGCTTATGAATCTTTTGAAACTGTTTCCATATCTTTGATTGTCTTCCAATGACACCTCATCGTTTGGAAACCATTGGAATAAAGGAATTCTGGAGAGACCACAATGGCTAAAACATTGTGAGTATAACAACAAAGATGGGCATGTTGGACCAAATCGCAAAGCATATAATAACACTAATTCTTCATCTCAGAAATTTGGACAATTTCTTTTTTAACTGCATTTAAACTAAATTGTCTAAAAAAACTGCATAGGAGGTCACATTAAAAATCTGAATAGCTGTTGGGATAAATTGGGTTAAGAGAAGAAGGGCCAGAAACCAGTTTAAAAAAAAAAAAAAAGTTTTACTTTTTTAGAACAATTCGTTGCTTGTCTTTCGAAAATTCTTACAAAAAGGACCTTGAATCTCCATTCTGCAGTCATATATCAAAGTTAGATTTCTGTTCAAAAAGGCCACACAACGATTCAAGTCAACTTATCCTGTGAAGGTAGAAAGAAAAAAAAGAAATAAGTAGGAAGAAAGCACAAAGGTTATGATAACAAATAACATTAACAGATATCAGGGGAAGATATCTGTCTTCTGTAGTGAGTTTAGGGGGTGGGGGGGGGAGAGACCAAATTTTGGTTCTACTGTCATATGCAATGATGCATTACTGCTGATAAACAGAGGAAGAAGAGAAAAATATAAACTCACCCTCTTGTATAAATGGGACATTTTTTTTCTGTATTGCTAAAGACTACAAGAGGTGAATGGGGTTGTTAACACACATGCAGTCTTGTGTCAGTAAAAGGAGTTCATTTCTGCTATACCAGTGATTTGTAAACAGTACTCACCCATGCTTAATACATCAAGAAGGCAGGGAGCTCATAACTAGGTAGAGATATAAATATCATTTGAACTTCTTGCATTGGGAGATAAATTGTTACCATGAGCATGAATTTGGAAAAAAAAAAAAAAATTTGGAAAATTGAATACTCTTACTTCCACCCCCACACAAACTTATAAAGCTAATTTGTTAACCCTTACTCTACACTAGATGCCCATTTCCAGTGATGTTGACTGCATTATCTCCCACCTCCATCTAACCACCCTGGAGCATTAGTAATTTATGACCTTTTTGTGATGTCAACGAATGCTCATTGTCACTTTCATAATACAGACAAGGGATTACTGGATGTGGAAGAATTAGAGACAAAAAAAAAAAAAAAAAAAAAAAAAAAAGGTAGTTGGAAAGACAGTAGATAGACATTGCATTTAAATTTTTGAAGATTAAAGTTGGCTGGAAAGCATGGGACTGGAAATGAATTCCACAAGTGAAAAATGTGATAAAAACAAACTGTTAGCATAGAACTTATGGTTACATCTACACAATTCAACTGTAAATTAATGAGACTTTGCTGCCAATCTAGTACTGCACTTAAAGTCTAGGTATCATAGTAAAGAGTTTATCTGAACAATTACCTTGAAAGTACATATAGTAAAGGCTCAGGAAGCTATATTATGGCAGTGAGAAAGAGACTGAAGCTGAGATGCCAGGTCAGGAGCAACAATAGTGCTTATTCTTTGGGTTTTACCAAGAATCTCTAGATATATGGCAGGAGCACCAGACCATATATAGCAGCAATATTAACAGCATGGACGAATGGTAGACTTATAAATAGTTAAGAGAAAAACTGGCTAGCATGACAGCTCTACCAACAGATTCAATATAATCTCTCCAGATCAGGTGAGCTGATGATGTTAGCCTGAGAATGCACAAGTCACTTTCCTGGAGGTTAGCATCAGCCATATATTTATTTCAAGCAACCAAAAACAAGTAGGAAAAGGAAAGGTTTTGGTAAATTTTAATCTTCAAACAAACAAACAAAAAAAAAATACCACTATTACTCTATACTCTCTCTGCAATGTTTATCCTTTTAAAAAAGCTATATTTTAATAAAAACCAAATATGAAAGTGTATTTAGTGTATTTCTTTGTCAGGAATTTACAAAACCAAAAATATTAAACACTTAGTTTACAAGAATTTTACATTTAAAAATTTAAAAAAAAAAAAAAAAAAAAAAAATGCTCTACTGCTAGTTTTTGAATAAAAAGAATTGTTTTCAAACTTATTTCTTTATCAAATGTTAAATAATAACTATTAAAATTGTGTTGGTTCACATATTACAAATGTAAAATATGTTTCACAAGTAAATAGTTTGTAACGTTTTTGCTATTTTAATAAGACATTACAAACTACTTGTTAAACAGTAATGTGGTTAATTAAAATAAGTGCTGTGTAATTACATAGCACTTATTTCAATTAACCACATTACTTACAATGATTATTTCACCACTAATGTAAATATAGAAACAGTATTAAATTTATTATTTATGGCTAATTTGTTTAATGCACTGACTATTGTTTGTGTAACATGGCATTAATTGTAAGTAAAATGATGCACTAAAATAAGTATTCAAGTAATCGTTTTCAATTCTCTGTATATTGTTGCTTATTACAATTCTAAACATAGATGGTATTTCTTTTGAAAAGAAAAGTACTGTCATAGCTGTATCAGAAGAAAACCCACAGTTGTGTCAGTTAAACTTTTCTGAAATCTGTTCTTGTTACACCATTATTATATACTAACATGACTTATAAACTTATTTTATACACTACCTTAAAGAATCCATTTAAGAATAAATATATAAAAAAAATCTAGTTGTGTTAAAGTTGCATTTTAAAAATGGTTAAAATTAGAATGGAAGGCATGCCTTGAAAAAAGTTGACAATGTAAATCTGACAATTGGAATTTAAAAATAAAAAAAATAAAATAAACACTTTTTTTAAACCTCCCTACATCAATGTCAGAAAAGTTTTCCATCATATATACATATATATATATATATATATATATATATATATATATATAAAAATCACTGAACCAATTTGACAATTTTAAGTAGCAAATATTGTGTTAAAGAAGAAAGTCAAATAAAAAAAAAATTCATACAGCAGGAAAGTCTTATCACTATTCTGCTTTTATGGTTTTGTTGCTGTTCTTTCCCCAGCCATCCATATGATGTAGACATTCATTCATTTAAATTTAAAACTAAGCACCAAAAGTAAACACCACTTAATGTCCTGAATATAATGACTACAGAGTTAAGAAAATTTATCTCCATGCATTGAATTCACATTCACTTTGGAAATAAATAATATATTAAAACTAACAGGAGTAATGACAGACATTTAAAAACAGCAGAGGAATACATAAGCCTCAGGTCACTAAAAAAAAAAAAAAAAAAAAATTATATATCTCTAGATAACACTAGAGTTTAGTTTACTGATGTTCTATAATATAAAACTAACATTGTTCTGTATATAGTCAAGCTTAGTAGCAGTAAGAAAAAGAAGCAGTGGCAGGAAAGCAGTGAGAACATTAAGTTTTAGTACCTGTTCCAGATTCAGGATAGTTGCTCAGAATAACGTAATAGATTGGTTCATGAATTTGTAATCCTGAGAGCTTAAAGCAAATTTGGTATAAACAATGCTAATAGTAATAGAGCATTACTAAAAAAGTGAAGAAGATATCCATAGGCATCAACAAGGACAATATATCCTTATAGATTAAATAAAGGTTTTTTTTTTTTTGGTTTTTTTTTTTAATCACTTTCACCCCATGCAAGGCAATAAAGCTACTAAAACACAAGGGATTACTGGGTGTGGAAGAATTAGAAACGGAAACATTAATAATGAGCAGGAAGAGGAGAGAGTAACCAGGAGGACAGTAGATAGCCATTGACATTACATTTAAAATTTGGAAGATTAAAGTTGGCTGGAAGCATGGAGTTAGAAGGCAAGCAAGGAGTGCAAGAAAATAAACTGTTAGCTTTACACCAATACTTGTGGGGAAAATAGATTTAAAAAAATAAATATAAATATTATGTATGTAGAGGTAGAAACAAAAATGGCCAGTCTCCTGCAGCTCATGTCACAAAGGCATCAGAGCATCCTGCAATCCAAACTTTCCATGCTAGGGAGTTCAGGGATTGGCATCTTTGCTCACAAACTTAATCACAAAGCAGCAGTTTACCCTAATGGAAGTATTTAATACAGAGTTCAGTCTTGAATATCTCTTACATGTTTTTTCTGTTAATTGTTGTTAAAGTAAATCATTTTATACCTTCATTTTGACAATAGTTAACTTTCATCATGTTTAGGTTTTATTACAATTATAATCATTGCATTTTCAAACATTGCTGAAGAGTGAAGGTAGTTAAAATAAAACTGTACTTTTGACTTTTTTTTTTTTCATGCCAAACATTTAAGCATGTAACAAAAAATCTGTGTTTGAGAATAAATTTTTCACAGGTCGTCATGCCTTGTAATGTGTCCAAACTACACCATTTTTGACCATTTGACGGTGGCAAGAAGAGGATCCTGGTGGCCCACAAAACTTTCAACCCTTTTTCACACAAACTCATCGGATTTTTGTTCCCAAAAGAAAGTGCCAAAGAGTTTTCTCATACATTTGTTCTCAAATGCTTGGATCCTTCTCTCTATCTGCCAACAGTGTCCACATTTCACATCAATATAGGAGAATGGAAACTACCAGCAGTTTTGTTCTTCCATATCCTTGACAATTTATTATAAATGCCAATGATTAAAATGCTAAAACATTTATTTGATAGTTATCAATATTTTCAATGCAATGCTTATCTTTGGTGCTTACTGGCTAAGGCTCTTACTCTAGGGTTTGATGTTCATTAGACATCATCATAGATCTCCATGTTTTGTAATTTGCAGGCAGTTTCTTTGTTTAGTAAGAACCTGTGTAACTGTGTTGAAACCATACTCAGCCTTATAAAAAGTTGGAAAAAGCAATGAAGAAAAGTTTGATATCTTAACACAGTTTTACATACCTTTCAGAAATTTCTTTTTGCAGCCAATATCAAATAATTTTTGAAGATTTGAAAAAAAAAAAAAAACAATTGATAAATGCCCATCGCCACACCCAATGAAATAAAAACTCTGTGTGCTCCCTTTCAACATAACAGAGCCTACAAGAGGGAAACCTACATTGGGAAACACTGATCTAGACCTCCGTTTTTTTTTGGCGGGGGGGGGGGCACCGAATCCATCTTTAGCATTGATAATTCATAGAAGAAATCTAAATGGAGCTAAACACGAAATTTAAGCCGTTTCTGGAATTTTGGCTCTTCATTAGAGAATTTCTAAACTGTAAGCCCCCCTTTTTTTTTTCTTTTTTTTTTTTAGATTAGAAATGTCAAAGTTTTGATTAAATCTTGCTTCTAACCACTAAAAACATCGATACATTTCCATAATCGAGCTTAAAAACATCCAGGGTAGGGCATAAAAAATAATAAAAAAATAAAAAAAAAAAAAAATGTCTGACTGGCACTATTATACAAATTCACTGAATATCAACTCACACACAGAGTCCATTCTTCTGACCTAGTTCTCTGAAACTGGAATGAAAGCACTGACACCTACCCTGAATCCATCATGAAAATACTGGATGTCGAATTAGTAAATATAAAACACAGATACCTCGATGTATCCGCTACAACAAATTAAGTATAGAAGATAAAGAAATTGAACATAGAATAGACTGCACCAAAGGTAGTTTTGCCCAACACCACAAATTGGTACAAAACCAAAACATCAACCTGAAAACTTGAGTCAGGTTCTTAAATAGGACAGTCAGCTTGAGACATTCATATGGATGTCATGCATGGCACCATATCCGTTCAGAAATATCTAAACTGTCAGCTGTAGAATACGTATGTATGAGAAAACTCCTTCGCACTTTCTATTGGGAACGAAAATCCAATGAGTTTGTGTGGAAAAGGGTTGAAAGTTTTGTGGGCCACGATGAACCTTTTCTTGCCAAATGGAAAAAGAATGGTATGGTTTAGACATGTTACAACGCATGATAGCCTGTGCAAGACCATCATACAAGGCACTGTTGAAGATGGACATAAAAAAGGACACCAACACATAAAGTTGGACAATGTCAAACAATGGACAGGTATGACCGTACCAGAATTGTTGATCTATGCCATTGATAGACTGTTGTGGAAAAGTTAGTGTGGCTTCTGCATTAAGATCCACCCTACGATTACAAAAGTCAAGAGGATGATGATTTATAATAGAAATGAAAAAAAATATAAAAATTATTTTTGTACTAATGCCTAAGTTTTATCAGTGATGAGAAAAGGCTCGAGCGAGTAATGATCATCCTTCTTTGAAAATTGTGGACTGGCGCTACAAAATCACAAACAAAACTACCAATTAACAGAAACCACATCACTTGAGGACTACCAACAGCATCAACATAGATAGCACATGTAACTCAAAGAGAAAATAGTGACAACATGTTAACATTCCACATTACTTGAAATAAAATGTTAGGAAGGAAACTCCAATCAATAGGGGAATGTACAATAACAGCTACTGAACTTGAGGAGCCCTTTTTCATAAGAATGTTTTAAGATTTTATAAATTTCAACCAAAAACTGTAATGACTGCTCGGTCAATGAATGTTTGTTTCCTAGGAAAACAGTTAATATTACCATTTTCTTCGGTATTCAGTTTAGAAAATTAAAGTTACTAAGTTTTTTTTTTTTTGTTTTTTTTTTTTTTGTTTTTTTTAAATCACAGTAGCTTTTCTCTTAGATTGACTGCTTTACAAGTTCAAACTATTTGTTCTTTACCTGGCAGTGGTTAGAAGGGTTTGGTAACATCTCTGAGCAGAGTTATAGATAAAGGTAGATTCATGTCTTTCCCTAGGTCAATAGTACAAAATGAATGCAGACAGGATTTGTATTCCGTTTGCAGATTCCATTTTCCTTGCTAATAAGCGTTATGCTAGCCTACACATCCTTTGTGGAAAAAAAAAAAATTTAAAGAATTCTACCTTACCACGAAAACTATACAGATGAATGAATTATGTTCTTACCTTTGGATCAGATTATTTAACATAGGTTAGAGTAAATGCGAGATTTAGGTTTGCTTATTTGTTTAGCGGGAAGGAAGGACTAACCATCAATTGTAAAACAACAATGTATTGTTGTCAGCAAGAGAAACAGCCCAAAATGTGAGCTACGAATCAGAGATGTCAAGATCAAACAAGGACGAAAATTTAAATGTGACACTAAAACCAGAACGCACGCCCCACCGCCCAAAAAAATAGTAAGTAAAAAAAAGAAAGAAACAGGAACAGTCGTTAAAAACAAAGAAAAGAAAGCTGAATTGCTATGCGTAATCAGTCTTTCCATATGGCAGTGAATGTTGGACTCGAGGCAACAGAGATGTGGTTCCACAGGAACCTGAGAATAACATGGAGAGAGCATGTAATTAACGAGGAAGTTTTAAAAAAAAATGTAAACAAAAAAAGGATTAGCATGCATAAAATCAGAGAGAGAGAGAGAGACAGTTGAAATTTCTAGGAGACATTGAGAAAAGAAGGCCTAGAAAATTTAACACACATAGGACAGGTAAGAGGAGACACAGGAAACGTCTACCCAATGTACTTATGCAAATGGGTGGCAGAACAGGAAATGGAAGGGATAGTAAAAAGACAAACGTTACTAAGACCTACAGAGGGTAGGAAGTCATGGAGAGCCATGATCACTAAATGTCCTAAAGGGATGTGTCACGTAGAAGAATCAACAGTTCATTATTACACTCAGCTTAAATCTATCATAAGAGCACAGATACAAGCGGTCTGTGAGAATAAAACGCACAAGCATTGATTTGCAGGTCAGCTCATTAACCACTACTATTTTGTTTCTGAACGACACTCTCGAAAAAGGAGTTTAAAAAAAAAAAAAAAGAAAGCTAAATGTCTGTGTTCAAACTAAGGTAAGAAATCCTAAATTAAGAATGTTTGTTTTCTCGTGATGCAAGGCAGGAAGGCCTTCCCCACTCAGGAGAATGGCGAAACTAAATCTTCCTATCCTACCACTCCACTTGACTTTGTACAATACTAAGGAAGCCAAGTTTTGTAAATATTGATAATTTCCAAAGAAGTTAAACAGGATCGCTTAGAAGCTGAATCAGCTACTATACTATTCTACTGATATCCAAAGTCGACACTCAAATGCTGATTTTCAAAATAAGCACAGTGTTGTTTGAGTGACTAGTGGGTTTTTTTACTTGCCAATTGGATTAAATTTGACATCCCATAGTAACTACAAACTAGTTATTAGTTAATTTATTAAATTAAGCGGCGAGTTGACTAAGCTTATTGGCCTTATATTTTTATAATAGTCTGACCTCTTTAAATTCTGTGATTCGGTAATTATCATGGTACGGCACTTTTTGAATCACACACCATTAGATTGTTAAGCAGATACAAAGTTAGCGCCACGCGTTGTTTATAACTTTCCGTAGTAGCCGACAGCAGCTGAGTTGTTGGTGATATGGTCTTATTTCTTATATACAGATGCATATTCACCCATTCAGGATTGTAAGTATATATTACTTTTTGGTTTTAGACCCCTTTTTTTAGGCTTTGTATTACATAAAACAATAAAGACTTTGTTTGGAAGCATTATTAATGATTATTTTTATTTCCTGTTTTAAGCATTTTTCTATCTTTGATAACGCAGCAATATATGTGTGGCGTCGTGTGTGTATGTGGAATAAGCTGACAAGACTGTTTTAGTGTTTACATAGGGGCTTTTTTTTAGGGCTGATTTCTGTCATCCAGCATTAACTAGTGTTTAGCAGTGGAGTTGGTCCCAAGGGTGTTACTGTTAGGTTAAAAAAAGTGGCTGAACTAGTGGGGTAGTTAATGGTGTTGGTTAGAAAAGTATCAGAAGGGTTTTTTGATCAAGGTTGCGTTTTTACATTAACACTCCACTTTAAATTTGTAAAGAAAAACAAGAATGAATGACGAGAGATCAATGAAAATCAACAAATATGCATATACATATAATTCTGTTAATAATTAACAGAATTATGTTATTAACAGTTAACAATAAAGATTAAGTCACGCGAAGTGGTTGCCCTTGTATTGGGTAAAGAACAAATGTATGTTGTAATAATGTCTTTTGTTTAAATTTGTTGGTATTTTAAGAATGTTTGAAAGTTGAAATACTTGTGCAGGAAAAGGATATAGTTCGAATCGTTCACTTGGCTTGCAAACAGACAGTACACTATGTTGTGTGTTTGTGAGTAGAAAATTGAATATACACGTACGTGGTTTAGGTTGTGAAAATTTATAAACTACTGAAGTTATTTCTTTATTTTCTACTTTTTATAGATGTAAGGTGGCTTCCAGAACGAGCGCGGGAAAGATATTGAAGAAAGTGTCATTTAATGTGATTGGCCAAAAATCGACCAATCGTTGATTTTTTTTCCTATAGCTAGTTTGGTGAAGCAAAAAACAAGAGAAATTTTTACGTGGCTTGTGCGATGTGTAAATTGTCTGTACAAAAGGTATTGTTTATTTTCCGTCCAATTACTGTTGAGTAATTTGTGGGCGGTGTGTACGTAGGCGTCCACTACAAACTCTATACGAAACACTTTCTGAGATGAGGTATTGTAAACGGCCGAAACGCCGTAAGCATGACAATAAAGATGAGGGCAACAGTCCGGACAATGTAAATAATTGTCAACTGTTATTAATCTTTAAGAGTATTTATTTACTATTACTTTTATCTTCATTTTTAGTTGCGATTTAAACCAATATTTGTTCTTTTTTATTTCATCTCGATGTTCAGATAATTTTACATCCTATGATGTAAAAAAAAAAAAATAAAAACGGAACACTGATTGGAAATAGAGAAAGATGTATTTTGTAGAATTGAATCAAAGTCTTCAACAGCATTGAAGTTGAATTATTAGGTTGGTGCAAAAATAATGACGTAATAATGTCGTTTTTTGACCTATTTTTTAACGTCAAAAAACGACATTATTACGTCATTATTTTTGCACCAACCTAATAAAAGGAATAACTTGTAATTCCAACGAATAATTTATTGTTAAAACAGATATTTCGGAAAGTTTTTGCAATGCTTGATCACTCTTGAGAAATAAATGAAACTGTCGTGTGGATACAGTCGAAAATTAACATCATGTCGTTTGTCATCAGTTGTAGAAGGAGCAGACGAGGATTAAAAGCTTGTATTTTAAAATTTAACTCCATACTTTGAGAATATTTTTATATAAAAATGAAAGTAGTCCCGAGGAAATATTTATGTGTATATAGATAGCTAAGGAAACATTTATGTTCTTAGCTGTTAGAAAATGTGTGTGTATCACGTGGTTTAGTTGAAATTAAGTAGTCGGCTGCCCAGAGAAAGAATTTTTCCCGGAGAGGACGAGACGACATGTTGTCAATACTACATCTCAGTATAGAAAAATAAAGATTAATGTCCTTATTTATGACCCTAAACAGCATCACCTAGCAGCAGCCTCCTTATGAGATTTGAACTAGCCGACTGTATCTTTGTGAGCCCATCAGAAATGGACAACATCTTGACCCATCAACAAGTAAAATACTAATTGGGCCATAGTTATTTATCTAGCATTACTTAGTTTTGGTAAAAGATCACAAGTATTGGGCACCCAGTGAGGATCGAACCCATTATAAAGGGTGTTTCAATAACTCAGGCCGATTTTAAATGTGAATTAAGTTTAAGCGTCTAATGATTTTTTTCTTTTTCTTTCAGATTTGGCGGACATTTGGGCAATATTATTTTTCAGACGTAGTTGCCATGACTTAAATAATATGATCCAATAGAGAAATAAATAAATTTTCACCAATAATACTGATTTATTTACTGATGACTTTGATCCGTCTTAATGAAACACCCTTTATTTGCTAAGCATTACACCACCGTGAGACGCCTTTCAAATATAGTCATACAATTTGTATTTCTCGGGTTTTCTCCATGCCATATTGTTTGTTTAATAAATAAACAAACAAACCAAAATTTAATAATGATGATTATGTTTAATTTATGGAATTAGGGCACCCAAAATAAAAACTAAATAGTCAAAATTAAAAAAAGATAAAATTAAAAAAAAAAAAAAGATTCATCTATGAAATTCTAGCCAAAGGTCAGCGTGAACTTGTTTCTTCAGGAAGAAACTATTCTTATTAATATTTAGGATTTATCCTTCAGTTTAAATATTTATCTCGCAGTTATTTCTCCGACTTTGGCTTGTAAGATAAACGAGTAGAATTTATGAGGACCTAATGTCGACTTTCAGATTTGCTGCTGCTTGCTGATTAAAGTTAACTCCCCTTCCACTTTGATCTTTCCAGTAGGTGGAGCTCTTCAACTCTTTACCAATTAACTTTGTTTCCGATTAAAAATCAAAGTAAGGATACAAAGTGCATTTACTGAAATGCGATTCCGTTAGAATCGATATTAGTCACTGGAATGTCAGATATTCACAGCATTTTAGGAAGCATCAGCAACGGACACTAAAGAGAGAAAAAAAAAAAAAAAAAAAAAAAAGGTACGAAAACTGAGATAAGAACTATCCGACGCCACATCATGCTGGGTACGTATATCATTACGATATACTATCTTGAATGAGTTCGCCATACTTGTATTCATATGCCAAAAGTTCTACGTCCATCCAAGACGTTAGCGATCATGGCTCTCCACAGTTTACTTACTATCTCTTAGCATTCCCCTCCTCCGCTCTGCCATCCATTCATATAAGCTTGTCAAGTAGATGGTCCGATGCCTCATATATCAACCGTAATAAACAATCTTTCCTCATTATGTTTCCCAGAAATAAAATAAACGAAGCAATATTGTACGGCATTCAATCTGCGAGTATTATGATGAAGGGAGGGAGAAAGGTCTACAAAATGGATAGCTATGAAGTTTAGGAGTTCCACTGAGTTGTAGTCTTAAAATATTCTTGAAAACAACGCGTTTTTTTTGTTTTTTCTTTTTTTTAGCAAGTACAGTAATTTCTATTATTGAGAAGACCTTTTTCTAGCTCTCAAGAGAAACAATGGATCACTAACATTCGACTGTCTCGACGTGGCCATCATCCCCATGAAGTTTTGTCAATTAAACAATCTCTTGTTAAAGGGCTTTATTTTACTGAAAAAGTTAATTGTATACAAGTTGTATGGATATGTGTCTGTGACCCTACGTCTAGCCTCTAATTGCTTATATGGATGTGTTGGTGTGAAATAAAATGCGTACACCTGTATGTATGTGCGTATGTTAGTGCCACCCCAAACACTGAAGTGGATCCCCCCTCCCTCCAGTCACCAAACGTAGCATAAATAGATCCAATTTTAAAAAATTAACCAGTTAGTCTGATAACTGCAGAAGCGTTAAACCCAGGGTCACAAACTCATATTCATACAACTTATGTTAGCTCTGTCACTGATATTGAGCGCCTTCCGCTAAGTACCACGCATATATATTTCCAAATTTGAATTTCTTGCGTATCGGATTCATTTCATAGTTTCATCACACACCGCTTAATTGAAAAGTTATGTTGGGTCCTCCATAGGAGGAGGTTTTCTCTTCCTCTCTTGTCGAACTTTCTGCCTCCGGGCGAAGAGGAACCCAGACGAGGTTATTCCGAAGGGCAGAATCTCGTTTGGGGGGAGAGAGAGATAAACCCGACCCCATGTATACGGGATCTACGGGCAATTTTTGCCCGAGCATACGGACTCGGAACGCCCCACGTTAAAACTGACCTTGTGCCACATCTTGCCTTGTGGTGAGGTTGGTAAATAGGGAGAATGATGGATTGGAGCGTATTGTTAATCATGGATTATCCTCACCCGTAAACCAGTCTGGGACGGGGAGGAAGAATGTTCAGATGACCACATGCAGTAATGACTTCGCTTGTAAAATTATTTTCTTGAAATAAAAGCAGAAGAAATAATAAGCTGTTATTCGGCTTAAATATTAGACCATTATAAAAATTCACTTCCGATTTTCATTCTTAACATAAAATGACCGCAACTTCACACTGGTGTTCGAGATTGAAACGCATCGTTTAGTCGTAAGTTTTTGTTGGACTTTCATCATATTATGCTCTATGAATTTCGGAAGGACACATGGCACAGTGGATAACTTGGAGAGGTGAATTAACTGATAACCGACATCCATTGGACATGGCATGTGGAACTAGAACAGTCTACGCCAACGAGCTAAATAAAGGGTTCAGTTCGACACTCCAACCACCTGAAGAAGCGTACAACAGCCGAAATTTTGTGATAAATATAGCACCTATGTGCACTGTTTACATTATTCGGACTATTGTCCTCGTCTTTATATTTCATCTCAGAAATATAGACAAATTTCATACAATTTATTTGTATTTTTGTGTATTTTTTGGGTTACAATTGTTTTATGGTACGTGATAAAAGAAATTTATTCCGTAGTATTACAAGTCATATCACAGAGAGAAGTTGGAAACGTGTTGCCCGCACCAACGTCCGTGGTGAAGAGATTGAATTTAGGGTCTTTTTCGTATTTTCGGCAGGAACAGTTTTTGTTGCATGATGGGAGAATTTTTATTATTTTAATTTAATTTATAAAAGGTTTTTATGTTATTGTTTATATATATAGAAAAAAAATAATATATAGAAAAAAAATAATATATAGAAAAAAAATAATATATAGAAAAAAAATAATATATAGAAAAAAAATAATATATAGAAAAAAATAATATATAGAAAAAAAATAATATATAGAAAAAAATATATAGAAAAATGAAAATAAATAAATAATAATAAATAAATAAGTAATAATAATAAATAAATAAGTAATAATAATAAATAAATAAGTAATAATAATAATAATAAACCAATGACTTGACTCAAACAGTTAGGTGAGCAAAAAACTTGGAAAGTTGAGTTAAGGGAGAGATAACTGATGCTGAGATATCCGGAAGAGGTATGGAACGTGGAACTAGAATAATCCACCCTGGTAGACAAAAAAAAAAAAAAAGTGGGGGTAGAGTTCGAAATTCCAATCACCTGAAGAAACGTCGTGGATATGGCAACAAAGATGGAGGCAACAGTAATTACAATACCTCGTCTCAGAAATATAGATAGAAAGTTTCAAAGTGAAGAAATGTTCTCTAAACACTAATAAGTATTTTTAGTATTGTTTCACTCTTTCGTGGTGGGGTAATTAAAACAACAGCATTGAACATATAAATAGGCTTTAGTTGACACTTTAGGGCAGCCGTACATAAAGAATACAAACTTTTTTTTTTTTTTTTTTCCATTTTATTGACTATCGCCATCTTGGTTATTGTTTTTTTTTTTTTTTATGCTCGTTATCGACGCCGACATCCACCTCCACATCAGTCTGTGGAAAAAATCGTTTGGCATGACACCGAGTCCATGGTGCAAAAAAAAGGTTAGCGACCGCTTTTTTAGAGTGGGTATTTGTCATTGCACCCAACGTACACCGAATGTGACACAAGGTCAGTTTAAAGTAGGTTTAATGGCATTACCGTAGAAAAATGCCCAAACTCTCCCCTATTGACACTTCCCCTTTTAGTGACACCTCAGGCACCGGGCAACAAACCCAACCCCCACCCAAAGGAAAGGAACTACTTAGAAGAATCCTTCCCGGAAGTTTGAGCTTAAAATTTGAAACGCCGACTTGAGTGATTTCGATTTTTTCTTTAAAAAATTTCTACCTAAATCTCTGAGGTGAAGATTCGTTCATATTATTTACATGCAGACTACGATCATAGTCTTTGTTATGACGACTTTTCGGTCGTTGTGTACTCTTCAGGATTACATCAGGTTCTTGTTGATTTGGGTAACCGTCATGGAATTTCGAACTTAACCTTTATTCAATCTACAGTAGATTGGCAAGTATATCTAGTTTAGTTCTTATTTCACAAATACAAAATTTATGTTGAAAGAGCGAATAACAAGTGGCTGATAATTAAATGTTTAATCAATGATTATGTTAAACGAAGTAGTAAAGAAATTCATTCATCTCTCACCATACGGGTATAATTGAAATGCTGGATACGATTTCTCTTTTCATCTACAAAAATTGTTCTTCTCTCCATGTCTAGATTTATCTCGTCTTGTTCTTATTTCTCAAACTAATACAAAATTTATATTGAGAGGACGAGTAATGTCGCCCATGTCACAGAACAGTGAAATTTTGTTTTGTAACTTCAATTTAAAGCATCAAACAGTTGGTTAACAAGTGGCTGATGCATCTCGTTTCTACAAATTATAAAATCATCCTCGATTTATAATGGATTGAAAAAAAGCGAAGAATTTTCATCTAAACAATAAAAAAATGAAGCAAGATATTTTTTGTGGGGTTGGGGTGCTTATCAGAAAAAATGTGGAACGTATGAGCTAGACATGGTTTAGACGATAAAGTGATTACGATTTTGTTTAATAATTAAAAATTTCTCAAAATAATTCCATATTTTTATTGGAAGGACAGGTAACATCTTCCTAGTAACAGAACCGTGTAAAACTGTTTTGTAACTTCAGTGGAAAGTATCAACCACTTGGTTATTCTTGCAAATCAAAAATCATCTTTGGTTTCTATGGACTAGAAAGAGAACTAAAGATTAATACGCGAAGTGTGACAATTGCCTACACCCTGAAGAGAAATTGTATTTAAAAGAAAATATTTGAGATCATTGACGTTAATCTAACGGCGACCATGAGAAATTCGAAAATATCTAAACAGCTAAACCCAATTAGTCATTTTTAGTGTTCAATGTTCCAGTCATTTCATCTGTCAGAACAAATTTGCTTGGAGCGTCAAGTTGTGGTATATTTTCTAATGGTCAAGATCCAAGTCTTAAAGAGTAAAAAAAATCTCAAATGTTGCTCTGCAGTAAGATAATACTCTATGCACATGAAAGACGCAACACGCTCATTTATCCCTGTGCCCCCACTAAAATGAGTTTAGGCAATACCTTCGACCTGAATTTCTAGGACGAAGTGTTATTTACAGTCAGACAAATATTCTCACCTTCGTTATTATTACAGCCGCTGTGCGCTCCGACCTTCATTGGATGCTTGTCGATCTGCTTCAGGAAATTTCACGGAACGAGAACAATCTACGATGTACAATAGGCACTGCAATAAAATAATCCGCACCCCCAGTAGAAATGATTAAAAATTAATTTTTTTTAATGAAAGTTAATAGAGGAACTCTAATTTGCTATATAAATTAATAATACCTCCACCAGCGAAAGCAAAAACAAAATATACTCATAGGACGATTTTTTTTAAATTAAAAAAAAAAAGAAAGTTAAAATCGTAATATGGAGAACTCCAGATTATGAATGTCTTATTTTCTTAAAATTCAAGAAATCACGTGGTATGAGCATACTTTATTTTGGCTTCCGCAGGCGAATCAACTTTGAATGAATTTATAGAAAACTGGACCACTACGGCCACTATTAACTTACAAAATTCAATGAAAAAAATATTCGTAATCAGGAGTGTTTAAATACTAATTTGAAAAACAATTCTAGTCGTAGTAGCTATTATTGTATAATTCCACCCAATCTATCCCCACAGATTAAATAAAGAGCCCAGTTAAAAATTCCGGTCATCGACAAGCACCTGATGAAGGTCGGAAGACACGACTAAAACTAAAACGTTGTGATAATAACAAAGATGAGGACAATAGTTCGAACGTAAATGTAAATTTAAATATTTTTTCTCTTGTTCAGACATTTTTATAAGTCTAAAAAAACAAACGGCAAATTTTAAAATTCCTCTAACTCAAGCCACTCTTACTTTGAAACTCAAGACATACCTTTTTGGAATCAGGATGATCTTGGGATTGAAAATCTACCCTTCATTTGCTGCTTGAACATCCAAACATTGGGATTTGTATACGGATGAGAAAGGAGCAAGTAAATTTTTTTTAAAACTGGAAAAAAAAAAATATGATTTTAACTTTTTAATTTATATTGAGCTTACTTTAAAGTAACGCAAAAACTTTGTGAATTTAAGAATTTTTGTTCATCTTCTTGAATCGAGAAAAATCAATTTTATTTCTTCAAAATGCCAAGGAATCAGAGTTAAAGTGGAAGGTTTTCAAGCCCCATGAAGTTATTTCTTCAAAGTTATCATTGTTATTTTCTCAACTGGATCCAAGATCCCTTTTGCTTTGAAGCTAGCTTAAAAGTCCGCAAAGAGTGCGATTTTTAAGCTAGTTTATAAATAAAGCCATTTATTTTATTTTTCATATTTATTATTTACCATATCTTAAAGAAATAAGTATTGCATTATAATTGGTTCACATATTTTATATCGACTTGTCTAATTTAATGACAATTATCACTCTCGATAACATCTGAGCACTTAGAAATTCTGTTCATTTGATATACGATAAATTATAAAATTTCACGCATATTAATCGCATTTTAATAACATGAGAATTTTATTTTAAACTTGTAAATAAAAAAATATTCTTGTAAATAAACAAAATAATGTTTAACTCTTGTCAATTGTCAAGAAAAAAATGCATAAATACAATTTCATATGTTTGGGTTTTCGTTTTAATAAAATTCTAAAAAAATAGCTTTTTAAAACAAAAATTGACGAGGGGGTGTACAGTAATAGCGGTGTTTAAAGAAAAAGTCCTTTTCACAGGTTCTTTTTTCGGATACGCATGTTAAACTTTGGCAAAAATTTAATTTAAATATGCTGGAAATGTTCATCTAAAAATCAAAAGAAACTTTAATCACAAAAGTCAAAGTATGTATGAGGAAAAAAATCTGACTCCCAGAAATACGAGTTAAAAATACAGAGACATGATGCGATTCAAAATGAATCACTTTGGAGAAGTGTCGTGTAATTTTATTGGAAGAGCAGGTAATGGCGTCCTGGTTACGAAAACAGTGAAAACTGTTTCGTAACTTTAATTATTTAAAGCATCAAACAATTGGTTAACTAAGTGTTTGATGCTGCTCATTCCGGCAAATCATAAAATCAACCTCGATTTATAGGAATTAAAAGGAAGAAGAAATCTAATTACAAAAAAAAAAAAAATAATGCAAAAATCACAAAATCATTAAACCGAGAAAGTTTTAAAAAATGTAATAAAAAGAAAGAACTAAACTGCAAACATGGCGGCAATGAAATACAACTCTTTCTTCCCTCCTCTTTCTGGTGTAATGGTTAGCAGGTTAATTTTGCTGTTTTTTTGAAGGTTTAGTGATTTCAATACTTACTGGATTTTTTTTTATATTTGTGTCCAAATAAATCCGTGCTTTACATGCCCATTTAAAAACGGAATCCATTTTTTTTTATTTCTTTCATATTTCATTACCTTTTATTAAGTCTCTTTTCTTATCATTAGCTAAAAAGTTTCCAGGTCATAAACAGAATTCGAGCCAACACGAACTTGTAAATTTCAATAAATGTTTATAATATTCCAGCACGAACCTTCCCAATCCGAAAGTCTTCTAGATGTCGTCTGATTTGTTTAATTGCAGGTCTGTGCGTTAATCAATGTTTAGCCGTTACGGTTAGTTTAAATGTTCTGTCAGCCGACACATCTCTGAATTTTCCATTTTGGTAACCTTCGCTTAGTAAGAGGTTGTCGAAAAAATGTTTTAACGATGAAAACATGAACTTGACTTCTGAAAAACGAAACTGAAGACGCCGACTTATTTTTAAGGTAATAATGCATATTTGACAAGAGCGCAAAACTGATGACCAATGAAAAATTAAGTGTGCCGAATTACGCTCACTCTACAAGCCTAAACGTACGCATGACAAAGTAGACCTATTTAATTCTATTACAAATGTAAGATCATGGTGCGAAATCGAAAATTCGAGAAACGGGGGAGATATTTGGTCTTTAGTGTCCAGTCATTAACTTAGCTTGCCGTATTCACTGACAGAAATAATCTCGATTGTTCTTTCACTGTAATGTCGTATTTAGTCCGAATTTTTCATTCGACGATCGTAAAAAAGTCGTATTCTCTCCAAAGAAATTCTCATACACAGAAATTTTCATGTAAAGAAGGGAAGTTAAATTTTTTTTTCATTCCGCTGAAATTAGAGATGTAACCAGGTGGGAACAAGAGAAGAGACAGTCATCTCTGGGCACAGATATGAAGGGGTTCAAATTTTTATCTTGTGTAAAAAGGCCATCTGTAGCTTAATGTTGCTATGAATTGCAATTCTATAATATATATATATTTTTAATGTAAACCTAAGTGAATCTATAAGCTTTAGTGTTTTTTCTATCTGTTTCCGAAACCATAGACACTATAGCTGAATAGCTTTCCAAGGGAGTTTCAGAACGCTGGACTACAGATATAATATTGATTTCTCTCTTTCTCTCTTACACACACACACACACACTATCTATCTACCTGTCTATCTATATATACATACATACGTCTTACCAGTTGTGACTGGAAGTGATATTTCCGAGGAGGATATAAATCCAAGGAGAGCTCAATGTCCACTATAGAGCATTATAATGATAATAAGAAGACGGAGACTTTAATTATCCATTTCGATTATAATTTATTTCGTGAACACCGAGGTGTTCAACTCTTCACATCGAAATCTCCTCCGTAAATAGAGTAAATAAACTGGACGGACACATTAGATTGGTATATATATATATATATATATATATATATATATATATATATATATATATATATATATATATATATCATTGATTAAATCTAACTGTTACATTTAAAAATAGCATTACTCGGTAGCATAAATTTAAAAATGATTTGCAAATTAATTAAGCATATTTAGTGTTAGGACCCAATTTAATTAGTTCTAGTTTAAAATTTATGATATTGGGACTTTATTTTGGGCCTGGGTAAAGTAGTAATTGATAAATTCTTATTGGCATTCAATAGCTGTGTTGTTAGACCAACAAAGCAGAAGTTGTCCCAAGTATCAACTACCTTCTCACTTAGGCGAAGACCTGAATAAAACATCTGCATGTAATATGCGAAAACATGTTTCATGTTCTTATTTACCAACGTAGACTTTGTTTTTCATCTTGTCACCTTGTGAGCATGCAGTGGGCCCTTTCCCAAACTCGTTAGAAACAATTAGTGCTCAACTGTTACGTAATATCAGTCCTCCTATATGGAAGTGAATGCTGGACAATTTCCTCATGGATGGAGAGAAGACTTGAAGCAGCAAAGATGTGGTTCTACAGAAGGATGCTGAGAATATCATGGATAAAGCATTTGAGCAATGAGAATGTTTTAAGGAAAATGGAAACAAAAAGGTCACTTATACATAGAATCATAAATAAACAGTTGAAATTTGTAGAATACATAATGTTATATAGGAATAAAGTGTCTCTGCCGACATTTGAGTTTGAACATAGATCGCCAGTGAGCAAACACATGCGATCCCATTATTGAATTAAGTAGACCACGTGACCATAGAGGAAACGCATACATGTAGTAAGTATCTGACGACTAACGATCGGTATTTCTATTCTATCCTATATAGTATACGGATCGTTATTTCTAGTCTATCCTCTATACTATACGAACAGCTATTCTCTACTCTATTCGCTATACTATTTCTCTTTTCGGATTACTATACGGATTACTATTCGGGCAGGTATTATCGAGCAAGTACTATTAGATTAGTGTGAGTGTTATTCGAAGGCGCATGACACCAGCATTGTTCAACGGCGTACTATAGTTGTATCAGCGATTACAAAGTCTCTACTACAACGAGCTTTACGAAAGTGACAACGAGTATTCGGTAGCATCACAAAAGTAGCAACGAATGTTCGTTGACATCCCAAAGCATAATGAGGAAATAAGGCTTGGGCATATTGAAGGCTAATACACTTAACGAAATGAGATACGCCAATGACGCGATGTTGTTGATAGCAAATGCGATAGTCCAAAATACTAGCTACAAAATGGAAACGTCAAAATGAAGCAAGTACAGAAATTTAATTATTTGGAAAGAGTTATAACAGGCAACTGACTATGCACCACTGAAATCCGAAGTCGTATTGGAAGTATAAAGAAACTCTTGCTGATAACCAGAAACAGACATATGAAAATGTCAGGACATATAATAAAGAAAGAAGGCCTGGAGAACGTAACACTCGCAAGGTATACTGAATGCAAGAGAAGCAGAGGTAAGTAGCGGGTTACCTACTTGATAAGTCTGAACAAATGGATGCAGAACTAAGTATAAAAGAGGACGTCAATTTTAACGCCAACTTCTTTAATTTAACAAAGAGCAATTTTTTAAAAAGTTGATATAAAAAATCAACATTTTTTAGAGAACGTTAAGTAATTTCTTTGAAGAAAAATATGACTTCTGTAAATAAATTCAATTTTTCTATGCACCTCCACTCACAATGAATATATGTAATCACCCCCCCATGAATATATGTAATCACCCACCCCCCATGAATATATGTAATCACCCACCCACCATGAATATATGTAATCACCCTCCATGAATATATGTAATCACCCCTCATGAATATATGTAATCACCCCCGCCATGAATATATGTAATCAATCCCCTCCCCAATGAATATATGTAATCACACGAAATTCAAAGTAGAGAGAACGTAGTAGTGAACATTTAATTTTTTTATAGTGTAATATGATGGCTGGCCGCTCATATGCCTGTCAGCTAGGGCGGCTAGCCAATCCCTATTGCTGACACCTGCTCAGGCACATTCATTTATTCAATACCCAAAGAACCCACTATGGTTTATACGGCAACTATGCTGAGCAGACCTTAGTTACAATTTCTGGGAGAGAGCGTATTATATGGCATGATGAACAGTCTGAACAAGACCAGTACGCTCAAAGCCTCGGTCACGATGACTTGCGACTTCGTGCTAGCACAACTATCGACGGCTCCCAGATATTTCCGTCTACCCAATTTCACTCACAAAGAACTTGGGTCAACTCGTGGTACGGTTTTCAGGCTCTTTCCAAAGGTGCCGCACGCTGGTATTGCCACCCCAGGACGATGACATCAAGAAATCACCTTCCTCACAAATCGACCATGGGGAGATTCGAACTCGGGTCTCATGGTCGGAAAAGCGAACTTTCTATCCAATACATATATATATATTCGTGATGTACATAAAATTGTAATCGACGTTTATTATATTTCGTTCCCTCCCACTGTCTGTCTATATAAGATTCCATCGAGGCTGAAACGCGTGAAATAGGATTTTTTCGGCTTTGTCATTCAATTACCCACATTCAATATACAGGGCCTATATATGTTATATTCTTCACCCCATATATATATATATATATATATATATATATATACACACACACACACACACACACATATATATATATATATATATATATATATATATATATATACTGAGTGTAACAGCAAAAGTGTCCAAATTGGGTAACAGCAAAATTGTTGAATTGTTAGATTAAGCTTTGAACCATTTGTATCTTAGAAATAATTATACACACTGGAATTCTCCTAGTTTTTTTATGACACTGTTGGACTCTACTTTCAGCAATAAGAATGTATAATTAATTTCCAAGCTTAACAGAAGAATCGTGATGAAATCGATCATAAACAAAGATGGTGTATTAATACGTAATTAATCATAGCTAAGGATCGGAAATTCATGAAGGATTGATATAAAGTTCAAATATATATATATATATATATATATATATATATATATATATATATATATATATATATATATGTATGTATGTATATATATTATTTGAGGATCATTTTCCAATTTATTCAAGATGATCTTCGCCTTCTAACCTTCTAACCTGGAGTAACAAAGTTTCTCAGAGATTTCACGTATGATTTCATTTTCAAGTCGTTTTTCACTGGTCTTTGGACTGTCATAGCTGAAACTCCTCTTTCACGTTCCAAACGTCTTATAGATTGAATTGGATCTTTTCTAATTGATCTCTTCAGCTCTAAGGTTAAATGATGATTCCTCTTGCTGTTGTGACCTCCTGATCCAGTTTTCCTCTCTATTGCTCTCTTTGTTAGACTTATTCACCGTTCTTTTGATGGTTCATAAATAGACTTTGACGATGGAAACCAGAGTATGAATGTTGGTACCGTTACTGAAGGCTTGAGTGATCTTTTTCCTCTCGCCATTGCTCAGTTGGGAAAACAGTGCGTATGGCACAAAACGATTTTAACCTGTTCTCTTTCTAACTGACAAATGATGTCAAGAAGGTTTAATATCTTTTCTGAAAATCTGGAAAAAAGAAACTCATTTAGTTTAGTGTTTTTTGTTTTTTTTTAGATATTATACATTTTCTGGGATAAACAGTTATATTGTTACACGATTTGGACAATTATACTGCTACACTTGGTATATATATATATATATATATATATATATATTACTAGTGTTCCTCCTATATAAGGCCCAAGAGCCACTGTAGAATGTTACTGAAGGAGTTTTTTGTGAAAGAGGCGTAGTTTAGTGGAATATGTGAGAATGATAACGGTTAACCCTAGACTTGAACAGGCCAAGAATGTAATAGTTGGGAATTGGTTCCATAAAGTAATAGTTGTTGTGAGAAGAAGCTGTTCGAGTGGAACTTCTCTTTAATGAAATCCGAAAGGACGATGTGTATATATAGTAAGGATACAAGTTAAAGCTTAAAATAAGCTAAAAGCTTAAAATATAAAATAAAGTGAGGGTTCATTGTCGACAGAGTATAAATTCATAGAGGCTGAGTATCTTTTATCCGAAATTCCCAAATCCGAAAACCTCCAAAATACGAAAGTTGTTCAGCTGCTCACATCACTTGCCACAAATGGAAAATTTTAGAAAGGAACATATCTACCTGTAGCTTGATTATTGCGTTGCAGCGTTTCAAATAAAATGCTGACTTTTTTTTCAGTTTTCATTGCATTTGATTGTAATCAGAATCCATGCTTTCGTTTTTATACAAATACTGTACCAGTATGTATTGTAACATTTAAACAAAACACGATATCGTTGGTGGTGACTGATAGCTGACCAAATTTCCCTTCTCACACTCACAGCGATGTCATCGATGATGTACTCTCTTTCTGCCTTTTCTCACACCTGATGCAGTAGTAGTAGTGTTTGGTGTTGCATTTGTTTTGTCAGTAGTGATCATTTTTTTGTACATGCACAGAAAGTACAAAATATTATTTTTAAGTGAAATCTTAATTTCACTACTTAAAAATCCATGTGCACATTACATGACTAGCGTCATTACCTGTATCTGTTTGTACACGAAATTTATTAAATTTTATATAAAACTACTTTCACGGTATATGTTATTTATATAAAACTACCTTCAGAATATATGTATGAGATGTGTTATGAAATGTAAAGGGATATTGTGTTTATGCTTAGGTCCCAACCTGCTCCATTTTATAGATGCTATTTACAAATTAAAAATGCCTGTATTACAAAATCCGAAAAAATCTATAAACCGAAGTATTTCGGATAAAGGATTCTCGACCTGTATAGTAACATTATCAATTCGATAATATTACCATCCGCTACTCAAAGTTTCATGTAACAACAATCATCAAGTGGAACCAATGCGGAACCAATCTATCATTGAGACTCTAGGGGTGGTAGGTAACCCCCAGGCCGGATGTGTATTTTTGATTAAATATTTGTTCTTATGCCGGCGTGAGGCCATAAGCTCGCTTCTCTCATTCAACAGCTGGACACACACACATACATGCGCGTGCGTGTTTGTGTGTGTATGTGTGTTATCTTCTCTTTGCTGCCTGAAGATTGCATAAGGATATAAAATTGACAGTAGTGGAGGGGTAACATAGCACAAACATTAATTATTATACACACACACACATATATATATGTATATGTGTGTGTGCGTATATATGTGCGTGTGTGCATATATATATATATGTGTGTGTGTGTGTGTGTGAACAATAAAATGCACACGTAGTAAAACAAATAAAGTGCTCAATATAAAATGAAGAGCCTTAAATTTAATATAATAATGAATGCATCTGCTATGTTACTTCTCTGCTATTGTCAGTTTTATGTCCTTGTGCAATCTTCGGATAACAAAGTACTGTACAGGTAGAGTAAGTACCCTACGAGTATAGTTCCTTCCTATGACTGAAAATGGTTATCTAAGACGTATACAGGCTAGGGTTGTCAATTCCCTAAAATGATAATGCGGACCGTAGATTTTTTTCTCAAACATGGTCACGTGAACTTCCTTTGAGTGAGGTTTCCAACTAGAGGTCCACAGACCCTCAAAGTTGAATTAAATCTTATTTTTGATCGATAGGAATTGTAAAAATGAGAAAGAGAGAGATTTGAGAGACAGGCAGACAAAATGTCTTTCGTATTCCAAGTGTTCATCATTATTAAGCACATCTTTTAAAAACAAAAAAAAAAACTCAAAATTTACGCGTTATTTTTTAAACGGAAACTTCGATTCCCAAAATGCGGGACACGTCCTTCGACATCAAAATGCAGGACAATCCTCCATTTTATGGGATGGTTGACAACCCTAGTTTGCGCTGAAAGCCCCGATAAAAATGACATATATATCAACTTGAAACTCGAAGTTTTGTTCCAGATAAAACTACACACACATGCAAGAAAGTTCGGAAAAGGGGAGCGACAGTTTACCCGACCTCAATTGGAACTCTTATATACGATCCATCGCTAATGAAGCAGGTCAAATGTTCCCTGTACCGCTCTAGTAAGTAGCTGGCTCCTCATAAGAGCCAGATCAGGCCGAAAATGGAGAACTGTTGCCATATTTGGGCGGGAGCTACACAGTTCTCACTTTCCAGTATTGGGAGAGTTCAAAAGCATCTCCGAGTCCTTGTTGAAAAAAAGATTTTTTCCTCCTTCCAACTTCTCTATCACAGCGGGATTTGGCGAGTCTCTCACTGTTCTATCGCTACTTCGATGGAAAGTGCTCGAACGAACTACATTCCTTGGTTACGCCATGCCTGACTTTCGCGGTTAGGACCCGCTATGCCACTTACATATTAGCAAACCACACACATTCCCCCCGTATTCCATTAGTGAGAAGTAAGTTATAATCAAACAGTTTCTTCCCGCAAACCACTGCCTTGTGGAACAGATTTCCAAGAGGCTCTTTTCCTGATCAATACAATCTTAACCTGTTTAAATCTGGTGTTCACCGTTATCTTACCCTCCTATCCATATAAACTATCCCTTAACCCTAAACCCGGGCACCGTCCTGGGTATGACGATAAACAACATCCGCATCCCAGGTAAGACGATAAACTACGTCCAACAGCAAGTCCTCTGATCAGGAGGTTTTGAGGAGCGTGGAACCAACTGTTAATTGTTGGTGTTCCCAGGTCCAACCGGACCCGGGGTGATAGCATCAGTTAGGGTCCCAGCTATGGGCAAATAGTTACCCCCAAAACTGGGGTCAAAGCACTATGAAAGTGAAAAAAGAAGGGTTTAATACCATAAATATTTTGTGAAAAAAATTATTGGCAGCAATACTTTTGGAAAAAAAAGATATTACCAGCAATAGATTTTCTGAAGAAACAAATATTACCAGCAATACATTTTTTAATATATAATATATATATATATATATTGTGTGTATTTAGGCAGCATCTTTTCATTGATACACGTTTCATTAAATATTATAGACAAGTGTTGTCTATTTATTTTATGCAAAATTTTTTCGTAACATCTGATAAGTTTAATAACATTATCGTTGAACGAAGAAAGAAATTGACAATATTGATCCATTTTTTTTAATACAATCTAAGCTTTCGGCTTACATAAGCCATTATCAAAGATGTCAATTACAACATATTAAACAATATACGGACAAGACAGTGATGATAGTCTGTCAATGTTTTTTGCATAAAATAAATAGACAACACTTGTCTATAATATTTAATGAAACGTGTATCAATATATATATATATATATATATATATATATATATATATATATATATATATATATATATATTACCAGCAATAAAAATTTTGTCGGCATTAAATAACCCATTGAGGTTGATATGCGATAAAACAAAGCAAACCTAACCAAAGTAACCCTGGGCATTGTACAGGTTGAACCTTACTGAAAAAAAAGAAAAATTCCGACATATTCACGAAGATGGGAAACGAGAATAATTATCAGAATAAACAGATATTTTGTTTTCGACCGTTTCTATGGGAACCTGGAGTGAGAGAAAACGGATGTGTGGAGATATTATTACCTGCTCGTAAGTAAAGTTTTTGCCGGCTGCCATTTGTCAGCGCGGAGAATCTTGAAATGAAAATTTGGATTGTTGGATTTTGTTTTCTTATCTTTGTTTCTTTTTCATTTATCAATTCAACTGACGCCATAATTGGAGCAGCTGCCACATAAGTTCGAAATGGGAGGATAACATTTGGAAAGTCAGTGAAGGGTCAAAATAGAACTTTCAAAACTGTTAATAATACATTCACTGCTACCGTGTCTATTTGAAACTTTACTTAGTGTTATCTGTGTTTTAGTTAGAGCCAGCGGTAGAAATTGTTAGTTATATATATTTTATTTTGGCAAATAAAATGAAATACTGGGTTCGTTGAATTGTAATAATCTTTTCCATTTATTAGTAAGTATAGTTTTTACTTAATAATATCACCTAAAGCGGTACAAATTAATACAGAATTTTAAGATTTAAAACTTTACAAATTATTGCAATTAAAATTTTTTAAAATTGAAAATAATTTTTGTAAAAGTTCATCATCCATGAAAATGTTTTCTTAAGACAATATAGTGTCTATATCTTAAAAGTAATTAAAAACTTTTCTAATTAAATAATGTCTTAGTTTTATTGCATTTTTTATTTTACGATCCATACAAGATTTTCGGTAACTGGGGGTTCTGTTTTAAAAAAGAAACTGATGATTTAACTTCTCCAAAGACAGCTTACAACTAATATCGGTCTTACGTCCTACAAAAATTGAATGTTTTTGAAATTTCACAAAATTAAAATAAGTATGTTGGTAAAATATTTTTACCAAGATTTTCTAAAAAAAAGAAACGTTTCTAAAATAATTTCATCCATTTGTTCATAAGTCCTGAAAGTTTCATTAAATTCCGACAATTATTTGATTTTTGAAAACATTTCAAAATCGGTGTTTTTCATTGAAAAAAGACGCTAAAATTTCCCATATTAATTTATGGTCACCCGTTGACACATGAAAAAAATAAAAAATAAAAAAAATAAAACAATTTTCAAGGTTCTAAAAGGGATTCAAAATATAATTTAATAAAATAAACATCGGTCTTTCCTCTTAATAATAGCAAAGATTTTGACGATAAAAAGTTTGGAGTATTTTTCATGTATGCTCATTTTTAGCGAATATAGATGATATGAAATAGGTACCTCCTATTTCATATCATCTATATTTTTGTTAGGGTTACCATTAGAAATTTCTCTGAAAGACTTCTATGTGCCATGTTTCATGAAGACGTGGGCAATTTACTGTCCTTTTTAGCTCTTAGTAAAGTTTGTTTTTTACTACGTCTCCTAATTCCTATTCTGTCAACCATTTACCCAAGCTCATTAGATAGATTATACGCTGCTTTTCCCTGCCACTCTAGGTTACATAGTCAGTATAAGTCTTTCCAAGCCCTCTTTCCTCATTATCTGCCATAGACATTTCAAATGTGTCTTTCCTATTCTAAATATATGCCTCTTTTATGTTTCCATCTTTCTTAAAACTTTTTCGTTACTCACATATTCAGTCCATAGCATTCTCAATATCCTTCTGTAGAACCATATTTCTGTTACTTCACGTCACTTCTTTGTCTGAGATGAGATGAGATTGTTCAGCATTCACTGCTATATAGGAACACCGGTATTTCATAGCAATTCATTGCTCTTTTCTTTGTTTCTAACGAAATTTTCCCGTTTCTTAATACTTGGCTTAGCTTTTGGAAGATTATTCCAATGCGCCTTCGAATGTCGGTGTAGCATTTTCCGTCCTTTGTTAAAAATAATTCCTAAATACTAATTTTTGTACTTGCTTGATTTTGATGTTTCCGATTTGTAATTTGAATGTTGGGCTGTTCCTTTTGCTAGCAATCATAAATAGTCTTCTTAGGCTTGGCGTTTAGTTCTTTCTCCTCGCTTTCCTTCTGTACGAGTCCCTGTAGTTTCCGTTCTCTGTCTACTATTAACACTGTGTCATCTGCATATCTTATGTTGTTAAGATTGTGGCCGCCAATAATGAATCCTGGTAGGACTTCTAATACTCTCAGGTTTGCTTCACCGTAAAAAGACTGAAGGTCCGGCGGGAAAACACATCCTTGTCTAACGCCTCTTTTCATTTTTGTGTATTTACTGAATTAATTTTCTATCTGTATGCAGATGGTTTGTTCCCAGTTTGTTCTGGGTTATTCTAATAGCCTTCTCAAATAAATCAAGCTTACCTAGCAGCTGAAACAGTTCTTTCAGACATACTTTATGAAACGTTTTTGCATAATCTATAAAACATAGGTATACATCCTTTTGTATTTGTATTGCTCTTTCTGATATCATTCTCAGCATAAATATTACATTCCTTGTTCCAGTGTCTTTAACGACAACGCACTGTTCTTGTCCTATTTCCGGTCTAATTCTACTGTGCGCTCTATTCATCAGAATTCGAGAGATAAATTTTCTCATTTGGCATGTTAGGCTGATTGTCTGATTTAGTTTGCATTCGTTTGCACCTGTTCTTTTTTTTTTTTTTAGACAGCACTACGAAAATGCAAATCTTTTGATATATCACCATTGTCGCATATTTCATGGTTTGCTGTCTCCGTTTAATTATCTCTAGAATTTCATCTGTCATCCATTCCTTTTTCCCTTGTCTAGTTTTGTTTGGGATGATCTCTTTTGCTGATGTTACTAAAGCTTCTTTTACTGCCTCTCACTTTGAACTTACATCCTCATTTAGTTCATTGTGTTAACGCTGTCCACTTATTTCTCCTTCATATTCGAACCATTCAGGAGTCTGTCGTATTGCAATTTGAGTACTGCCTTGGCCCTCTTCAATATCCGTTGTTTCACTCTAAGCATGTTTTTCAGTGTAAAACTGCATTCCTGAATCTCTTATTGATCATTATGTCACCGGTTTGGTTCTTCGTATCTCCTCCATGTCTATATACGTCTTGGCTGTTCTTGAAATTAGGTGCTGGGTATTACTTGATCGTTCGCTGTGCACCATTGGGTCCATTTTTCTCTTTGCGTTCATTGCGAGTTGCTAGTTCGAATTTGCCAACTATTTCACGATCTTCCCTACTTTGGCATTCAAGTCTCCAATGTCTATTGCAATTTCCTGCCACATAACTTAGTTTGTTGCGTCTACAATACGCATTGCAAATCATTTGCAGGTTTCAAGAGCTTGCTCACGAGAACCGAAGACCTTGATCAAACTTATCAGCGATGGTCATACTTGTTTAAAGAGTCGCCGGACATCACGTATTTAACGTATAAAAAATATGGCCGCATCTGTCTAAGTAGGGCCGGCCTGAAAAAGAACCAGACACACCCCACCCACACAGAGAGAAGTCATTCGCCACAAGTTATGGAGTATTTCTATTTGCAGCAAGTGTAGAAAAGAATGTGCGTCAGTTGGTGGACTGAAACGTCGTATGCAAGTGCACCAGAATATCACTGTAACATCTGCAAGATGTGCCCAATTTTTCCACATCTGCACAAGAGAATGGAAGTTTCTAGGAGGAGTAAAATTCTACAACAGCGCTGCCCATGCTTGTGGGCGGATCAAGTGATGGCATTACTAGAAATCGAGTCGCAGCCATCATGCATGTCTGAGGGTGTGCTGAAAAGTTTCCGACCGGACCAAGAGACCCTTCAAAAAGAAATTGTGATGTTTGGGTCGAGTCTGATAACTTTTCAAAACACCCTCGAAAATATGTATCTGAGCTCGTACTTATGTGTGAGTATATTCCTAATGCCGACATACAGACGTACATAATGAGGACACACGTCATAGAATGATGGTTAACGATCTTATATCGCAAGAGGCTATAGTAGTATACTGACTTCTCTTTAGTTACCTTAACTCACACCGCCTTGACACCTGGTAAAAAATTTAGCAAATATCTCAGCGCCTATTGTAGAGCAAAATTTTATCTTACAAGCCATAGTTAACGAGTTCTATCCCAGACAGGATCCCAATGATTTCAGTTTTGTGTCTCAGTTAAGTAAATATCGATAAACTTGGACATAAATGTAGATGCATAATGTTTGTGCAAAACTATTCACCGTTAAAAAAAAAAAGTAAAGAATTTTACTTGCGGGTACTGAGAACTCTTTAACTCATCTAATAAATAAAAATTTACAACTCTATGGAAGCAATATCTTCATAGATACTGACTAAGGCTGGCTTACTTTGGCTTAAGAGCCACTCCAGTTGGAGGTGTAATATGTATTTCACTTTAGGTCATACCAAAATACACTTTGCACTAAATATCTTTTATAACCTAGGGAAGGTTACTGAAAAGAATAATCACACGAAGGTTGGTAATGAACGACAATACTTAGGACACGAACAACAGATATATGATTCGCCAGCGGCGCGTAGAAGTAGTAGTCAACTGCTAGAAGTGAGTCAAGTGAATTCCACAATGAATCTCCAACTGCAGACCAACATACAGTATTTACTACTCTATTTATGTGAATGGGGACATACCCATCATCATCTCTAAGTATGTTACAACAATATCCCACCAGACCATCAAGGAGCACGGTGCAGATTTGATCTAAGGTGAGTTCCCAGCCGTCGAGCGCATAATCACGGAACCTCATAGCTGCACATATGTTTGAAAAGTATAGGATCGAACTAGCGATATATAGATATATAAACACCCACCCTAGCGGTGATTGGGTAGTCTGTCAGACATTGTATACGAGAATGTAAAGTCCACGTCTGTTATTCATTAATCGACACAACAGCGTCGTTACAGAGCATTGCCGTTGAAATGGCTATGATGAATGAAGTGTGGTATGAGTGAAAGAGGAATTGATAGGGGGTAAAGATTATGAGAATAAGTAGGATAGACAACGACTGACCCTTGACTTGAAATGGTTAAGATTATAATGTTCAGGAAAGCATTCACGCTGTAATCTATTCCAAAAAGTAGCAGTGGTTAAAAAAAAAGGGGGGGGTGAACTTCTCAAATATGGAGTACGATATAAATGAAGGTTCGACTCTGTCTCCTATCCGTTAAGGTTTGAACTGGTGGTACTAAAGAATGCAGCTCGTCTGAACTATGTACGGGGCCCATAGTAAGGATAACCTGGCGGTGCCCAACTCCTTTCCAAATAACATGAAAGTTGTATTAAATTACATGGTACCTGTAGGAGGAAGTAACACTGACCCCGGCTGGAATTTGTATTCGGTTCTTCTTCATCTTTAGGTACCGTGTCCTTTCAGGACGTGGGCATTCATAGCTTTCCATAGATTTCTATCCTTTGTAGCTCCAAGAAATGTTTGGCTCCTTACCATCACTCCCAGCCCATGTTCTGCCATCCATTTACAAGTTCGCTCTGTTGGTTACTAGCTGTTTCCCTCTTGCCTTTAATGTCCTGTGAGTGTTAAATTCTCCAAGTCCTCTTTCCTCATTATGTGTCACAGAAAGTCAAAAATCTGTCTGTAAGTATAATTTTACTTGTAATTCCCATTTTTTTTTAAAAACGTTCCCGTTGCTTACATGTTCCGTCTATAATATTTCCAGCATTCTTCTATAGAACGGCATCTCTGTCGCTTCAAGTCTCAGTTATGCGACATTTCGTTTGTTGCAAAGGGGTTGTAGGGTGGAAAATAATTTGTCACCCACAAGGACACAGAGATGCGTTTGGACTCTATTGAGACTGGAAAATGAGTACTAGATAACTCCTGCCTGAATATGACAGGAGTTCTCCATTTTAGACCTGATCTGGCTCTTGTAAAGGTAGAAGATAGTATGCGGAGTCAGATATTTACTGGAACGGCACAAGGAATCGTCCATTTTTCCTGCATCTTTAGCAATAGACCGTATGTACGAGTTTCACTTGAGATCTGGGTTGAGTTTAAGACCCAATAGTCGTTCAAGTCACGGGGCCTCCTGATGGAACATCCGTTCACCATGAATAGGATTATTGATACTATATTGCAGTTAAACACTATTTCTTTATAATGTAGTGTATAAACGTCCATTTAATATGTATTCACTGCCATATAAAAGGATTGGTATTACATAGCAATTCAGCACTGTTTTAGTTTTGTTTCTGGTGTGTGAAATCTCTACTTCATCTGTGAGGAGATTATCCAACAGTTACTCCCATATAAGACCGTCTGTGAGAAAAACATTACATTACAGTTAAGAAATCTTTTTTGTTTCTCTTACCTCAAGTCTCTTTAAGGAAATTTTCCAGTATTCACTGCCATATTATAAGAGAAGTGATATTATATAGCAATTATGCCCTCTTTGATTCTGTTGTGACAAGTCTCCTTTTCATCCGAGAAGAAACTGTCTAGCATTTATTGCCATATAGAATATTTGAGCACTTCATAATAATCAAGAGGGTTGCAGTCTGGGGAGTTAGGTGGCCAGATGTAAGGGACGATATAGTCGCAAAAATTATCTGACAGCCATGCCTGGATTCTCCTTCTTGTGTGGCATGGTGCAGAGTCCTGTTGCAAGACATAGGGTCTTCTATCAGCCACCCTCTTGACCCAGGGCAGCACTACCTCCTCAAGGCACTTGATGTAGGCCTTTGTTTTGAGTCGGAATCCCTTACCAACAAATTTAGGAGTTCTGTTCTTATCAAAACAATGAGAATGAGTTTTCAGAGCTGCTGTACCTTCATAGCACCATTAGACTCTTCGAACTCTTTATAAATTCTCTGCACTGTCCTCAGATTGACACCCGAACACTCTCAAATGTTTGTAATGGAGCTTCCGGCGCGAATGCCAAGCAATACAGCATGCCGGAGTGAATTGCGTCATAGTGCTCTTTTTTCTCACAGACGGTGCCAAACTGACACTACTATACTATGCAAACGATAAAATCAAAAACCATCAACGCGCATGCGCAATATTAAAAAAATAAAATGGCGACAATTTACCGACCACACACTGTAATTGTTTTTTTTTGTTTTAATTAATTTATTAATGTTAATACATGCTTCAAGAGCCACTCAAGGTAAAGGGGTACTGAATATGGTGTGTGATATGAATGTATGAGGAAAGAAAATGCGACTGAAGAACACATTTTCTTTATTAAGATTTCTTGAGTGTGCAAGCCGATAGGCGTAAATAAAAAATATTTAAAATAAAAACGGGGTGTCTATTTCAAACACGGACATCCACTATTGATAACGTTTGAAGTAATATATATATATATATATATATATATATATATATATATATATATATATATATATATATATACTAATCAATAGAAACAGAAAAAATATGCTTGCGTCTTTCTGGTTTTGATATTTTAAATTTTGAGACGACACTACACTGACGTTCAAATTGAAGATGTTCGATGTCGAAAGTTTCTCGAATATTCCGAAAGAAAATTCTGATGGCCATTTAAAACTGGTCGAGTACTTTTCATTTCCTCCTCGTGTATCTATCTATCTATCTATCTATCTATCTCTCTCTCTCTCTCTCTCTCTCTCTCTCTATATATATATATATATATATATATATATATATATATATATATAGTTTATTTAAGTGCTCAGTTTTGGGGATATAATTTTAGTACACGGCCTGATGACTACTGAAATCGTAAAACTGACTGTTACGATGTAAAGTTGATTCCTATGTTCACATTTCTTCCATGTGTATATGCAGACGCACACACGTGTAACCCGGATATAAGAGACCCGGATACACTGTGTATATATATATATATATATATATATATATAGATAGATAGATAGGGAGAAAGAGGGAGAGAGAATTAATGTATTTATAATCCGACATTTATTACATTATTATACAATGTATCCCGGATATAAGAGAGTTGTCGGGACCTGATAAGTCTCTTATATCCGGGTTTATCTTATATCAGGGTTTGGTCTAATTTATATACATTAACACAGACTCTAATTTGGGACCAGAGAAAATCTATCTTATATCAGGGTCTCTTATATCCGGGTTACACTTTAGTAGAAACTTATTCGAGTTTTCTCGAATACGTTATATACACTATTTAATAAATAAAAATAAATATATATATATATATATATATATATATATATATATATATATATATATATATATATATTAGTGGTTATATATATATATTAGTGGTTATATCCGGGCAGCGACTGTTCAATTGAAAGATAGATATGTCAATTACATTTTACAATTAACCTTTTTTGTTGAAATTCGGTATATTAATATTAAAAGGTATATATTAAAAGGTATATAGAAACTATGTACTCTTAAAGAGAAACTTTATATATATATATATATATATATATATATATATATATATATATATATATATATATATATATATATATATATATATGTTGAACGAATGCAGCACTCTGTTACTGTGTGTGGGTTTGTGGGTGTGTCGTCGTTGTTAGGAAAGATAGCACAGTTTTTGCTTGATGTTTGATGTAGTTACGTAATATCTTACCGGCGCCACTAGTCGGTGTTCAATCGCAGATAAAAACGAGGATTCCGAATAAATAAAATAGTAATGACATTTCATAAATCCAACAACACTGGCTTGAATATTTCTGCCTTATTATTAAGGACCCAAGTAAGGGCATTTCTAAATCACCCAATCCACATTCTTCTGCTTTTATGTGCCCCGTACTCTTGCGACGTAGGCAACTTCCTATTTTTCGCAGCTCCTAGCCAGGATTTCTTAACCCCCCCTTGTTTTTTTCCCTTGTGGCCCATTTTTGGTGTCAAAAACATCTCAGGCCCGCATAAGCACAAACAGAAATTCTATGCAACAGGGAATACATTTACAAAAGCAAAATGTAGTAGAAAATATAAATCCTGACAAATGACTCCATTGCTGTTGGTGTCTGTCAGCTTGTCAAATTGAACTTCTAAGCCTTGTTTCAAGCATAAGTCTCCTCTCTTCTCAATCTGCAATTAATTTCCCTTCGGCCAACTCTTGGCTCGCTTTTAAAAAATTATCAGGCCCATTTGTGAATCCAAGGGCCCACGTTGAGAATCATTGCTCTAAGTAATGTTTGTCGCTACTATCCTTCCCAGTCCCTGTTCAGCCATCCATTTATACTAGCGCTTTAGGTAAGTGATAATGGCTCTCCACAACTTCCTATCCTTTGTAGCTCTAAGTAATGCCTTTTTACCTTACTATCCTTCCCAGTCCCGGTTCTGACGCCCATTCACACAAGTTCTTTAGGTGAGTGATAATGGCTCTCCACAACTTCCTGTCCTTCGTAGCTCTAAGTAATGTTTATTCCCTTACTATCCTTCCCAGTCCCTCTCCTGACATCCATTTACACAATCTCTTTAGGTGGGTGATAATGGCTCTCCACAACTTCCTGTCCTTCGTAGCTCTAAGTAATGTTTATTCCCTTACTATCCTTCCCAGTCCCTCTCCTGACATCCATTTACACAATCTCTTTAGGTGGGTGATAATGGTACTCCACAACTTCCTATCCTTTGTAGCTCGAAGTAATGCTTTTTTTCCCTTACTATCCATCCCAGTCCCGGTTCTGGCGCCCATTCACACAAGCTCTTTAGGTGGGTGATAATGGCTCTCCACAACTTCCTGTCCTTCGTAGCTCTAAGTAATGTTTACTCCCTTACTATCCTTCTCAGTCCCTGTTCCGACATCCATTTACACAAATTCGTAAGTAGGTTGCCCGCAGTTTCCATCCCTCCCTTTTGCTTTCAGTATGTCACTTGAGTGTCAAATTCTCCAAACCTTCTTTCCTCATTATGTGTTCCAGAAGTTTTAACTGTCTCTTTCTGATCCTAATTGTGATTTTTGTTTCCATTTTCCTTAAAACTTCCTCGTTACTCAGATGCATAGTATTCTCAGCATCCTTCTGTAGAACCACATTTCTGTTGTCTCCTCTTCACTTGTGAAGAAACTGTCCAGCATTCACTACCATAGCATAGAGAGGAAAAGTACTTAACACCAGAAATGCTGTGAAACTATACTCTGATCCAATATTTGCCTACCCCTACAGAAATAGGGTGTGACACATGATCGGTTTAACGTGAAGTACCCATATGTGTACCTATGAGCCAAATACTAAAACAACCGAATCTTCGCGATCACTGTCTGACTGACGTCGATATCCACCAACCTTCTATAATTTTATTGATTTGTTTTTACGGCTTATCAACCTTTTGCACGTTATTTTAAACCGGGAAATATTTTTATATTGCAAGATTTCTTTTGGAGATGATAATGTTTTACGGGTGCAAGTTCTACTAATTAACCCATAGCTGGGGGGAATAGGTGGATTCATACCTTTCCCAAGGGTATTTGCGCGTGTCAGTATAACGAACCCGACTGGAATCAGAACTCAGCTCTCTGATTTCAAATTCCGAATCGTCATCCATTACACCCTACGCGCATCCAAGCTTACAACATATGCTACTCCCAAGCAGTTGCTCATCTAGGTACTGAGCAGGTTCGATGTTGCTTAACTTCGGGGATCGTACAAGAACCGGCGTTTCAACGTGATCCGGCTATAAGCCTTAACCGTTATTGAGGAGAACGAAGGCTATAAAAGAAAAGGATTCAAAGTGACAGAAAGTGACGATTGACGTAGCATTTGAATTTTTGAAGATCATAGTTGACAGGAAAGAAGAGAGTTCCACAGTCGAGAAGTGCAAGGGAAGAAACTATTTGCATAGAACTTACGGTTACACTTAGCAATTTCAACTGTAAAACGATGAGACCTAGCGGTAGTACTTAAATTCGTGAAGATGAGTAAGCAAAGAGGAAAGTTCATCAATGCAGTTGCCATGAAAATATTTATAGAAAAAGCAGAGGAAAG
>OZ010596.1:30403461-30428461 GCA_963932145.1 Acanthosepion lycidas
CATGCGGAATATTGTCCTTAACTTTTATTTTAACTTGTGAGGTCGTATCGAATCTCGTCGCAAATTGATATGTCCCGGAAAGGGATACATTTGTTCGAAGTAGCAAAGTGGTTGTTGACTACTGCAACCGGGTAGGACAAGGTAGCAGGTCAACTTTATGGGCTGGTCCTCGTCGTACTGGTAGGCAATAGGCGTAGGCAATAGGCGAAGACTATAGGCGTAGTCCATGTACCTCCACATCCATCTGTATTTATGGCTGACACCAGCCAATCCTATTACTGTGAGGGGAAACGCAGGTGTATGCATATTCATTACATCAACTTCCTTGTTATTAACACCTGATCACCTTCTGTCTAAATTTCTGGGATGATAACTTATCCTTGTTTATATTATTGACATAAGGAATATTATCCTTAACTTTGTTGTTATAATCACCTGATCACTTTCTCATAATCTTTCTGTAGAAATATATCTCCTCTTCATCTGTGCGGAAAATGTCCAGCATACACTACCATACATGAGGATTGATATTCCATAGCAGGTTCAGCACAAAATTGTCCTATTTATTAATACTTTTGTCACCTTAAGGAAGAAGGCATCATTCGCTGTTCAAATGTGTCTTTGGATTTCGGTGTCACATTTTTCTTTATCTGCTAAAAGCCTACCCTAGTAGTTAAATTCTCATAATCCTTCTGTAGAAATATATCTCCCCTTCATCTGTGCGGAAAATGTCCAGCATTCAGTGCCATACATGAGGATTGATATTGTCCTTGATTTTTTTTGTTAACAACTTATCCTGGTTTATATTACTGACATTTGCATTGACTTTATTGTTATTATCAAGTGATCACGAATTTCTGGGATGAAGACTCATTCTTGTTTATATTATTGACATACGGAATATTGTCCTTTGTACTTTGTTGTTAATATCACCTGATCACCTTCTGTCTGAATTTCTCGGGTGAAGACGTATCCTTGTTTATATTATTGACATACGGAATATTGTCCTTTGTACTTTGTTATTAATATCACCTGACCATCTTCTGTCTGAATTTCTCGGGTGAAGACGTATCCTTGTTTATATTATTGACATACGGAATATTGTCCTTTGTACTTTGTTGTTAATATCACCTGACCACCTTCTGTCTGAATTTCTCGGGTGAAGACGTATCCTTGTTTATATTATTGACATACGGAATATTGTCCTTTGTACTTTGTTGTTAATATCACCTGACCACCTTCTGTCTGAATTTCTCGGGTGAAGACGTATCCTTGTTTATATTATTGACATACAGAATATTGTCCTTTGTACTTTGTTGTTAATATCACCTGACCACCTTCAGTCTGAATTTCTCGGGTGAAGACGTATCCTTGTTTATATTATTGACATACGGAATATTGTTCTTTGTACTTTGTTGTTAATATCACCTGACCACCTTCTGTCTGAATTTCTCAGGTGAAGACGTATCCTTGTTTATATTATTGACATACGGATTATTGTCCTTTGTACTTTGTCGTTAATATCACCTGACCACCTTCAGTCTGAATTTCTCGGGTGAAGACGTATCATTGTTTATATTATTGACATACGGAATAATGTTCTTTGTACTTTGTTGTTAATATCACCTGACCACCTTCTGTCTGAATTTCTCGGGTGAAGACGTATCCTTGTTTATATTATTGACATACGGAATATTGTCCTTTGTACTTTGTTGTTAATATCACCTGACCATCTTCTGTCTGAATTTCTCGGGTGAAGACGTATCCTTGTTTATATTATTGACATACGGAATATTGTCCTTTGTACTTTGTCGTTAATATCACCTGACCACCTTCTGTCTGAATTTCTCGGGTGAAGACGTATCCTTGTTTATATTATTGACATACGGAATATTGTCCTTTGTACTTTGTCGTTAATATCACCTGACCACCTTCAGTCTGAATTTCTCGGGTGAAGACGTATCATTGTTTATATTATTGACATACGGAATAATGTTCTTTGTACTTTGTTGTTAATATCACCTGACCACCTTCTGTCTGAATTTCTCGGGTGAAGACGTATCCTTGTTTATATTATTGACATACGGAATATTGTCCTTTGTACTTTGTTGTTAATATCACCTGACCATCTTCTGTCTGAATTTCTCGGGTGAAGACGTATCCTTGTTTATATTATTGACATACGGAATATTGTCCTTTGTACTTTGTCGTTAATATCACCTGACCACCTTCTGTCTGAATTTCTCGGGTGAAGACGTATCCTTGTTTATATTATTGACATACGGAATATTGTCCTTTGTACTTTGTCGTTAATATCACCTGACCATCTTCAGTCTGAATTTCTCGGGTGAAGACGTATCCTTGTTTATATTATTGACATACAGAATATTGTCCTTTGTACTTTGTTGTTAATATCACCTGACCACCTTCTGTCTGAATTTCTCGGGTGAAGACGTATCCTTGTTTATATTATTGACATACGGAATATTGTCCTTTGTACTTTGTTGTTAATATCACCTGACCATCTTCTGTCTGAATTTCTCGGGTGAAGACGTATCCTTGTTTATATTATTGACATACGGAATATTGTCCTTTGTACTTTGTCGTTAATATCACCTGACCACCTTCAGTCTGAATTTCTCGGGTGAAGACGTATCCTTGTTTATATTATTGACATACGGAATATTGTTCTTTGTACTTTGTTGTTAATATCACCTGACCACCTTCTGTCTGAATTTCTCAGGTGAAGACGTATCCTTGTTTATATTATTGACATACAGAATATTGTCCTTTGTACTTTGTTGTTAATATCACCTGACCACCTTCAGTCTGAATTTCTCGGGTGAAGACGTATCCTTGTTTATATTATTGACATACGGAATATTGTTCTTTGTACTTTGTTGTTAATATCACCTGACCACCTTCTGTCTGAATTTCTCAGGTGAAGACGTATCCTTGTTTATATTATTGACATACAGAATATTGTCCTTTGTACTTTGTCGTTAATATCACCTGACCACCTTCTGTCTGAATTTCTCGGGTGAAGACGTATCCTTGTTTATATTATTGACATACAGAATATTGTCCTTTGTACTTTGTTGTTAATATCACCTGACCACCTTCTGTCTGAATTTCTCGGGTGAAGACGTATCCTTGTTTATATTATTGACATACGGAATATTGTTCTTTGTACTTTGTTGTTAATATCACCTGACCATCTTCTGTCTGAATTTCTCGGGTGAAGACGTATCCTTGTTTATATTATTGACATACAGAATATTGTCCTTTGTACTTTGTTGTTAATATCACCTGACCACCTTCTGTCTGAATTTCTCGGGTGAAGACGTATCCTTGTTTATATTATTGACATACAGAATATTGTCCTTTGTACTTTGTTGTTAATATCACCTGACCACCTTCTGTCTGAATTTCTCGGGTGAAGACGTATCCTTGTTTATATTATTGACATACGGAATATTGTTCTTTGTACTTTGTTGTTAATATCACCTGACCACCTTCTGTTTGAATTTCTCGGGTGAAGACGTATCCTTGTTTATATTATTGACATACAGAATATTGTCCTTTGTACTTTGTTGTTAATATCACCTGACCACCTTCTGTCTGAATTTCTCGGGTGAAGACGTATCCTTGTTTATATTATTGACATACGGAATATTGTCCTTTGTTGTTAATATCACCTGACCACCTTCTGTCTGAATTTCTCGGGTGAAGACGTATCCTTGTTTATATTATTGACATACAGAATATTGTCCTTTGTACTTTGTTGTTAATATCACCTGACCACCTTCTGTCTGAATTTCTCGGGTGAAGACGTATCCTTGTTTATATTATTGACATACAGAATATTGTCCTTTGTACTTTGTTGTTAATATCACCTGACCATCTTCTGTCTGAATTTCTCGGGTGAAGACGTATCCTTGTTTATATTATTGACATACGGAATATTGTTCTTTGTACTTTGTTGTTAATATCACCTGACCACCTTCTGTCTGAATTTCTCGGGTGAAGACGTATCCTTGTTTATATTATTGACATACAGAATATTGTCCTTTGTACTTTGTTGTTAATATCACCTGACCATCTTCTGTCTGAATTTCTCGGGTGAAGACGTATCCTTGTTTATATTATTGACATACGGAATATTGTTCTTTGTACTTTGTTGTTAATATCACCTGACCACCTTCTGTCTGAATTTCTCGGGTGAAGACGTATCCTTGTTTATATTATTGACATACAGAATATTGTCCTTTGTACTTTGTTGTTAATATCACCTGACCACCTTCTGTCTGAATTTCTCGGGTGAAGACGTATCCTTGTTTATATTATTGACATACAGAATATTGTCCTTTGTACTTTGTTGTTAATATCACCTGACCACCTTTTGTCTGAATTTCTCGGGTGAAGACGTATCCTTGTTTATATTATTGACATACGGAATATTGTCCTTTGTACTTTGTTGTTAATATCACCTGACCACCTTCTGTCTGAATTTCTCGGGTGAAGACGTATCCTTGTTTATATTATTGACATACAGAATATTGTCCTTTGTACTTTGTTGTTAATATCACCTGACCACCTTCTGTCTGAATTTCTCGGGTGAAGACGTATCCTTGTTTATATTATTGACATACGGAATATTGTCCTTTGTTGTTAATATCACCTGACCACCTTCTGTCTGAATTTCTCGGGTGAAGACGTATCCTTGTTTATATTATTGACATACAGAATATTGTCCTTTGTACTTTGTTGTTAATATCACCTGACCACCTTCTGTCTGAATTTCTCGGGTGAAGACGTATCCTTGTTTATATTATTGACATACGGAATATTGTTCTTTGTACTTTGTTGTTAATATCACCTGACCACCTTCTGTCTGAATTTCTCGGGTGAAGACGTATCCTTGTTTATATTATTGACATACGGAATATTGTCCTTTGTTGTTAATATCACCTGACCACCTTCTGTCTGAATTTCTCGGGTGAAGACGTATCCTTGTTTATATTATTGACATACAGAATATTGTCCTTTGTACTTTGTTGTTAATATCACCTGACCATCTTCTGTCTGAATTTCTCGGGTGAAGACGTATCCTTGTTTATATTATTGACATACAGAATATTGTCCTTTGTACTTTGTTGTTAATATCACCTGACCATCTTCTGTCTGAATTTCTCGGGTGAAGACGTATCCTTGTTTATATTATTGACATACAGAATATTGTCCTTTGTACTTTGTTGTTAATATCACCTGACCACCTTCTGTCTGAATTTCTCGGGTGAAGACGTATCCTTGTTTATATTATTGACATACGGAATATTGTCCTTTGTACTTTGTTGTTAATATCACCTGACCACCTTCTGTCTGAATTTCTCGGGTGAAGACGTATCCTTGTTTATATTATTGACATACAGAATATTGTCCTTTGTACTTTGTTGTTAATATCACCTGACCATCTTCTGTCTGAATTTCTCGGGTGAAGACGTATCCTTGTTTATATTATTGACATACGGAATATTGTTCTTTGTACTTTGTTGTTAATATCACCTGACCACCTTCTGTCTGAATTTCTCGGGTGAAGACGTATCCTTGTTTATATTATTGACATACGGAATATTGTCCTTTGTACTTTGTTGTTAATATCACCTGACCATCTTCTGTCTGAATTTCTCGGGTGAAGACGTATCCTTGTTTATATTATTGACATACAGAATATTGTCCTTTGTACTTTGTTGTTAATATCACCTGACCATCTTCTGTCTGAATTTCTCGGGTGAAGACGTATCCTTGTTTATATTATTGACATACAGAATATTGTCCTTTGTACTTTGTTGTTAATATCACCTGACCACCTTCTGTCTGAATTTCTCGGGTGAAGACGTATCCTTGTTTATATTATTGACATACGGAATATTGTCCTTTGTACTTTGTTGTTAATATCACCTGACCATCTTCTGTCTGAATTTCTCGGGTGAAGACGTATCCTTGTTTATATTATTGACATACGGAATATTGTCCATTGTACTTTGTTGTTAATATCACCTGACCACCTTCTGTCTGAATTTCTCGGGTGAAGAGGTATCCCTGTTTATATTATTGACATACGGAATATTGTCCTTTGTACTTTGTTGTTAATATCACCTGACCATCTTCTTTCTGAATTTCTCGGGTGAAGACGTATCCCTGTTTATATTATTGACATACGGAATATTGTCCTTTGTACTTTGTTGTTAATATCACCTGACCACCTTCTGTCTGAATTTCTCGGGTGAAGACGTATCCTTGTTTATATTATTGACATACGGAATATTGTCCTTTGTACTTTGTTGTTAATATCACCTGACCATCTTCTGTCTGAATTTCTCGGGTGAAGACGTATCCTTGTTTATACTACTGACATGCAGAATGTTGACATTAAATTTGTTGTTATTAACACCTGACCAACTTCTGTCTGAATTTCTGGGATGATAAGTTAAACTTGTTTATATTATTGATATGCGGAATATTGTCCTTGACTTTTTTTTTGTTATTATCGCCTGATAAGCTTCTGTCTGGATTTTTGGTATGAAGACTTATCCTTATTTATATTATCTATAAGTGGACTATTGTCATTGTCTTCGCCCCACGGAGTAATAGCCAAGTTGGACAAAAAAAAAAAAATTCGCAATCGAGAACTACTGAGAGAAGAAACTCTTAGAATAGAACTTACGGTTACATATATTTTAGGTTACATATGTTCATTAAGTCTGTACATCTATGCGAATGTCAGTGTATCATTTTGACACACTTTTTTTTAACTTTACTCCTAGAGGTCGTAGCTCAATATATCATACCAATTTGGAATCTGGTCGACTCCGTGAAATTAAAAATATTCCAGACATGATCCGGACTCGCAATCCTGAAATTTTGATTCTCAAGTTTTCATTACTACGATTGTTTTCGGATTCTGCCATCTTCGCTTCGACTGATAAAAACAATTAAAGGGACACAATTATTTAACTTCCAATAGCTCATGTTCAAATGAAAAAATTACTGTTCTCAAAATTACTGTTTAAAATTGTCCGTGTTTTCAACCTTACTCTTAGAGGCCGTAGCCCAACATATCATACCGTTTTTGGAATCAAGCCGACTCTATGAGCAAATAAAAAACATCCCGGACCCCATCTGGACCTGCAATCTTGAAATTTTGGATTCCCAACTTTTCATTACTGCAATTATTTACGGTGATATTTTGACGTGACTTTTGCGACGAATTTTTTTTTGTATGATAACAATTTTTATAACATGGAAATAAATTTGTGAATAATCGAGATTAATTGCGAAATCCAGCAAAAGTCACTCATGAAATAAAAATAATTGTTTGTACGGAAAGTAATGACCTACGGACATCAAACTGTCTTTAAATTAAGTGGCGGCAGAAGAATTATCGTTGAACTTTTAAAAGGAGAGTTTAAATATTGATTCAACACTTAAAGGCAGCGATCAGTTTTGAGTCTTCTGTAGTTTATTGATGCCTATCGAGTCCACTCGCCCCTACCTAGTGTGATGAAGGCCCAATTAAGAGCCCACCGCAGGAGCTAGTTTAAATGCCGCCCAATGCGATTGAAGATTATAATCTTTAAACTTGTTTATATCGCGTTCAACTCATTGAAAAATGTCTAAACAATCATATATATATATATATATATATATATATATATATATATATATATATATATTACTAAGTTTATAAAAAATAAAAATTTACTGAATCGGAGAAATAAAATAGCTATTTTTTGCCGCCATTGTCAAAACTTTTCCTTAAATAATATTTAAAAATAAAATTAAAAAATGGGATCTGGTCATATACATACTTATACTTGATATGAAAAAATAATTTTAAATAATTTAAGTAATTCTATTACATTTACTTGTTTTAAATATAAATATAGTCTATTAGTAATTAAGAGTAAAATATTTTATAATTGTAGTTAAATAAAACGTATTCTAACCCAAACACCCCAAAAATAGAATCTTTAATTGTACAAGTAAGAAAAAAATGCCGAAAAACTTTTTGCTGTTAATAAAAAAACCCAGACGACATGCATTTAACGGATTTCAGAATTCGTTGAAAAATACACCCCTACCCTCCCTAAACTTAACCTCTTTTTCGAACGTAACTCATAATTGATACAACAATAGTTAATAAAAATGAACACGCTACCGCCCCAGTCTGAATGATTGGATTTCTCTGTATCCTTGGAAACAGGAAATTATGAATTTATACGTGCGTTTAAAACTCAGTAAATTTAAAAATAAGTTATTCTAATATTCACTTGAAGATGAAACTGAACTAATGCTTTTAATTTAATTATATAATTAAATTTAAAGTTTTAGCTTCCATTTTTTAAACATGGTTATTACTGTGTAGCGAAAAACATTTTAAATCAGGTAATTTATATATATATATATATGTGTGTATATATATATATATATATATATATATATATATATATATATATATATATATATATATATAACTGTTTTCTCAGGTCAGTGGTTAACAATGGTTTCAAACGTATGAATTCTTTAGGTCATAATGAAGATAGATACTATAGACTGGCGCTACAGAACCACGGACAAAGAGCCTTACCAAGTAATAAAAATCACATCGCTTGAACAACTGAAATTGTTAGAACATGTAACAAGAAGAGAAAATAATGACATAATCAAGATTGGCTACTAGGTCTCATTTTTTTTACTGCTGAAATAACTAGATGCAACCGTAAGTTCTATTCTAATAGTTTCTTCTCTCGCACTTCTTGCCTGTGGAACTCTCTTCCGGTTTCTGTCTTCCCTTCCACCTACGATCTTCAAAAATTTAAATCCAACGTCACTCGCCATCTCCTGTCTTCCCGAAAGCTGTACTTTTTCCCCACTAAAGTCTCCTCGTCCTCATTGACTCTCAATAACCGTTGACCTCTTAGTGGCATTATCGTCTTGTTTGGAGAGAAATGATGTTGACTTTCCACATTAAACACAAGTGGGTACTGAAAAGTCAACAGCAGAACCTACTTCCCAAAATGTGACCGTGTTATATAGGAATAAAGTGTCGCTGCCCACATTTGAGTTTGAACATAGATCGCCAGTGAGCAAACACAGGCGATACCATTATTGAATTAAATGGATCAAGTGACCATAAAGAAACGCATATATAGGAAGTCGCGTGGTCCAGACTGATCTCCAATTCTAGCCGATCCTCTATTACTATTCGGATCGTTATTTGTATTCTATCTTTTATTACTATTCGGATCACCATTTCTACTCTATTCTCTATAGTATTTCACTATACGGATTACTGTTCGAGCGAGTATTAACGAGCGAGTATTATTAGCGCGAGTGTTATTCGAAGGCGTCTGACACCAGTATTGTTCAACGGCGTTACCATAGTTGTATCTGCGATTACAAAGTCTCTACTACAACGGGCATTACGAAAGTGACAATGAGTGTTTGCTGACATTACAAAAGTGTCAAACGAGTGTTCGTTGACATCACAAAATATTGAATATCATTATTTTATCAGACTGAGATGTTTTTAGCATCCACTTGTAGATAAAGCATTTGCACCTTTTTAATTACAGCTAAATGGTATATATATATATATATATATATATATATATATATATATATATATATATATATATATATATATATATGATTCTAATACCCTTGGGAAAGGTATTAATCCATCTCTTCTTTCCGGGCTATGGGTAAATAGAACAGGCTGAGTCCTATAGCCTTGGGTGGCGAATAGTCTAGGAGAAGGACAACCCTGAATTCAAACCCTGCGGTGGGTCGTTTGGTGACCTTGTGGCATACTGTGCACCAGGTCACTGTATTTGGTTCTTTCCCCAAAAGAGTGTGCTTGGTTCTGCACAAACCTTTACCACTATAATCGAATCATATGTGAGGGTAGACAGACTGTTGGTTGTAACAACTGAACTGCTTGACCCTCATATGTGGAAAACAACGGGGGAGTTCACTGTATATGATAGATAGATAGATAGATAGATAGATAGATAGATAGATAGATAGACTGAGATATGAAGATAGATATGGTATGGCTTCAAACTGATAAATACTATCAATCTTAGCAGTTGATCATTCATCACACCCAATAAATTGTTGCTGCAAAAGCACGAGTGAAAAGCTTTACTAAATAACAAAAACCACATCTCTTGAACACTTTCAACAGCAACAACAATCGTTGGGTAGGATATGCAACTAGAAGATAATATAATAAAGATGTTGACTTTCTTCACTACAGAAAAAGGGGTGGGGTATTCCCATCAATATTGGAAAGAGCTATAACATTTAGTGGACTTGAGATATCTAATTTTCTGAAAAACTGTTAAGAGAAAGATTTTACAAATTTCAACTGGCAGTATAATTGTTCGGTCAATGAATGTGGAATTTTCCCTGTATAGGAATGGCTAGGTTGACTATATCATTTTAACTCTTCAGCATTCAGCACACCCAAACTCACCCCATAAATATCGGCTTTCAATATTCATGAAACCCACCGATGTAACCCACCACATGTATACTCTGCCACAAAATATAATGACATCATCGCAAATAATGTAGTTACGGAAAATGAGACTTTGACCACAAACAGTAAGACTTTGAGAGCCGATATTTACGGGACGGCTTTGAACGTGTTGAATATATATATATATATATATATATATATATATATATATATATATATATATATATAACATTACTCGATTGAGACGAAGATAAAAAGCATTCATGTTGGCTGGGATGTACACTGTACCCTCTACCGAGGCAATGCCAGGGTGATCCGGTACACCTTGACTCATCAATCTACGCTCCAATTCCTTTTTGCTTTTCCAGGCGTAATAAGATGGCACTTGGGAGTACAAAAATGTGCAGACAAAAGGATCATTTTGGTACAGTTTGAAGGAAGTTGTGAGTGCAGTATCATTGAGTGTGTGCGCTACCTGAACAGCATTTGCTTCAATGAAGTAGATACGTGGACCGTTTTCCAAATGTACTGCAAGTTTCCCAATAGCCGGGTGTCTTTTATGTAGTGGGAAGCCAAATATGCGACAAAATGCCTCATTACTACTGATGTATCTGCCCATTTGATACGGGGTTACCTCACCTCGGCTATTTTCCTGCTGCAAGCCAAACATGGCCGCATCTGATCCCTTGTTGACGTACTCGCAAGCATACTTGATGGATGTCACCTAATTGTAGAACCCAACATTAATATGGGCATTAAATGTCTTTGACAGCAAGGGAGAATTGGTTACTATCAATCGGTTGCCAATCTTATGTTGTCCAACCTTTGCTAAAAACCCACCATAATCTGTGCTTTTACGCCTGGAAAAAGGCTATCCGTCATCGCCAGTTTATGTTTCCGTAAGAAATCTCTTGGCGAAATTTTTTCGAGCATACATTTTTCTTCAGACATCGTGAGCTGAGATTAAAGACCCTCCCACATGAACCATGTACCAGGTTCCTTTTAACAATTTCATAGAGCTCCTTATCTGTCGATTGATTTGGAAACTCTGCCGAGATTATCCTGTTAATTTCATTAAAGTGATTTTTTGTTGCCAGCTAAAGAATGTGAGCATGTGGCAGCCCCTATTTTTCAGCCTCTCAATTCTACCCCATGTCATATTTTACAGACCCAAATGTTTTCCCCTTTTTAATCAGATCTATGAGCTTCTCCAACTTCCGGCGGAAGACTTTGGTAAGGAGGTCAAGTCTATCCTTTTCAATTTCATTCCACTTTGAGTTCCATGTAAATGTTACAAAGCGATTTGGCCAACCATAATTGTGTTCATAGGTCATGGTATCCTGCATCCGTTCATGCATGTATCGAGGCCCTTCTGTAAAGCTTGATGATAGAATGCAGAGATGCCCAAGATTACCAGGTGCTACATCATTGCTTATGGCATCTCTCAGTATAATTCTCCGATCGCAGTTGCTTTTGATTGTGTCTAATGAAACACAGCCTCTCAGACTCCATTTTAGCAGCCATATCAACTGCATATTGATGAAAGAGATCCCAAGAGTGATGAAGATGTTTGAAAGAGTCGCCACTTGTTATAAAATGGTGCGCATAGGAATCCTTACATGATACTTCTTTGTTTAACAAACCCTCCGGATTACGATGATTAATACCAACATGGTAACTATCGTCCCCATTAACGAATAGCAGACGATACTGAAGGATATCATAAGATCTGTGTCTCATTAATTCGTTGAAGCGTGTTGCCTCGTTGCTTTAGAACAATATCACTTTTGTTATGTTGGTCACCATGGAGAACCACCGCTATTTCATTGCAGGAGGGCGCATTAAACCATCCCGGATGCTGTCCAATAGGTCGTTTGTCTGTATCAAAAGAGGAGTCTTAACTGCCCTGCTAGCAGCAGATCTAGCTCTATTAGATTCTAGGCTTTCGTCTCTTTCGTCAGGAGTCTCAACTGCCCTGCTAGCAACAGACCTAGCAGTATTAGATTCTAGTCTTTCGTCTCTTTCGTCATGAGTCTCAACTGTCCTGCTAGCAGCAGTCCTGGCTCTATTAGATTTTAGTCTTTCGTCTCTTTCGTCATGAGTCTCAACTGTCCTGCTAGCAGCAGTCCTGGCTCTATTAGATTCTAGTCTTTCGTCTCTTTCGTCATGAGTCTCAACTGCCCAGCTAGCCACAGACCTGGCTCTATTAGATTTTAGTCTTTCGTCTCTTTCGTCATGAGTCTCAACTGTCCTGCTAGCCACAGACCTAGCTCTATTAGATTCTAGTCTTTCGTCTCTTTCGTCATGAGTCTCAACTGTCCTGCTAGCAACAGACCTAGCTCTATTAGATTCTAGTCTTTCGTCTCTTTCGTCATGAGTCTCAACTGCCCTGCTAGCAGCAAACCTAGCTCTATTAGATTCTAGTCTTTCGTCTCTTTCGTCATGAGTCTCAACTGCCCTGCTAGCAGCAAACCTAGCTCTATTAGCCTCTAATATTTCGTCTCTTTCGCCATGAGTCTCGACTGCCCTGCTACCAGCCCTCTAGCAGCCTGAAGTCTTTCCTGTCTTTGCTCAAGAGTCTCATCTGCTTTGCATGCAATAGACCTAACTCTTTCTTTATGAATCCTTTCTCGTCTCTGATCTTCTACAGCCGCCCTGTTTCTTTCGGCTCCCTGTCTTTCTTCCCTTTGTTCTGATGTTTTAACTGCCCGATGTAAAGAGTTTCGTGCACTTTCGGGATGCAAATATGTGTCACGTCATCCTGCATTGCTCTCCTTCGAGAATCCCTTGCATTCGCTTTCTCTTGAGTTGCTGAAAGTCTTGTTTGATGTTGTTCTATAGTGGCGTGGGGCTTCGGGATTAAAATGAACAGTTGATTTACCCACGCCAAGAAGATTATTGATATATGGTAATGACAAAGAATACTTAGCTTTCTTGGATAGTTGAAATAAAGTTCTTTGAAATGCCAAGCACTAATATAATCAGCGAGTAATTTGACACTGGCGAAAATCTGAATCTTAAACATTTCAAATGACTTTGATGCTTTTCTCTTGTTGATTTAATTTTTCTCCTTATTTTATATCAAAAAGGATTTCGCATAGGATCGTTATTTTCTTTTCTTTCTTTTTCTAGGCTCCTGTAAAAAAACATTTTCATTGCTCCCCCAAAAAATTTCACAGAAGCTCCCGAATTTCTTTTCGTCTTTTTCCTCAGCTCGCCCGAATTTGAAAGGAGTGGATAAAGGGAGTTATTATTATTTCGTACTCACATTTAGCTTAAAAAAAAGAAGAGTATGTTTATACGCATCCAGAAACAATGTAAAATTATTATTTTTTAAATAATGGTCGTTTGCAGATTGTAATAAGCTTTTAGATAGTTTAACGTAATAACAGTACATTGAAACTGAATTTTAAAAAATTTAACAACTTTATAAATTATTGTAATTAAAATTGTAAAAAAGTAAACAATTCTTGTCTTCATCGGAAAATTATTTTGGCTTCAGACAATATTATCCTTAACATATATTATTCATAAAAGCAATTAAAAGCTTTTCTAATTCAATAATATTTTAGTTTTATTGTATTTTGTATTTTACAATTGAGAACTGATTTTCGGTAAATGGTCGTTCGATTTGTTTGTTTTTATTATTTTTCATGTTTTTTTTTTCCTTTTTATGCTTTATTTCTTATTAATTTGTTTTATTTTTTGATCATTTTTTAATTAATTTGTTTTAATATATCATTTACTGTTCTCCGTCAATATTTCATTATAAAAAGACGTGCGCTCGGTCGCTGTACAAGCAGACATGCAGGCACACAGACACAATCTTTAAGTGGTTCAAGGAAAATTTCACATAGGCTCACGAATTTGTTTTGTCTTTTTCTTCAGCTCGCCGGTCGATCTCATTGAACTGAAAGTTTTCTTTTAACCGAAGCGAGCGAATTTCTTTCCTTCTTTATCCTCAGCTCGCCTGAACTTGAAAGGAGTGGGTAAAGGGAGTTATTATTTAAAAAGACGTGCTCTCGGTCGTTGTATAAACAAACATACATACAGACAGAGAGACACAACCTTTCATCGCAAACCGAATTGAGTCACTGGGCGTGTTTCCAAAAATAAATACGCTAAAAATCCACCTTCATCCCGACCGTGCGCCGACAGCTTAGTGGTAGAATATCCGCCTGATACCAATTCAGTCGGGTTTCGGTCCTAGCTAGAGGCAACCGGATGTCTAGCCGCACTGATGAGCTGTGATACAGCGAAACAGTCTGTCTGTGGATGACATTATATATATATATATATATATATAAATTTCCGTATGGCGCGTTTCGTCTTCTAGAACTTCATTAGACTAAAGTGATGTTTACGGTGATGTGATTACACATGCGCATGAAGGAGAGGGGATACTGAAAATTTGAATTTAACTTTAAAAAAAATACGTTTTGAGTATATAATTTAAATTTTAAATTTAAAAAATTCGTCACACAAAAATAATTTTTCAGACAGATAAAAATTTATACATCGTTTTCATATATATATATATATATATATATATATATATATTTCATAATTATATATTCGTCTATAAATGACCAATGGATATTTTTTTAAAAATAAATAAGACTTCACACGACACTTTTTTTGGCTGTCCTCTAACAAACGAAATTTCTTTGGAATTGTTTTTTGACTATCTCATATAACTGCTTCCTTCCATAAATGAACCTTGCGCCTTGTGGATTTAAGGTCATTAAGTCTGCTTTTCTGCGTCCGGTCTTGTAGAACACATTTCAAAAATTTCTTGGCTCTCAAATTTGACTGAATAGTTATACTAGTAAATAATAATTTTATTTTTTTTTAACTTTTACTTAATATAAATAGGGCCCCATTCCCTGGAAAAATGTCCTACCTTTTATTCCCAGTTACTTCTTCCACACAAAAGAATGATTGTCGATTGTGTACGATTTCACCAGCCAACACTGATTGCATTCAGAGTGTTTCCATCTGACAGGTTTTCTTTTTTTAATTTGATATTTCATATTCAAAAAGAGCATATTTTATTTTTATCCAGGTTTCAGCACTCGCATCAAAAATTAGTATTTGAGAATAATTAGTATATTTGAAAAGCATAAACGCTTTCTCAGTTTGAGATGTGAGAATATTGAAAGAAAGACATGAAAGATAGAGCCTAAACTAGTTTAAAATCAAATCATGTTGAAAGCTGTGGGGTCACTCACATTATAGCAGCAGAAATTAGCCTTGTGTTCACGGAGATAAAAAAAAATACTTGACAGGAAATAAAACGTACAGAAATAACAGGAAAAGCATGATAAATTGTATGTTAATTTCATACAATTTATTTATATTTTTATGTGTATTTTTTAAGTTATAATTGTTTCATGATACATGTAATAAGAAGAAGTTACTTCGTATTATTACAGCACATATCACAAAGAGAAATCGGACACGTGTTGCCCGTCCCAAGGTTTGTGGCGAAGAGATTGAATTTAACGTCTTTAGGTATTTCCGACAGGAACAATTTTTCTTGGGAGTATTTTTATTATTTTTATTTTTTTATCCAAAGTTTAAATTTTAGTGTTTTACTTTATTTTATTTATAATTTTCATTATTATTATTATTTTATATTTCATTTTTATTAATTAATAATAATATTGTCCCAACAAAGCACTGATTTCACTGAGCAGCAAAGTTAAGCAACATCGAATGTGATCAGTATTTAAATGATTGACCATCGAATAGCAGGTACTGTAAGAAATATTTGGCCTTCTACCAGATATTTTAAAAAAATATAGAAAATAAATATTTTCAAATTATTTGGACATTCCATTTTATAGGCGGAATAAGTATTTTAAAAATTCATGGCTCACTACCGTAAATTATAAGTAGATTACGATAAAATCATATTTTAACTATTTTTTTTAATCATTGCATTCCGAGCAAGGCAATAAAGCCACTAAGACGCAAGGGAGTTAGTGTGTGAAAGCATATGTGAAAAAGAAAACATTATTAAGGAGAGAGAACAATAAAAGAACAGGAATTACAAAAGACAGAAGATAACAATTGACATTGAATTTAAATTTTTGAGGATCAAAGTTAACTGAAAAGCAAGAAGCTGGAAGAGAGTTCCACCATGAAAATATTTATAGAAAAGGCACAGGGAAGCTACGTTACGGCAGTAGGGAAGTTACTGAAACTGAGATGTTTTACTACCTTGATATTTCTGTATAAGGTCGCATCGACAAAATATCTCATCAGTCGCTCGAAAACAATCCTTATTTTCACTGCCTTCATCGTCGTCTCCGTACTGTCTTGTCCCATTGAATGATTCCCCTACAGAGTATGGAAGCCCATATTTCGCTAGCTATATTTCGTGAGCAGAAAATTCAGGAATGAAAACATTTCTGGCAAGGTACTGCGTCAACCGCCACGAGACAAACTCGCTAACGAAAAACGTTGTCACCACCGGCAGTTCATAAAGAGAAGTTGTTGAACATCAGAGAAGCTTCAATTATTTTTGCATTTTACGGTCTTGGCGTGAGAAACGTTAAATTTACAAAGAATTTCAATAGAAGCAAACAATGTAAGAAGAAAGAGGAGGAGAAGTAAAAGAAGTTAAAGGGGAAAAGAAGAAAAAAGAAAGAGGAAGAAAGGAAAGAGGAGGAGGAAGAGTCAGAAGAAGAAGAAAGAGGAGAAGGAGGAAAAGAAGAAGAAGGAGGGGAAAAGAAGAAAAGGAAGCAGGAGGAGGAGTCAGAAGAAGAAGAAGAAGGATCGAAGCTTTAAAGGCAGGCTTAGTTTTACTAAAAAATATTTTACCCTCAAGACATGTACATTCCTCAACCGACTTTCTGTCTCCAAATCGATTTTACTGGATAAAATTCCCGTACCACAGAACTGCGGGGGAGGGTGACGGTTATCGTCGAAGAAAGTGGAATAGGCGAGTTGAATTCAAATTCCTGCTCCGCCAGTTGTGCTCACGTTTGCATAAACGAACTTGAGAAAGACATGAATTTATCTCTTCTCCCTTCAGGTATGGGTTAAATAAGAGAATAGATTAGACTCTCGAGCTTTGGGCAGCAATCAATCTAGGAGAAAGAATACTCCTAATTCAAAATTCGTGAAGAAGTTAACGGGAAAACATCCTCATTATCTTTCCCAAAATGTCATGGCAATTTACAGATAAGAAAAAAAAAAAAAAGAAGAAATCCGTGGAATGCCACGATGGCCCACGTCCTGAAGGGTCATGGCATCTTAAAAAAATGAAAAATAAAATAAAACTAATAATTCTCCATTAATACACATAATTCCGGAATACATATAGACACGGCATCTGGTCACTTGTGATGGTTAACAAGCTTATCTCGTTAGATCAATTACGACTGAGTAGTGAGTTCGATCCTCACTGGGTGTCCCATACATTCGGTCTTGTACTATATCTAATTGCTATAGACTCTACGCTTATATAAGAGATGTTAGGTATTTCTTTGTGTGTTTCTCTCTGTCTTTGTCTTTTACATACTACCCTCACCCAACACCAATAAAATTAAATGACTGCTTTTCCCGCAACAAATATGGAATTCGCTACATTTGTGCATATTTTGGGCGCAGGCTGAATAAATAGGGATCGACAGTAAAACAATTTATTTGATTGCGTTTTTTGGATGCCTGCTGAAATCGTTTCTCTCATCCGTAGGCATGTTGAGTGCGCATGTCAACAGTCGTCGGGGAAATGACATTTTCTTCTGGCAGTTATAAAATTTATTTCTCTCTTCTTTTTTTTTTCTTTCTTTCTTTCTTTCTTTCTTTCTTTTTCCTCCCCTTTTTCTTCCTAAATGTCGCATGCAGTTTTTATGATTCCAGGAAGGGTGGAATCAATTGACCGTTTGAGCCAATAAGCAAGAAGGCTTCAAAGAATAAGTTCATGGCGATGGCTTCTCTTAAGTGACGTCATGATAGAGCCGAATCCGTTGATTAAAAAAGAAAGAAAACACAATGAAAATATCGAAACTTTGCTTCTTAATAAATAAATTTCGATTTGGCAACGATTAAGCTTGCTTTCTAAAATTTGAATGATTACTCTACTCAAAAAATATTTTTTATGATCATCAGTCAGTTAAGTGCCATACGTAATACACGCTTAGGAGATCCTGTCGTGACTGACTAGACAGAAGTTTTTTTTTCTTTTTTCCAGCAGTAGGTCGCCTTTTCTTTCTAGAGTAGACTAGTTGCCAACCAAGTCTGTCCAACTATTCAATCCATAGCTGGGGGTGGGGAGAAGAGGCAGATTCATACCTTTCCCAAGGGTATTTGCACATAAGTGAATATAAAGATCCCAACTGGAATTCGAACACGGCTCTCTGATTTTAAATTCCGAATCGTTATCCACGACACGCACATCACGTATCAATATAAAGTTTCATTTAAGGGAACTAATTGAAATGCTTTACTTTGGAATCTTAGATTGTTAACTGATATGCAACAATAGCGTTAACAGTTATATATAATGACCCACACGTCGATCCAGCATCCATTTTCCTGGCCCGTCCGTCTTATAGACATAGTATCCGCACCCGCTTCCATATTTAATCATCTTTGTACAGCTTCAGGTAGCTGGGTTTTAAATTCAGATTTGTCTTTCCACTAGACCACTTGCCAACCACCGTTATAGAACCCATTCTGCTCTATTATTTAACCCATAGATGGGAGGGGAAAAGAGATGGATTCATACATTTCTGAAAGTGACCGGACTTTGAACTCGACTAGCCGATTTCTGCTCCGAGCCGCTAACCATTACAATATCTGCACATTCATAATACAAACACACATTATATATATATATATATATATATATATATATATATATATATATGCACACACAAAGACACACACACATACATATATATATACACATAATATATATACACACATATATACACACATACACGCACACATATATGCACATACACGCACACACACATTTATATATACATACACAAACACACATATATATACACATACATGTACACATGTATACATATACACAAACATACACACACATGCACACAGACACACACACACACACACATATATATATATATATTTAGTTTATGCAAACCTAGGTAATCCGTATGGGTAGATCCAAGGAGGATGATATCCAGAGAGCTCAATGTAAATTCAGAGCAAATATGTTTGAATAAAAACAGACCACTTTAAGGTTCCATGTAATAAGTTATTTCACCACAACCCCTTTAACAGGGCTCTGGATCATCAGACTTTACTTCCAAAAGTTGAAATGAAAAATTAAAAAATTAAATTATACTAAAGTATAATACGCCATGATACACTCACAAACGCACATATATATATACCAGGTATAACAGCAAAATTGTTCAAATCGTGTAACAGCAAAACTGTCCATTTGTTAGATTAAACTCTGAACCGTTGTATATGATTAAAAATATCTTACTGGAATTTGCTGGCGTTTTTATAACGTTAGTGGACTCTACTTTGAGCAATAAGAATGTCTAATTACTCTCCAAGCTTAACAAAAGAACCGTGATGATATCGATCATAAACGAAAATGACATGTTCATTATTAATTAATCATAGCGAAAGATTGGAAGCTCATGAAAGATTGAAATAAAATTGAAAGATATATATATATATATATATTATTCCAGGATAATCTTCCAACTTATTGAACATGATCCTCGCCCTTTCTGTCCTGGAGTAACAAGGTGCCTCATACGTTTCACGTAGAATTTCATTTATTTACAAGTCTTTTTTAACTTTGGACTGTCATAGCTGAAACTCACGTGCCAAACGTCATATGAAATGAGTTGGGTTTTTTCTAATTGATCTCTTTAGCTTTAAGTTGGAATGATGATCTCTCTCCCTGTTGTAACCTTGAGCGCGCCAATTTTCTTGCTGCTGTTACAGTGTAAACATAGCCGCTCCACTAGCAGTGTGCACTAACAAGGAACAAAAAGCTGTGTGTGTGTGTGTGTGAAAGAGAAAAAAGAAAATATTGATGTTCATTCGATGTGTTGTACTGATTAATTATCCTTTCTTTTTTTTTTTCTTGGCAACCACAATATTTGACCAATTCATTCCAGTGCCAGGTTTAACAAAACCAGATGACCAAGAACAGAGGCCTGCTTGGTAGTTACGCATTTTCCCGCTCGGCGATCAAACTCAGATGAAAGGCGGAAATTTGAATTTTGAAAAATTGGCATATTTTGGTAAATTGATCGAATGCAACCAGTTTAGCTCCCACCCCGCTCACCGCTCACTTACAATCAACGATTAACGCAACAATCCTCTGCTTAAACGCAAAAAAAAAAACAAGAAAAAAAAGAAAAAAAAAAAACAAGACGCTATTTCGTTCAAACGAATTTCTACGGTTTATGTTGTCATGAACACAACGGTCTGGCCATTGTACTCTCTGACCTTTTCCAAGGACCACTCACATTCGCTTAACCTCCAAGAAATGTCTGAGGGAATATCCTACAGAACGGAGTCTAGTAGATAAAGGCGTTACGAGTTCAATCCCTGGGTCGGTTCAGGGAATGTAAAGACATACACGATCTCAGTAAATCGGTAGATTTTTTTAAAGCATTTCACTCCAAGCAAGACGGGAGTGCCACTAGCCTGCAAGGGGTTACAGCGAAGTGATAGTAAGAGTAAAGAGACGTGAAAGAGGAAAGGATAAAGAGAAGGGCGGGGAATAGATCAAGGCATCTGGAGATGTCGATTGACATTATATTTGAATATTTGGAGATTATAGCTATCAGGGAAGCAAGTAGGAGGAAGGAAGTTCTCCAGACGGGAAGTGTGAGACATGAAGCTATTGGAGTAGAAGAGATGTCTACATTTAACTGTTTCGACAGTGAAAGAGTGGGACTGAGATGCCGACCTAGTAGCACGTTTAAATTCATGCAGTTTGGGAACTAGCGAAAATAGCTCGTCGGAGCAGTTACCGTGAAAGTATTTGTAGAAAAGACAGAGGGAAGCGACGGCACGTCTATGCAAGAGAGCGACTGTAAACGAGATGCCAGATCAGGACCAATAATCATCGGACCGATAATGAAGAGTTGATGGTTATAAGTCTTGAAATTCTCTCGGCAAATGGTTAGATGATTTTACGACATGTCAACCCTTGTTGGGTTATTTAATGTTGAATTTGGAACTGGGCACCCAGTGAGGATCGAACTCGCTACTCAGTAGTAATATTCAACCAGACCAGGCTCGTTAAACTTAACATCCCGCTGGTGCGTTCCGTACCGTCACTGGACTCCAACGCCACTCCATAGATGGTATTAACGAAAGGCGTTTTCTTTTTATTATTCGTTATACTCGGGTAGAGGGACAGACGTGGCAGCATGGATTCTAGCAGGCAGCCGGCGGATGAACTTCAAGGGGACGCATGTTGGTTTAGCATTCCTCCGCGTGTGGTTTTAACCTGTCTATTGAACTTGAGTATGGAAAGCGTATCGACACTTCAAAATCCTTGCAACCCTCTGTTGATTTCGCAAAGTTTAAGACTTATATCCATCACTTAGACAAAGGCAATCCATCACTGCCCGAATACTACGCTCACGAGATATCCTCACCAATCACTGACCATCCCAGGCCCAGACTCTGCATTTTGTAATGTCGTCCAGAAGGTGAATATACCTCCATCGTTCAAATAAACGGTTTCATTCGACATTCATGTTACCGAATGCAGCAAACGCCTAAAGAAGGCCAGAGAGTACAGCGGCTGGAACGTTGTAATAAAAAGAAAGACGAGAAAACTGGTCTGTATGAATCAAAAACAAATCGCCTTCGAATTTCAGATTAAATAAATGAATAAACGAGAAAACGTGTTTGAAAATAAAAACAAAAAAAATATGCAACTGTTTTTAATTAGTGTGACTTTTCTGCAGGTTCTGTCCAAGCGTTTTCATTTATCTGCTGAGTGTGGTGCCGGCGATTTGGTTCCTTGAACTCTACGAAATGGACAAAAGAATTAACTTCAATGCCACTGACAATCTACTTAATGAATCGACGAGAGATTTGCACGCAGACCTTGGTGGATTCCTTGGGGTAAGCTGTAAATTTTATCAAGCAAATTTCTAAATAACGCTTCTGATAAAAGTAAAAAAAAAAAACTCAAGATTTATTTTTTACGGCTTATCAACCTTTTGAAGGTTATTTAAAGCCAGAAAATATTTTTAGATTGTGAGATTTTTTTATATAATGAATAATGATTTACTGATACAAGTTTTACTAATTAACCCATAGTTTCGGGTGAGAGGTGGGTTCATACTTTTCCCAAGGGTTCGTAAGTCAATATAACGAACCTGACTGGAATTGGAACTCGGCTTTCTGATTTCCAATTCCGAATCGTTATACAAGACACCACCTGCACATCCAAGCTTACAGCACCTAGTATTCACGAGCGGTCACCCATCTAGGTTCTGACCAAGTTCGACGTTGGTTAACTTCTGTGATGGTACGAGAACCGGTGTTTCAACGTGATGTGGCCGTACCTCCGCCCTCCAAAAAAAGGTATTGTTATTTCTGTACTCTTTTGTATCAAATCCATCGAGAATTTTTCGACTTCTAAAATAAGCGTGCCGGTTCAGATAAACAGTAAAGTGCATATTTTTCTGATACAGAATGATTCTTGGAACAAAATAATCGTGCCGTACCAGATAAACCCCTTGTCAGGAGAGAGTTAGAAATTGAAGGCAATTTATTTAATCGTATCGGCACTTGTATTTGGTACACAAAAGGAAAGCTGTAGAAGTGGGATATTAAATAAATTAGTGCAGGGATCTTATATGGCATCTTATATGGTATTGAACTCACTACTCATCAGTAATGTTCTACTAGTTTTATCCTTTTGTACCAAATATTAGTGCCGGCTGGAATACTCACAACGGTGGGAATTTTTCTACTTGTGAAATAAGCGTGCCGTTTCCGATAAACGTTCCACCGAAAAATTATTTATTAATTTAATAAACTGGAACAAAATAAACGTGTTTCAGAGAAAATTATAAGGACTGAGGAAATTGAAGGAAAATAAATTTTGCACAGAAGACAAAGTGGAATGTTTGTTGCTTTATTGTTATTGAAAAAAATAATAACAACAGGTTGTACAAGACTGCTAGAGGTGAAAGGGCGAATTTCGGGCTAAGAAATTTTGAATTGCGTTAATTGGGATTTTTGCAAGGAAGGGAGTAACTTTGGAAATACCTCGAGATAACTTGACCTTTAGAAAATAATTACTTCAAAACTTAGTAGGCTGGACTTTTAAATGTTACTCAATCCACTACTTGTTAGCTCAATCTGGCAACCTTGAGATGAAGCGATGTTCCTCGAATACTAAAATTGTCTGCACCACTGATTTGTGAACCACCGCTGGTACAGCAAACGCTTGCATTTTTTACAATAGTGTTCACTCTGTACAAGGTCCAAGAGCCACTCAAGGTAGAGGGTTACAGAGTAAGAGGTACAATTTATGGATTAACGGTTGATCCGAGACTTGAACAGGTTAAGAATATAGCGATCGGGAAAGCATGCTCTTGGGAGTCGGTTCCACAAAGGAGCGATTCGTGGTAAGAAGTTGCTCGAGTGGATCTGATCAATGGAATGCGAAGGGAATGACGATGGTTCGCTAGCATGGCGGGTATTAGTCGTAAAAGTTGGAAATGGTGGAACTAAAGAATGTCGTTTCCATGGAAATAACGATAGAACAGCGAGAGTCTTGCGACATTTCGCCTGTGGGAAAAGGACGAAAAATAATTCATCACCCACGAGAACGCGGTGATGATTTTGGAATCTATGAAAAATGGAAAGTGTAAACTGGGCTGCTCCTGTCCATATTTGACAGCAGTACTCTATTTTGGGCCTGATTTGGCTCTTGTAAAGGTAGAAAATATCAAGAGGAGTCAGGTACTCACTGGAGCGGTACAGGGAGCCGGACATTTTATTCCCAAAATCTTTAGCGATGGATCGTATGTACAAGTTCCACTTGAAGTCTGGGTTGAGCTTAAGTCTCAATAGGCGTTCAAGGCACGAGGCCTTCTTAAGAGAGCAACCGTTCATCACTGGAGGTAAAAATTCAGTGTCCGCTCGATGATGGAACGTTATAAGTTTGTTTTTTGAGCCATTGAATTGGACTAGTCAGTTTTTCCCCCACTGAGCTGTTAGAGCTTGGTTAGATGAGAGATCAGTTGCCAATCTCTGGTCATCTAGAGTTTTGGAAGTGCACCCATATACTATTGTATCATCAGCATAAATGATCGGGGTATACCCTTCGGCAGTTCATTTATGTAAAGTAGAAAGAGGGTTGAACTGAAAAGCGAGCCTTGTGAGACGCCTCCGCTGGTCGTTTGGTCCTCGCAGGACTGGCTGTTAACATACCTTCAGGTTCCTACCCGTTAGGAAGGA